>BSBK01007367.1:2500-305000 GCA_027943335.1 Chamaecyparis obtusa
AAAAATGATTAGTGATTTCTTTTCACTAGAGCTATGAACCATTGGGGTCACAATCGTAGACTTCATCCCTAGGAACATATTGAGGCATTAACGCATCCCTGATTTAACTCCTATAAGATGTTGTTCTCTTACTTTATGTCAATCCTTATCACTCCTCTTCTTCTCATGCTACTCCTCCCCTAATTTGTCCTCACTCATTATCTCTTTGTTTCTTCCTCCCCCTTATCTCTCTAAACCATTATGTCTTTGTTTTTCTTTATATGTTTGTGTTGTATTCGTTCCTAATCCTTCCTTACCTCCTCCCCTTTCTTATCTCTCCTTTTTCACCTTATATCTCCTTGACCATTGGTCCTCCTCATCGTTAACAATCTCTATCTTTTTCCTTCCTCCTTACCTCTGTCAACCTCTTTTGTATAGGTATCATGGACCTTCCATCCATGCTAGTGCCAACCTAATTTCTCCTTCCATCATTTTTCTACATACAACTCTTAGTTGTGTTTGTCCATGCCAAGCATCGAGCTAGTCTTCTCCTCTATATACTACATTCTCTACTTTGAATTGTGTTGCCTCCCTTTTTTCCTACCTAGCATGAGACTTTAACTTACTATCACCATACCCACACGACTTGTAACTCATCGTTGCACTATGGTATCAACCCCACTTTTACTAAATATTTAAATTATACATGATGTTTTAGATCTAGATCTCACTACATATATTTGGTTGGTTATACTTGATACAAATGTTTTTCCTTTATTTGGAACTTATTTATTCTTTATGTATATATATCTATTAGCAATTATTTCATCATTGTACTTTTCTTATCAATTTGTCTAATGGACAACAACACAACTTTGCAATATTGTATGGACCATCATTGAAAAGGTGATCTTCCTTTGCTTACAATAGGAGAAACTTCCTCAAATGTAATTTTTTTAGATTTAAAATAATCTCTCCTCTCCAAAAAATAAATAGTTGCAACTAAAATATAATATAAACAATTACTAATAGCACAAAGACTATTAATTTTTGGTACAAGTAACAAGGAAAATATAAAATATATATGAATATTAACAAGCACACAAACTTTCAATATTCTTACAAACTTTGAATAAATAATTGTAAATATTTGACAAAACATTATTTATCAATATCCTTCCAAAATGGTAGTACACAATCAACTCTCACTATGAACAAACACACTGACTATTGAAGGAATAAATTCATAAGGAAAGAAACTATTTATCACAAAGTATATAGTTTAACATGGGGTAAAATATTGAAATTTGATTACAAAATCTTTTCTTTCTAGAAGAGGAGAAAGAGCCTCCATTATAGTAAAATAATTGCCTTTATAAAGAACTTACCATATCCAAGTATTTTGGTACCTACCTTAACTTCTTTTCACCAAAATTTCAATTTTCCAATATTTTCTCCCAATATCAACTTGCCTACTTATATGTCTTCTCAATTTCAAAGGGCTTTTTCATAGTTGTGTGTGATAGTTTTTTCACATTATAATAATAATTATTTTTTGAAAGAATTAATTTGCTTGAGAGATTAAAACTATGTAACTTAATTTCATCCATAAAAAACTTGATGTTTAATTATTTTGCATAATATAATAATATTTAATTCTCTAAAGAATTAAATGTAAGCATAGATGCAAAATAGTTTACAACCTCATGTATAACATTAAGCTAAAAGGGTCACCTAGGATTTGTTAAAATTATATGGTAACACTAGCTTTGATTGTGAACTACATTATCTAATAGAATGCAGAGAACTCTAGAATCTTTGGGGTAGTCCAATGTCTATCTATTGAGCTATAGAGTCACTATTCAATATTTCCTTGTATTGGTTATTAAAATGATACTCAGTGAGACAATAGATAGAAAAATCATGTAATCATTATGATCCAACCAAGTAGCATAATTTTATTAAGAGCAAGTCCCAATAAGGTTGTGTTCATTTGGAGGAGTCCAACAAGAGAAAGTCCTATTGTCATTCCTAGCACACTAGCACTTACAAATGTCACAAAAGCCTGTGACTATATTTTTAGTGATGCACATTCACTAATGTACTACAAATTTACAACTCTTACATAACATGTTTGACCATACACTAAAGTAAATTGAAGAAATTAATTGTGTAAAGACCATGGTGACAACAACCATAATTTGTTGCAAGTCAATAGAATATAAGAGGTTCATGACTTCATCTATCAATACACCATATCTAAATAAAGAAGCTTACACTGGAATCAACAAAGAAAACATAGAGGATAGTGTATAATTCTAATTCTAAAATGTATTTTCTAATTTCATATATCTGAACAACTCTCTAGTCCTCTTAGTGACATTCAGACAAACATTTTGCATACTTTGTAAATGGCTCCTCAAGATTATTATCCAAGCTGGAAAAAATTGTGTCAACTATCTTTCTTCTCTCATTTTATGTCAATATCTACAACTAATGTTGATTTTATCAAATCCAAGGTTTCATTCTCATCAAAATCTTTTTCAACAAGTAAAAATACAACATTGAGTTTTGAGATGGAGTGTAAAGAATACAAAATATTCCAAAGAAGACAAAAAGAAAGTAAGTTCTAAAATGTACTTTTCACCCAAGTGCTTTTCAAATGCTCACTAAAGATTGAGTCTATTTTAATTGGATACAATGGTTGAATGACAATCCCACACTTTCTAGATGGATTCATTATATTTCTTTCTATCATGATGTAACCATTTTCACCCTAACTTTGAACTTATGAATTCTTTATAATCCAGTAGTCCATATTAGTTGAACCATAACCCACTAATGTGACATCGTGATCAAGATTAGATACACAACTACCATTGAACACACCAAGTTTGTAAAACCAGAACTCCCTCCCAACAACCTCAATAGCCACACTAACTGGTTGATGTGAAAAAACCTTTAGTAACAATTATTCATCATTAGTAACCACATCTTCATAGCCATTTATTGTTGCTACATGGTTATTCTTTTATTTTATGTTACAAAAATCATCTAAAGTTTTATAAGGATAATTAGCCTCATTTTTCATTACCATGGTTCTCCATAATAAATTAAATTTTAGTATCCACTAATCCACCATTTATTGGCAATACGCATATGTTGTATAGTGTTGACATTTTTCAAACTTAACAAAAAGGTCCTATTGCTACGATAATATCGATGGATCTAGGTTTGATGTAAGAACAACTCCAGAGACAAAAATTTACTTATATATATTGTGAAATAAATATAGGAGCCCCAAGTCTCCTACACTTGTCTCAAATGACAATTCAAGTAGAATAACCAATAAGGCACATAGTCTCTTACTGGATATTCTCAAATTTAATAAAAACACTTAAATTTGAAGCCCAAAGTCTTCAGCTCTAAGTAATTGTAACCACTACTATCTATAACAATTTGTTCTCTTGCAACACAAAGCCTTCAAAATTTTAAATTGGCTCTGAATGCAATAGGCAACTCAAAGTCTACACAATTGAATTCAAATCCCTCTTGAGAAAAACTCCAAAACTCACAATCAATATCCAGAAAATGTCATCACATAACACCTTGAATCAACACAATGTTTGAAAGTGAGTTGCCCATTTTATTGAAAGCTATTCAAATTTACAACTAAGCTCAAAGTCTTAGAGTGTAGATACAATCTGGAAGAATTTTATTGCATTCCTAAAAGATGTAAATTACAATGAGCTCCCTCCTTTATATATAAAAAGAGTGGAGAGAAAGGTGGTGAAAGAAGTGAAAAACCCTTAACCACCTTGACTTATTATCTAACAAACTTCTAACTAACTTTGAATTATTCAATGCTACAAGGCTTAAAGCACTTGCAACGTGATTACATGTTACAACTTCACACGTGATACTATCACTTACAATTACATCTTGTTCTTACATGTAATATGTCAAATACAAATTACAAATACATGATAAAAATATTCTAAGTGTTTGACAAGACACGACCCCTATTACATCATCCATTGTTGGTCTTCATGCTACTACAAGGATACTTTATGATTGATGTGCTCAAGTTTGGTAGAAGCATCTTGATATGGAATAGGAACTTTCATCCTTTCTCATTTTGTAGTATAATGGTGGTTGTTTCTTGAAAAGCGTATTTGTTTCTTTCCATCTCTATCTTGAGAACATTCTATGCATGCAACCATTCTTTCACCTCATTGTAGGCTCCATTGTGTGATCATTCTTTCCTAGTGTCCCTCTTTATTCTATGCATATCTAGGGTTATGCATGTTGTCGTTCTTGAGTTTCTAGAAAAAAATCATAACATGGTCTTTTAAGATCAAAATTTACAGATTTGGAAGAGTGTATAGGATATAAGTGGAATGCCTTTGAGAAACAAAGGGTAAATGATTTTAGGCAAAACCAACTCTTTATATGAAGGAAAAACTCAAAAATAGGATTTTCAAAAGGGATTGCATATGTCGACATAAAGCTTTATGCATGAAAAATGCATGAAAAGTGGACATCATAACATCTACTTATAATGAATTATTATGTTTTCATCACAAGCAAGTGTGCAAGCAACCACCATCATGAGTTTTAAATCACATGGAAGCGATATAACAATCATGGATGAAGTGCATGAAAGTGTGGAGGTGGGATTTTTGGATGCATAAGTATGTGACAAAGTGAGCTCTCTTTCTTTGACAGATTCTTTCAAGAATAAGGTTTTTAATCCTGACTACATATACAAGTAAGGTGAAGTACTTGCATATGCAACTTGGAAAATTTATACAAAAGATGGAAGGAGCACATCATATACATCATGAAAATTTGAAAATCATGATTATGCACAATCCATGAAAATGTGAAAAATCTGAAAATAAATCCAATAAGATTTTCAGATTTAGAAAGATTGCATGAATGAGACTTAAATAGATTTCAAATCTTGAATCAATCTTTGCAAAATGAATGCATTTTTGAGTCAAAATCCATTGCTTGCCAAGTGTTGAATGATAGAGGAATAAAATGCATAAAAATAACAGTCGTTTTGAGCATTCAAACTTGGAAAATGTTTTGAGATATTACAATGTGTATATACAACTTAAAAAGGCATCTAGGATATTAAAATGCAAGTTTGGTGGATGCAAACAAGCTAGAATAAAATATTTTTGCATTTGGAGACCATCTTAACACTCAACGTTGAGATTGCAAGCAAAAATTTGCTCTCGGTGGGCCATTTTTGGCCAAAACGTGCCCTAGGATGGGCTATTTTTTTATGAAAAACATGTTTTTTTCTTGGAAAATTGCCACCCAAGGAAGGAAAACCCAAACGCATGCGAGAATGTTTAAACATGTATTTTTAGAGTGCAAAAACACATGCATTTGATCTCCCAAATGACCGCCCAACTCAAACGTTCAAGGAAAGCAAGCAAAAATGTATTTTTCAAGTTGAAAAGCATGTGCTTTTCGTCCCAAAATCATCTCCCTTGTCCTTTTGATGAAAAATGGAACTTTGAGTGAGCAAAGGCAAGTTTTTAAAATGTAATAACACATGCTTTTGGCTTCTTTATCTCAAAAGCATGTTATAATGGTCACTAATGGACTTGTTAGAGTAGAAAGCACATGCTTTTCATCTCAAAATCACCACCCTTGTGCTTTTAAAAGAAAAACATAAGAAAAAACATAATAACAAGTACAACCACAGGGTTTTTAGAAGTAAAAACACATGCTTTTTTATTCAAAAAAGCCACCTTTATGTTTTTAAGTCATTACTCAAGTCAAAACACATAATGACGTGCTTTTTAAAAGCAATAACATATGTTATTTGGTTTGAAAAAGCCACTTTTGTCTATAAGTCATTAATAATGGGCTTTCAAAATGCAATAACATGTGTTATTGAGTTAAAATTCCCCACTATAAAGCCTTTTAATTTAAAAGGTTTATAATAAGGAATTCTTTATATGCAAACACATTTAAAAAGCCCACTTACACATGTTAAGTTACATGTTTTTTATTTAAAACATGCATTTGTATTTAAAAAGATGATTTTAGAAAGTAGGTTTTAGAAAGTGATTTGCATGTGGATGATATGCAATGTGTAATAATAAAAAAACCCACCTTTATCCATTTAAAGTGTCTCGTGTAATTATTTTTAATATGTAACTATAGTTTTCAATAAAGTAACATGAAAATAGACTAGAAAAATCTATTTTATTAAAACATTAAAAATTATGGTCAAATCAACTCAAAATGAGCTGAAATTTGAAAATAGGGGGTCAAAATCCACTTTACATATCAATAATAATTTTATTTCATGCAATTACCAATAAAAGGTCCACTTTTGGAGGATTATTTAGTAAGATGTGTTGTTAGTCTGAAAACCCCCACTTTTTCCTCTATAACTTGTGCTAGACAACTCCATTTGAGACCTAAGATAGCTCGAAATGAGCGAAATTCTCAGGGCTATTAACTAAGAGAAAAATAAGATTAAAAACTACTTACAAGAAAGGGAAAAATGAAGAATAAACTTGAATATTGTCAAAATTCATGTGCTTGCAGTCAAAGAAGAAAAACTCATTCTAACGAGCATTTAGGGGGATTAACTTAATGGAAACCTTAAAAAAGAATGCATAAATAAAGTACAATTTAAGGATGACGAATTATCTTCATGACACCTTATCAATGCATTAAAACATAGAGGATGCCCCTACGAATCCATGAGAAAATTGTGTAAGGTTGCCACAATTTTGTGATGTCAAAATTGAGGACAACAACTGGCTTTAACTGGGGAATGTACCCCATTTGTTCTAGAAACAATGAGGAATGTAGAATCTAGATCTCTAAGTGCCTTCATCTACTCCATTGGGCTATAGAGTAAGGTGACCAAAAACAAAAAGACTCAAAAAGGATGATGTGACTAACGCAAAGAAAAAATAAAACAAACTTGTGCAAATGCACTTATTGAAAAAAAAAAAAACCTACCTAATTAAAACTAGCTGAAAATGCAACTTTTTCAAATGAAACTATTTATTGGTTCAACAAAATAGCTACCTTTTTTCAATAGCTTGTAGTATCTTGCATGTCCATAGACAAATTTGTATAGATGGAGCTCAAACAACTGGAGCAATGATGCCAATGTCTAATGTAACACCACCTGGACAAAGTGAAGAAATTCACCTTTTTGAGATGAATCATATGTACTGCTACTACAATATAGGTCCATGAATTCAAATTGCTCATGTTGAATTGAAGATGCTTCTTTGGCTTCTTCTTCAATTGTATCTTCATGTTTAGGTACATGTGGAATGTCTAGATTTTCATTGGCCTCTAACCAAGCAAGATGTCTTATTGGACATCCTCTTGATCGTACGAAGACTGGACTCTTCTTGCATGATGTAACTTGCTTGACTAGTTCATCAACCACCAACAACTCAAGTTGATTGAGAAAACCTTGCTCATGTGATTCAAGTGAAGACATAACTTCACTTTGTACCCCAACATACTTCTCACAAACTTTTGACTTGGGAAAATCTTGATTGTTTATGAGAGATTCCTTTTCAAGATGTAGGGTGGGACATTCATGTAAAGTGTACCCAAGTTCCTGACCTTGAGACACAAATACATCATTTTTTAGCTTGATTAAGAATTGCTTGCATGTCCAATTTTATGACATGATTATCTTGAACATCAGAAGATTTTTTTTCCTTCCTCAACTTTTCATCACCGACCTTCTAAGACTGTGAACTAGATGTGAGAATTGCCAACTATGTATTCTTCCTTTTCTTGGAAGAGAATAACAAGATCACTAGCTTCAAATATAGGATACTTTATTGATGGTGCCTCAATAGCAAGCTTCTTTGGTGATGAAACTAACTTTGGTTGATTCCCACGAACAAAATTATGAGAAACATTTGGGAGAGGCCTTCCTTGTACATCTTCATGAGGAACGAAGAACATACCTTGAGATATTTTCCTTTTTAGGGAAAGCAACTCATTTGCTAACCTCTGCACCACAGGATCCATCCTTGTGATGGAAAAAAATGAATCAGAAGAAAGATGACTCTCTTCAAACCCACTTGCTTCAATTCTTATCTGCCCAACAAGAATAATATCATCTTCAATTACTATTGCCAAAGTCTGTATAGCTACAAGAGTAGTTGGGGCTACTCTTCTGAATAGAAAACTAACTTTGAAAATTTGAGCATTGACAAAGAAATACTTCAAATTTGTAGCTATAGGTTGAGAAAAAACTAGAATTATTTGTGTCAATTTGTTGAAATGAGAACAAAATTCACTCATAGGCACGTGAGATGCCTTCTTCAACTAAGTAAGCTGGGCCAATAATACATGAGCATCTTGTTAGTGGTTTTATTTTTCACTCCCTTTTGAAAGTGTTTCTTTACAAAGCTAGCCCACCAACTTGTCACAGCCTTGGTTCACTTTCTAACTATCAATCTAGTATGGTCTTTTTGAGGTAGTTGCAGAGTTATGGTCTTCCTTAAGCCGTCGATCTCCTGACAGTGTGTGTGTTCTTGATCACTTGGTCGAATGTTCCCACAAGCATGAAAGCCCCAATCACTCATTGTTAGTTTAGGGTGTTAGGTGACCAAGTGATTAGTGGGTCCTAATCCCTAGTGTAACTCTGCTTTAGGCATTCCTCCTTCGCCACGTTATTCCTCCACCTCTTTTCCTGTACCTTAGCATAAAATTTGCACTTTTTTTAAAAAAAAATGATGATTCATTTAATGCATGTCCCGTCCAAAGTTAATATATAATTTGGGTGGTAGATTTTCAAATATCATTCTTCAACATCTCTAATACGTTACTTTCGCTGACTTCTTCCTTGACATGCAATCTGTGAGTCAGAGCCAGTTATCTCAACTGAAGGATATAAAGACCTAAAATGGGGACTTTTATCAATTTCTGGAGAAATATGAAGGAAATAAGGATCCAAATTCCTAGGAAACCATGCACCTTCCCTGATACCCCTCTAATTTTCTTGTGTTCTTAGAATTCTGTCACCAAATGCTCGTTGTTAATGTTAAGTACTCAAGCATGGAAAAGAAGGATTTTACTTTTCCTATTTCTATGTACTTTTATTCATGCAAAACTCTAGTAGCTGCTAAAAGTGTCGAGAAAATCCTGGAAGGTTACCATTTTTCCACTCTGCCTGAAAGAACCCAGTTCAATAGAAAAGGTTTGGCTAGATAGAACTTGTATGGAGCCCGAACTTACATTCACAAGCCCTCATTGGATTATTTTTGGGTAGATTGTATTAATGAGACAGAGATGTTAAAAAAAAATTCACCAGACGTACTCTACAACAAACTCGATCCTATGGGGTCAATTTGAACATCCCAATTAGAGCATAGGAAGAAAACATTGTTGTTGATCCTGAGTTTCATGAGCTGAAAGATAAAGGTATTCCCAAGATAGATTAGAGTAAACCAGGGGCTTTTGATTTGATAGCCTGGACCACCCCTATAATTAAAAAGACAATAGAGTGGATGGAAGGGAAATAGAGAAAGAAAGATACACATGTTGGTGAAGAAACATTTGATAGTCCTTTAGCCAAAGGAAAAAATTCTACCAATCCTATGGTAATTGATGATAATACATTTGTTAGCTCGACTATGAGAGACTCATAAAGTGGCAGAGATGGAGAGAAACCTGATGAAACAAGGTTGAAATTTAAAGTGTATGTGAGCTACATGAAGTGAGTACTTCCACAAAGTAGAAGGAGGTTGAAGAAGATCCCAATTCAGTGTATCAACAAATCATGCAGGATACTACTATAATGTCTATAATGGAAATCCCCTCTTCTCCTACTCCTACTAGTCGTGTGACCTTTCCATCTATATTGCCAAGCTCAAAAGGAATGGGTGATGTTAGATATAGTGTTACCTCCCTTGTCTGGTTAACTTGGGAAGTAGAGAAGAAGAGAAGGAAAGTCAGCCCAAGTGCTGACGAAGTGAACATTATTGCCTTGCTCTTCCAAAGTTCAAAGAAGCCTAAAAGGGCTAAAAGAAAGTCTAGAGTTGTTGTCGATGCCAACATAGGACACCATGTCTTAGAGATAGTTGACCCCATTAGAGATGCAAACATGGATTCCATGTTTGAGGCTAACTACAATATCTCTTGTATTGATATGGGACTTGCTTACTTAGAGAGTGAAGCTTATCATGCAAATTTTCATGTTAAGGACCTAACTGAAAAAGCCCAAGAGCTGAAGAAGAAGAATCATGAGCTACATGAGCATTTGGCACAACTTCAACCTTATAAGGAATTTGTGACCTCTATCATCACCTCCATCAAAGGAAAAGCTTCTAGTTCCACTCAGATTCTCCAAGAAATAGAGGTTCTTGATTAATTCAAAGATGGAATTGGCAAAATGCAAGCTTTGTCCAAGTGGGTGGAACAAATGCGAGAACATGATATAACATGCTTAACATCTCTTAGGAGTCTATACATAAGCATCACCAATAAGAGGCAAGATCTAATCCAAGAACTACAAAAGACAAGGGAAGAATAGAGCATCTGGTATGTTCTAGTTAAAAATGTTGAAAACATACTAGAGTTAAAGCCTACTATATTGACATGTGAGAAAATTGCAGATAACCTCAGCGAGATTCAATCCTCCTGGTTGTACTCTATTGAGTGGAAACATTCTGTGTATAATGATTATATCAATTATATCAACCAAGTCCTCGACCAATATGTTCATCGTTTGGTTGACATTAAGGGTGACTTCAATTCTCTGAATGTGGACTTAACCGATGACTTTGATGAGAAAGTTGTTGAAATTGAGGAGATTAAGAAACAATACAATGAGTTGTTATTAGAGGGGATAAAAAAAGTTTAGGAGGGTAATACAGAGGTGTTTAACATGCTAATCAATTTACATGGGATCGTCAGAGTTCTCAAATCCCAGGACACAGTGGCCCATGAAGAATTCAAAGATGCAGAAAAGGGGTTAGCCAGGTGGATAACCAAATTTCAGGTCATCGTCATTCCCGACTATGATACAATTAAGTTCTATGTCAACAGATAGCTAGAGTATTGTCAGAGAATTAGGGAAGTGGAAGTGGCGAAGGGAGTTGCAGAGGTTGGTGTGAAAAGTGTCCAAGGCTCAAAAGATACAAGAGTTTGAAACTCTCCATGAGTTTTCATTTTATTATTTTCAAATAACTTTATTTTCTTTTTTGGTTTTAAAAGGAACTAGTTATTAGTAGCGGTTCTTGAAATCGTTCCTTGATGATGTTTAAATTTGGGGTCGCTAAACCTTTTTCAGGATCTTTTTTGGGTGAACTTTGATTGACTCATTAGAGATACTTTAATTTATTTTTTATCTCATTCTTTACTATGGATTGAAAAACTTGAATGCAGTTATCATATTGAGATTCTACATATTTGATTTCTGAATCAAATTGTGAGAATGCTTTTCATGTGAGAACATAGCAGTAGATAAATGTGTTGAAGTTCTCTTTATTTTTATGTATGGAATGTGGGAGATTCATTCGTGAATGATTTCCTATTGGATAAATTAGTTTTTCAAAATATCTTAGTTTTAGTTTTTTTATGAATGCATTAAATACCTTTGAAACCCATATAAACCCTTCCTTATTGCTTTCAAGTTAAAAGAAACCCATAGAAACTAGTTCTTAGTTTTAATCATAAGAAGGTAGTTGCCACCTTTGAAAATAAGAAGAGAATTGATCAATGATGGTTATTGATTGATTGATTCAACTGTGGTTGCGTTTGTCATCTTGTTTGGGCATTAGAAAATAGAGTTAGATAATAAATTTGTAGACCAACATATTTTTGGCGACTCTACTAGGGATAGTTTTCTATCCGTTGAATTGACATTTCAACTATTGTTATGAATTTATGTAATGGATATTCCTGGTAATGAACCTTTGGTTGTTCAACCTGATTTAATTGGCTTGTTAGTAATCAAGAAGATATAATTGAGTCTCTGAGAGAAGTTTCTTAGCAAGAAAAAAAGTCAAATCAAGAGTTTCATAGAAAAAATGAGATTCTTAATAACGAGGAAGAAATATCAAAAAATATTGCTAGGGTTCCTAGAAACAACTAAACCTCCCTTAGAAAATAATTGGCGACTCTGAAAATTTGTAATAGTTGTAATTCTAGATCCTAAAAGATTTACAAGGAGTAAAAGGAAGAAATGTGTGATAGACCCTAACTTTGAGTTTATGCAGTCTGTTAATTTCTCTATCTTTCCCCTAAGAAGGACGTTAAATTAGTTAGTAGACCTCCATCCCCTCCCAAGGTTAGTCAACCACCTCCTATTAGACCAAATATTTCTTGCTAAGCCATTTTCCTACACAATATCATAGTTCCCCTCCAAGTCATTTTTCCAATCCCAGCTCCTCCTACCATGGCTCAACCTCGGCCTATCCCATGGGGTAATGTCATAGGCCCCCTAACCTTTGTAGCTGACACTATAATTCATGACCTCCCTAGAGGATATGGAAAAATTATACCTAAGTTTACTGGTGATGGTAAGGTTAGTGCAGATGAACATATAAATGCTTTATTTGTTGGTTCCTCAATCTTGGTTGTTCAACATGAAGATGTCTCTTTGAGAATGTTCATAGAATCACTTAGTGGCTATGTTGCTGAATGGTTTTAATCTTTGCCTCAAGGTTCTATTCAGGATTGGGACAGCCTGAGAACAAGTTTTGAGAATAGTTTCAAGACAGTAGAAGATGAATCAAGCTCGGTCTCTTAGCTAGGATTGATGAAGAAGGAAGTACATGAAACTATGAGAGATTTTTTGGAAAAATTCAACAAGATTTGTCCGAAGATATCAAGGAATATGAGATTTGGGGTAGAATTGTTAAAATCCATGTTCATAAATACTTTGCTCCCAAATGTTGCATTCACACTTAAAAGAGGAGTTGCTACTCTATAATTGGCTCAAATTGTCACCATAGCAATAGAAGATAATTTAATTTTCATAGGGAAATGGAAGAAAGAGTTATAGACTAGAAAATCCTCAACAGCTCGTTTCATCAACCCCATTCTTCAAAGATTAGCCAATACTGTTATCACAATGAAAAGATAGATGAATAAGAATGTCCCCCTGACCTACCCTGATTTTCAAAGGAGACACCATGGGCATCTAGGGCCTGGTAAGAATCCACACCTACTACCACCTTCTCAGAGACTAGCACTAGAAGGGTCATCTCCCTCTTTCCTTTCTCAGAAAGGGAATTATTACAATTTTCATGATACCACTGAACATGATGGGTCCACTTTCATTGAGATAAGTTGATTCACACATATGACTTTATCTATAGAAGTCCCTATTGTACATATTATAGAGGAACTTGTTGCATCACAAGATGCTAGTATCAATTTCTTTGAATAGATTCCTTACACCAATTGCTCTGAATATGTATTCACCTCTCTAGACAATACAAATTGTGTATTATTAACTAGAGGACAACGTGACAAAGTTGATACTAGTGGTTCAACTACTACACCAAAATACTTGTTGACTAGAGGAAAGAAGACAAAATCAACACCTCCCAAGGAAACACATCTAGAGGTAAGCCACATTCCTTCCCCTACTCTTGAACCTAGCTCCTTTGATATTGTGGAATCCTTCAAAAACACTAAAATACAAATTTCTCGAGCCGAGTATTTAAAGCTATACCCTTCTAAGCTAGATAGACTAGTCAAGTTTATCAGAGGAGAAAATTCTTCTTCATGAAATCATTCCTAGTTCTCATAAGAAGAACATCTAGAACTTGAAGAGCCTATGTGTGCTGTAAAAAAACCTTCTACCTCTTCCCCAAGTAATCCTTTTACTCCACCCAAGCCATTTTATATTTCCCTTTACATAATGGTCCACAGATTGAGCAATTGCATCATTGATTCTTGGGCATTTGAAAATTTTACGCCTCCCTCAGTTGTAAATGCCCTAGGGTTATCCATCACTTCCTCATTGGGTAGGTGTTTTTCCATGGATGGTTCAGAGGTCCCTATCATAGGCCAAATAAAGGATTCTCAAGTTTCCCTCACTTCTTTTCCCAAGAAAAGGTTGAAGTTAACTATTTTAGTAGAAGACATCCTCGCTAGCTATAGAGTGTTACTCAACTGAAGTTTCTTTAAAGATCTGAGGGAGAAGCTCAAATGGACTGGTCTCATGCATTGATCCCAATAGATGGAAAGAAATTTCATCTAGACCTTGAGTCTAGGGCCAAATTCTCTTTGGTTAGATCAGGAGACCCTAGGACTGATATTTTATTTGTTCATTTGGGTTTAGGCACGTATATGTGTTCATCAACACCTCTCATTGGTCCATAAGAGGTGATCCCTAAAGTATCAAATGAGATATGGATGATGAAATTTATTGGCATTTGTGCTAATGAAGGATCTGGCACTATAATAATATTGATATCTCATGATGATTTTAAATTCCCATTTTCATATAAGATGGAATTTGCAAACACAAATAATACTACAGAATATGAGGCTTTTTTGTTAGGGTTCGTGTTGGCTAGGGAAAAAGGAATTACGTAGTTAAAAGTGAAAGGTGATGTGGAATTGATAGTGAAGAAAGTGAAGAAAATTTATATTGTAAAGAATAACATACTCAAACACTATAGGAATAAAGTATGGGATTATATCAAATTGTTTGATGCTTTTGCGATTGAGTTTGTTCCTAGAAGTTAGAATACAAGAGATGATTCGCTAGCCGTTTCCTATATCCTTGCTACTCCTGCACCCTGACTTTGTTGACAATAAATTTCAAGTGGAAGTGGTGTACAAGCCTAGCATACTTGACAATGTTAATCATTGGAAAGTTTTCAATGATGATAAGCATATCATTGAATTTCTTGAAAATTCCCAAATATTTTCAAATTGTTGCTTTGAAGGTAATGGTGTGGATATGGAGGCCTTTGAAGGTGAGATAGATCCCATGTCTAAAGGAAAAGAGTAGAAGTAATCAAAATCAAGGGGAACAAGATACCCAAGGGTTTGGTATCTCTCGAGAACTTATTCAATAGGGATGATTAGTATTTAAAAAGATAGAACAAAGCCTCTGAAAGTGGATTTGAATGTGAGCACGTTAACATAGGAAGTGAAGAGACACCTAAGATGGTCAATTTGGGCAAGTGTTGCTCACTCAAATAAAAGGCTGGTTTCAAACAACTCTTGAGATCATATCAGGATGTTTTTGCTTGGAGCTATGAAGACTTGAAAAAGTACAAAGATGACAAGTTTCAACATATAATTCATATGAAGCCAAGAACCAACCCATTTAGACAGAAGAAACATAATTATAATCCTAAAATAGCAAAGGATATCTTCAACAAGATTGACAAGATGAGGAAAGCCAAGATAATTTATCCCATTCATCATTCCACTTGGGTAACCAACATAGTCCCTGTCAGGAAGAAAAATGGAGAAATAAGGATTTGTGTAGATTTCAAAAACCTAAATCAAGCCTCTCTAAAAGATAACCATCCCTTGCTAGTCATGGACCACATTCTACAAACTTTAGCAGGATCTTATATGATGTCTATGTTAGATGAATTTTTAGGATATAATCAGATTGAAGTAACACCTACTGATCAATACAAAACTGCCTTCACCATGCTGTTAGGAGTGTTCTCTTATAACAGAATGTCTTTTACTCTTATTGATGTAGGGGATACCTTTTAGAAGGCCATGGAGTTGTCCTTTGGAGATCTCAAAGAGAAAATCATAGTCATATATTTGGATGATATTTCTGTATTCTCCAAGAAAAGAGCAAACCACTTCCATGAGCTTGAGTTAGTTCTGCAGAGGTGTAGTGAGGAGAAGATTTATTTAAACCCTAAAAAAATCCACCTTTGTAGTAATAGAAGGGAAGTTGTTGGGTCACATAGTCTCCCAAGAAGGAATCAAGATTGATCATGAAAGAGTAGGGAAATTTAACAACTCAAACTCCCAACAAATAAAGATGGTGTGAGGTCTTTCTTTGGCTAGGTGAATTTCCTTAGGAGGTTTGTTCCTGACTTTGCTGAATTGATTAGGGCCATTGCTAACATGATGAAGGATAACCCTATTTTTAAATGGAGCCCTGAGGGTAAAAAATCCTTTAAAGAAATTAAGAATTCTATTCCTAATGCTCCCAATTTAATCCACCTAGACTTTTCGAAAGATTTCATTATCTACAACTATGCCTCAAACTAAACCCTTTCTGTTATCCCACTACAAAAGGAGAATGATGGTAATGATTTCCACATAGCCTTCATGAGTATACCATTGAATAAGTATGAAATTAAATATTCTCTCATAGAAAAACAATCATATGCAGTAGTGAGAGCTCTAAAAAAATTTAGGTTTTATATCCTACACTCAGATTCAGTAGTGTACGTTCCAGACACTAGTGTGAAGAGAATACTGACCAAACAAGATATAAGGTGTAATAATATAGGCTCTTGGGTAGCCAAATTTCAGGAATATGATATTGAAATCAAACCTACCAAACTAGTAAGGGGAAAAGGCCTAGAAAAAGCACTTTCTGAAAATAAAAGTGATGAAGAATATCTTACCCTAGATCTACTGACCAGTACCACCGATGAATGGTTTTCAAATATTTCTTATTTCTTGACATACGAAGGAATCTCCAAACCATTTTTCTCTCCATAAAAAAATAAACCTCAAACTAAAGGCACACAAATATGTTATAAAGGAAGGTGCTATGTATAAGAAGGGAGTAGATGGCACTTGTTTTAGATGTGTGGACAAAGAGCAACAAAAGAAGTTGTTCTCAAATTTTCACAATGATGTATGTGGAGGTCATTTTTTAGCCTCTGTGACTTCTTTTAAGATCCTCTGTTAGAAATTATACTAGCTAGGGATGTTCAAGGATGCTCATGAATGGGTTGCCAAGTGCGAAAAGTGAAAACTTTTCACTAGTAGGCCTCAGTCGGCTACCTTACCATTGAGACCCTTGGTTATTGATGAACCTTTTCAATAATGGGGTTAGGATTTCATCAGTCCTATTAACCCTACCTTAGCTATCAGACATGCCTGCATCCTGACTGCCATGGAATACTTCACTAAATGGGTTGAGGCCATCCCTACCAAGAAAACTACTTCTGAGGTGGTGTGCACATTTTTGAAACAAAACATTTTGGTAAGATTAGGGGTGTCCAAGAAGTTAATTATTGATATTGCTAGTTATTTATCTTTAGAGAAAATCACCATGTTTTGTTATGAGAATAACATTAGTCTCAACCATTCATTTGATTATTATTCCCAAGGGAACGGTGAGGAAAACTCCAGCAATAATAACTTGGTGAATATTACGAAGAAATTGATTGATGAGAATCAGATAGATTGGCACAAGAAATTGCATGACACTATTTGGGATGATAGGATTACTTATAAAAGAGCTATTGGCATGTCCCCATTTTAGTTGGTGTACAGAGTACTGCATCCATCCCTATGCCTTTGGAACTTAATGCTTTAAACTTGCATAAGGTGATTGAGGATGAACAATTTCAGTCTAGTGTTGAAAAGAGAATCATGTATTTGAATCAATTGGAAGAATAAAGAGAAAAGGTGCAGAACACAATCGAAAAGAATCAAAGAACTGTGAAGAAGATATTTGACAAAAAATCTTGATAGAGAGACTTTTCTATTGGGGATATGGTGCTTTTGTGGGATAAAAGAAGAGAACCTAAAGGATTGCATAAGAATTTTGATTCTCTGTGGAAGGGTCCCTTTAAAATAAAAAAGGTGCTAGGTAATAATTCCTTTCTTCTAGAATACCCAAATGGTACCCCTCTGCCTCTTGCCTATAATGGGCAAGATTTGAAAACTATTTGATAAAGTCCCTTCTATTTCCCCCTATACATAGTTTCCTCTTTTTCTTCCTACTTGGTGTATTTTTCCTCTTCGCATGTTTTATTTCTTCAGTCACCTAATGAATAAGGCATCACCATGCGATTCTAGATTCTCTGCATCCTACTAGTCCTTGTCTCCCTTTAGATCTAGTGTTAGTAGTGTTCTTTTTTATTCCCTTTTGAAAGTGTTTGTTTGCAAAGCTAGCCCACTAACTTGTCGCAGCCTTGGTTCACTTTCTAACTGTTGGTCTAGTATGGTATTTTTGAGGTAGTCACAAAGTTATGATCTTCCTTAAGTTGTTGATCCCCCAATAGTGTGCGTGTTCCTAATCGCTCAATCAGAGGTTCCTGTAAGCATGAAAGCCCTGATCGCTAGTTGCCAATTTAGGCTGTTAGATGATCGAGAGACTAGTGGGTCCCAAGCCCTAGTTTAACTCCACTTTACACATTCCTCCTTTTCCACATCACTCCTCCACCTCTTTTCCTGCAACTTGGCATGAAAGTTGCACTTTTTTCAAAAAACAAAAATAATGTTGATTCATTTAATGCACATCCCGTCCAAAGTTAATATATCATTCATGTAGTGGATTTCAAAGTATCATACTTCAACATATATAGTACATTACTTGCTCTGACTTATTCCTCAACATGTTGTCTATGATTCAGAGCTATCTATCTAAAGTCAAGGATACCAAGAAAAAATATGGGGACTTTTATCAATTTCTGGAGAAGTATGAAGGTAATAAGGATCCAAATTCCTAGGGATAATTGCTCTTTCAAAGTGGCATGGTACATGGAGGGGCATTTCCTTCTACCATAAAATGTCCTAAGTTAGTAGTCACATGCACAAAGTTCTATCATCCCGTTGAGCGTGAAATTCAAACAATTGACGGGAAATTTTTAGCAAAGATCAACTCGAAGATTATTACATAAGCTTTGGGTATTCCCTGTGATAAGGTGATGGAGAGGCTTTCCATCAAGGCTGGACATGAATATTTTAGAGCACATGCAGAATTATGTCTCAACAGAACTATCTCAAATCAGAAAGGAAAGGTAAGTCCCAATTGCCCAACAAGCTAAAAAAAATCCATTTTAAAGAGCCCATTGCATATGTGATTACTTTGTTTCACAGAGTAGTAGGAAGACCTAATTATAAGAGCTTCAAATTCTGGATGTTCAAGTTTATTTTAATAGTTTGTGGGAAAAAGGATTATATACATTGGGCTGGTCTCATGAGCTCTAACCTTCATACTTAGCTGAAGGAATTCTTCCAAAAAGGGGTGTTCAATTTTCCTTATGTGTTGTTGTATCTTATTGTCAATCATAGAGATTTTTGGGAGGGTTTAACCCCACAATCCATACATTCTACCTGAGCACCCATGTATAAGTTGTTTCCCCAAATTACTGCAAATAAGGGTAAGCAAGACTTCGCCTTGGTGAATGATGTTTTCCTTATAAGGCTAGTCAGAGAGTTAGAAGGGAAACCCCATATGAGGTTGTCTTAGGAAGCTACATATTTTATCTTAGATTTTGGTAGCGTATTCACTCAATTCTGATAGTTCACATACCTAAGAATATGGAGTTTTGAGAAGAAACCCTTGCACCTTCCTAGATACCCCTCTGATTTTCTTGTGTTCTTGGAAGTCTATCGCCAAATAGTCATTGTTAATGTTAAATAATCGAGGATGGAAAATAAGGGTTTTAATTATCCTGAACTTCTATGTCCTTTTATTCATGCAAAACTCTAGTAGCTACTAAAAGTGTCAAGAAAATCCTAGAAGGTTACCATTTTTCTACTCTTCCCAAAAGAACCCAATTCGATAGATAAGAATTTTCCAGATAGAACTTGTATGGAGCCCAAACTTACATCCACAAACCCTCATTGGAGGATTTATGGGCAGATTGTATTGATGAGATGGAGATGTTCAAAAAGAATTTCACTAGGCTTATTCTGTAGCAAATTTGATCCTATGGGGCAATTTGAACATCCTTGTCAGAGCACAGGAAGAAAATATTATTTTTGATCTCAAGTTTCATGAGCTTAAAGATAAAGGTATTCCCAAGATAGATTTGAGTAAACTAAAGGCTTTTTATTTGATCGCCCAAACTTGCCCTATAATTAAAAAGACAATAGAGTGGTTGGAAGGGAAATGGAGAAAGAAATATACACATGTTGGTGAAGAAACATTTGCTAGTCCTTCAGCCAAAAGAGAAACTTCTACCACTCCTATGGTAATTGATAAGAATGCATTTGTTATCCCGGCTAAGAGAGGATCATAGAGTGGTGTAAATGAAGAGCAACCTGATAAAAACAAGGTTAAAATTAAAAGTGTATGTGAGCTAGATAAAGTGAGTACTCTTACAAAGCAGAAGGAGGCTGAAGAAGATCCTAACTTAGTGTATTAGCAAATCATGAAAGATAATAATATAATGTCTATAATGGAAATCCCCTCTTCTCCTACTCCTACTACCCCTGTGACCTTTCCATATGCATCAACATGCTCAACAGGAGTGGGTGATGCCAAATCTAGTTTTACCTCCCCTATCTGGTTAACTGAGGAAGTAGAGAAGAAGAAAAGGAAAGTCATCCCAAGTGCTAACGAAGTGGACATTGTCTCCTTTCTCTTCCAAAGTTCAAAGAAGCCTAAAAGGGCTAAAAGAATGTCTAGAGTTGTTGTCAATGCCAACATAGGACACCATGTCTTAGAAATAGCTGACCATGTTAGAGATGCAAACATGGATACCCTATTTGAGGCTGCCTACAGTATCTCTTGTGTTGATATAGAACCTGCTAACTTAGAGAGTGAATCTTATCATACAAATTTTCATGTTAAGACTTTGAATGAAAAAGCCCAAGAGTTGAAGAAGAAGATTCATTAACTATAAGAGAATTTGGCACAACTTTAACCTTATAATGAATTTGTGACCTATGTCATCATCTCCATCAGAGGAAAAGCCTCTAGTTCCACTCAGATTCTCCAAGAAACAAAGTTTCTTGATCAATTCAAAGATTGAATTGGAAAAATGCAAGCTTTGGCCAAGTGGGTGGAACAAATACGAGAACAATGTATAGCATGCTTAACATCTCTCAGGTGTCTGTACATAAGAATCACCAATAAGAGGCAATCTCTAATCCAAGAACTACAGAAGACAAGGGAAGAACATAATAGCTAGTATGTTCTAGTTAAAAATATTGAAAAAATACTGGAGTTAAAGCCTGTAGTATTAGCAACTAAGAAATTTGCAGATAACCCCATCGAGATTCAGACCTCTTGGTTGTATTCTACTAAGTGGAAACATTCTCTTTATAATGATTATATTAGTTACATCAACCAAGTCCTCGACAAATACATTTATCATTTGGTTGACATTAAGGGTTACTTCAATTCTCTAAACATGGACTTAACCGATGAGTTCGATGAGAAAGTTGTTGAAATGGAGGAGATCAAGAAACAATACAATGAGCTATTATTTAAGGGGATCAAAAAAGTTTAGGAGGGTAATACAGAGGTGTTTGGCAGGCTAAGAAACTTACATGGGATCCTCAGAGTTCTCAAATCCCAGGACATAGTGGCGGATGAAGAAGTCAAAGATGTAGAAAAGGGGTTAGCCAGGTGGAGAACCAAATTGTAGGTCACTGTCATTTTTGACTATGATACAATTAAGTTCTATGTCAATAGATACCTAGGGTATCGCTCGAGAATCAAGGAAGTGGAAGCGGTGAAGGGAGCTGCAAAGGTTGGTGAAACAAGTGTCCAAGGCTCAAAAGATATGGGAGTTTGAAACTCTCCATGAGTTTTCATTTTATCAGTTTCAAAGAACTTTATTTTCTTTTTCAGTTTTAAAAGGAACTAGTTATTAGTAACAGTTCTTGAAACCGTTACTTGATGATGTTTAAATTTGGGATCGCTAAACCTTTTTTAGGGTCATTTTTGGTTGAACTTTAATTGACTCATTAGAGATACTTTAATTTATGTTTTATCTCATGCTTTACTATGGATTTAAAAACTTGAATACAATTATCATATTGAGATTCTGCATATTTGATATTTGAATCATATTGTGAGAATGCTTTTCATGTGAGAAGATAACAATAGATAAATACTTTAAAGTTATCTTTATTTTTATGTATGGAATGTGAGAGATTCATTTGTGAATGATTTCCTATTGGATAAATTAGTTTGTGGAAATCTCTTAGTTTTAGTTTTTCTATGAATGCATTAAATACCTTTGCAAGTTTTCTGGTTAAAATCCTGCCTTATTGCTTTCAGGTTAAAAGAAACTTATAGAAAGTAGTTCCTAGTTTTAATCATTAGGTAGCTGCCACCTTTGAAAATAAGAAAAGAA
This sequence comes from Chamaecyparis obtusa, assembly GCA_027943335.1. NCBI lineage: Eukaryota > Viridiplantae > Streptophyta > Pinopsida > Cupressales > Cupressaceae > Chamaecyparis > Chamaecyparis obtusa. The sequence goes on from BSBK01007367.1 coordinate 24,718, forward strand.
TTGATTGGTGATGGTTATTTCTTGATTGATTCAACTGTGGTTGTGTTTACCATCTTGTTTGGGCATTAGAAAATAGAGTTAGATGATAAATTTGTAGACCAACACATCTTCAAGAGGCTTGATTATTTCTTCAAACTTGACTATGAGAGTATCCTAGCTTGTGATAGTATGTGGTGATAAATGGTAAAACCAGTCTATAGAAATGCCTTGGAGAGTTTCCATGAATAGCCTTACGAACACGTCCTCATGTTCAACACCATGAACACCGCATGCAATGTAGAAAGAAGCAATATGTTCATCTAGATGTTGATGTCCATCACTGAAGGACTTAGGAAAATTCTTTCGTGATCCATCAGGATGAGCATGTAGAGGCATAGTTAGATTCAACAAACCAAAAACATTTCCCCAAGGACCTTGGGCCATTTACATGTCCTTGGTAAACTCTTAAAAAAACTACAAGAAATAAAATTGCAATGAAAAAGGACACGAGTATACTTCAAACAAAATCATGAGGCTTTCGAATGCACGTTTTATCCCCAATGGAGTCGCCAAAAACTATTGGCTAAAATTTTTGTAAGTCGCTATAATCACAACTTACAAAATTGTGACTTTGGGCAACATCTTATAATATTTCTCTCTCTCCTCTCAGCAATAAGAGAGGCTCCCTTCATATCATAGGTGGCTTCAATAAGAATTTAACTAAAATTACAAAAAGGGTGGTTCTTCTAATCACTTCCTCTTGTTTGAAGAATGATTTACAAATAACTACAAATTTCAAACTTAACAAAAAGGTCCTATTGTTATGATAATACTAGTGGCTCTGGGGTCGACGTAAGAAAAACTCCAGAGATAATAGTTTATTTATATATTTTGTGAAACAAATACAGGAACCCAAAGTCTCCTACACTTGTCTTGTATGATGATTCAACTAGAATAACCACTAAGGCACAAAGTCTCTTACTGGATATTCTCAAATTTAATAAAAAACACTTACAACTGAAGCCCAAAGTCTTTAGATCTAAGTAATTGCAACCACTAATATATATAACAATTTGTCCTCTTGCAACACAAAGTCTTGAAAAGTTCAAATTGGCTATGGATGTAATAGACAACTCAAAGTTTGCACAATTGAATTCAAATCCCTCTTGAGAAAAACTCCAAAACTCATAATCAATATCTAGAAAATGTTGTTACATAACACCTTGATCAACACAAAGTTTGAAATCAAGTTTCCCCTTTTATTGAAAGAAATTCAAATTTACATCTAAGCTCAAAGTCTTAGAGTGTAGATACAAACTGGCATAATTTTCTTGCATTTCCAAAAGATGAAAATTACAATGAGCTTCATCCTTTATATAAGAAAAGAGTGGAGAGAAAGGTGGAGAAAGAAGGGGAAAACCCTTAACTACCTTGACTTATTTTCTAACAAACTTCTAACCAACTTTGACTTATTCAATGCTACAAGGCTTAAAGCACTTGCAACATGCTTACATGTTACAGCTTCGCATGTGATACTATCACTTACAATTACATCTTGTTATTACAGATAATATGTCAAATACAAATTAAAAATACATGATGAAAATATTCTAAGTGGTTGACAAGACATGACCCCTATTACATCATCCATTTGTGGTCTTCATGTTGCTACAAGGATGCTTTACAATTAACGTGCTCAGGTTTGGTGGAAGCATCTTGATATGGAACAAGAACTTGTATCCTTTCCCTTTCTACAGTATAATGGTGGTTGTTTCTTGAAAAACACATTTGTTTCTTTCCATCTCTATCTTGAAAATAATCTATGCATACAATCATTATTTCACCTCATTGTAGGCTCCATTATGTGATTGTTCTTGCCTCATGCCCCTCTAGGGTTATGCATGTTGTCATTCTTGAGCTTCCAGAAAAATCCATAACATGGTCTTTTCAGATCAAAATTTACAGATTTGGAAGAGTATGCATATATTATATATGTGGAATGCCTTTGAGAAATAAAGAGTGAAGGAGTTTAGGCAAAACCAACTCTTTATATGAGGGAAAAACTCAAAAATGGAATTTTCAAATGGGATTGCATATGTGGACAAAATGATTTATGCATGGAAAATGCATGCGAAATGGACAACATAGCATCTACTTATAATGAATCATTATGTTTTCATCATAAACAAGTGTGCAAGGAACGACCATCATGAGTTTTAAGTAACATGGCATCGATATAACAAGTGCAGATGAAGTGCGTGCAAGTGTGAAGGTGGGCTTTCTAGATGCAAAAGCATGTGACAAAGTGAGCTCTCTTTCTTTGACGGTTTCTTTCAAGAATAATATTTTTAATCTTGATTACATATACAAGTAAGGTGAAGTACTTGCATATGAAACTTGGAGAATCCAAACAAAAGATAGAAGGAGCACTTCATATACATCATGAAAATTTGAAAATGGAAATGAAATGATTTGCAAGAATAAAAGAATATACATATATACAACATAGCCCTATGAAATTGACAAAGATCTCACCTCTTTCCCTCAAGAAGAAAAGGAAGAAGTCTCTTTAGTCTCTCATGCAAAATCTAAAAATGAATCCAATAAGATTTTTGGATTTAGAAAGATTGAGTGAATGAGACTTAAATAGATTTTGAATCTTGACTCAATCCTTGCAAAATAAATGCATTTTTGAATCAAAATCCATTGCTTTCCAAGTGTTGAATGATAGAGGAATAAAATGCATAAAAATAGTAATTGTTTTGAAGCATTCAAACTTGAAAAATGTTTGAAGATGTTACAATGTTTATATACCATCAAAAATAATGTCTAGGACATAAAAATGCAAGTTTGGTGGATGCAAACAAGATGGAATAAAATGTTTTTTGCATTTGGAGACCTTCTTGGCACCCACATTGAGATTGCAAGCAAAACTATTTTCTCAATGGGCAATTTTGGGCCAAAATATGCCCTAGGATAGGCTATTTTTTATGAAAAACATGTGCAAAGCAACATTCTTTTACTTGGAAAATGGTTGCTCGAGGAAGGAAATCCCAAATGCATGCGAGAATATTTAAAAATGTATTTAGAGTGCAAAAAAACATGCATTTGATCTTTCAAATGACTGCCCAGCTCAAATGTTCAAGGAAAGCAAGGGAAAATGTATTTTTCAAGTTGAAAAGCATGTGCTTTTCCTTTGAAAATCATCATCCTTAGCCTTTTGATGAAAAACGTAGCTTTGAGTGGGTAAAGATGGGTTTTTAAAATGAAATAACATATGCTTTTGACTTCTTTATCTCAAATGCAAGTTATAATGTTCACTTGTTAGAATAATTGAGAGGGGGGGGGGGGGTGGGGGGTTGAATCAGTTATCCTACAGTCCCAAACTCCCAGATGTACTTTTCAAAACTATTTCAACAATTTAAAGGTTTGTCTCAAAGCTTTGGACAAAAGGACAAGATTGAGTGGTTGAGATTGAAACTTTAGAATGAGTGATTGAGATTCATCATTTTTGAGTGATTTGTGTCTTTTTGTCCTCAATTTTCATTGGTTGCTCAACTTTTTTGAAAGATATTAGGAATTATTAAATTCAATTAATTAATTAAATTTAGCCATGTAAGGGTAATAGGTTCATTTTGATTTTCTTGATTTAAACAACTATACAACTAATTGATTAAAATCGATTATGTAGTGTTTTTCACCCCTTTAAGATTTGATTTAATTATTTAACATCCTTATTTGATTTTTCCTTTTCTTTTAATTGATTTCGTCCAACTTTATTTAATTATGTCTATTTTAATTGATTTGATCCCTTTTTTATGCATTTTGATAATTTTTGCAATTTAAAAGCACTTTGTCCATTTTTGCGTGTCTACAAATGCCCCTCTTTGAATTGATGTGCGAAGAACATTGATTCAAAGATTCTTTTGAGTCCTGATCGCTCTTTAGGTCCTGATTGCTGATTCACTGATATGCCTCTGATATGAGATTGATTGCTGCCTCTGATATGATATGATATGCCTCTGATATGATAAAATGATACAATTTTTTTTTTGATGCCCCACTGATTCCAATGATGTTTGATTTGATACTCTGATGACCCCTCATAAATAAAACATATTGATTGCTTGATTTGAAAGATTTGAGGATGTTTGATATGATTTATTGAATATGTTTTCATTTCTGAAAATCTTGATGGTATGTTGATTCTGATAATGCCCTAATTGATTTGATATGTTGATATAGAAAAACCATAATTAATAAAATATTGTTGATGTCTCTAGATGAATGATTGAACGTCCAAGATAGCTATGTCTGTTGTAGGTAAGAAAACAAGTGATTAGGATATCAAGATAATAGTACCAATGAATGTGATTTGTCAATCTGATAGGATAAAAAAAATGATATGGGATAACTGATAGGTAGGTCACTGATAATTCATTCTCAAGACATAGAGACACGAACAAATGGTACTAGGTGTGATTGCTCAATGCTTTGATTCTGATAGGACTGATTGACTTAAAATGATTCACTTGATATAGAAAACTGATATGATTATCTTGATTTGCAAAACAGGCACATTTTCGTAAGTTATAGGTACGGTCCCTAGATTCTTGGAGATTAGATTTATGGATCTTCCTTGATGTTGATTTTGTATCATGTTGATGTTTTATTGACTAGGACTTAGATGTATCATTTTGTTATTGATATTGTATCTTGATATACTGATTTGTTGGATCATTTGATGTTATGAACATTGATATGATGATATGGACTTTTGCTTGATTTCCCCTTTTTGATTGATCAAGCTTGATAACTGAACCCCCTTTTCCCTTGGAAAAATAACTACAAACCTATGCATTTAATCTAACATGAAAAATGCAATTAATCTAACATGATAATGCAATGCAATGCAACTAAGTATCAGCAACTTTTTTAGCAAAGAAATGCCATGGAGATATATTTTCATCATTGAGCATTGTGGGACCGGAAAGAAAGTACAACCATCACTGACCACATCATGATGTTATGAATACCATTTTTTATTGCTTTTTGGTAACCTCATTTTGAACCAAGTACAACCCTCACTAGTTGGATGACCAAACTATGGGAGTCTGAATACCGGTGTCAACGGATTCAATGTTGCAAGTGGATTTTTGGTATTAAGATATGGAAGATCTAAATAGCCAAGGGATCCATTTGTGTAAACAAGCAAAGGTCAATCCATCCTCTTATGAGATAGTCCTCAATGGTTCTTTGATGACCATGTCGTTAGACAAACTCTCATAAGTTGATGAATCTTCCTCAAAACAATCACTCAAAGGCAATAAAATATCCCGTCTTTCTCATGGCTAATCTAGTCGAAACATCATTGATTAGCTCAAAAGATGTGATAAAAGTCAATTTCATAAAGATTATCAAAAGAAAGTTTCAAGTGTTTTGCAATGTTTCATGATTTTCAAAAAGTATTTCCAAGCATTTTGATCTTTAAGGTGTTTTGTCAATTTTTAATCCTGAATAATAAAGTCAATGAAGGCTCAAGGATCAAGTTGTAGGATCAAATACTTAGATGTGAACAATGATATCCATCAAAGGTTCACCAAAAATATCTCTCTTCTGAAGCTTTGATAAGTCCTCTGATGTGCGGTTGATCGAATCTGTTTGAGTTTAATGGATTGCTTCATGTGAATTGATGCCTGTTTGTTGAAATCCGCTGATTAAGATCAAATGCCCCTGATTGGATAGGAAAAATGTTGGACTTGGGCAAACTTCAAAAATATTACAAAAGCTTGGTTTATGCAAGATGCAGCTCAAAAGCACTTTATGCAAGAAATCACCAACTCTCGAACAAGATCACATTGATTTGCCCCCAATGTCTAGCAAGATATAGGACATGAAGGATGGATTTGCAAGCTGATGGATTAGAGATGGAAAGACCATGGTAGATGAAGCATGTGAATGTGACCCATAGGACCATCTCCTCAAGAGTACCCAAGCTAAGGAAAAAATGATATAGCAATGTGAAGCATGTTTTTGGATAAGCCATGGAAGTCAATGATGCAATGCTAGATAGCCTATAGGATAACGATCTGCTGTTATGAAAATGAGGGATCCAAAAGAGTGGACATGTCAAGAAGTTTTTGATAACAATTTTTGTACTTTAAGTTCTTCATTCTGATCAAGACCAAGGTTCACTTTGGGTAAGATGTGAATAAGATAACATAATTAGGATAAAGGGGTGATGGAGGCTATGAAGGGATGTTTTGGGATTATGGAAGGACTGCCAAGGAATAATGAAGGTGAATTTGGGATAAGCAAGATCATGATAGGGTAACATGGATGCAACAAGTACATAAGCTGATGGAAAGGATAATGGATGTCAAGATACTCAATGCTCATGGATGTGTTCAACCTTGTCAAGATGAAGGTGAGAGAGGAAATATGGATGAAACTTGCCCCCAAGTGTAGAGTGCAAGAAGGAGGAATTACACATGATGCCTGTTTACCAAGTTTTCATCATGGTATTTGTTTCTCTTTACCTTTGCTACCTCGGTGCCTATTGCTAGGTTTTCACCAAGGCACTTTGTTTTCTCTCTTTTTTTTCTTTTCTCTTTTTTTTTTTTTTGTATTTTTCAATATTTTCCCAACATCAAAATCTTTGGACAATGCTCCTCTGAAAGATGTGCTATAATAAACCATGGGTATGACTAGGATGCCCAAAGATATTGATAAGAGGGATGGAAATACAGAAAGTATGCATTGGAAAATGAATGTGAGGATAAGAAGAAGGTATGTTGAATATGAAAATGTTGGCAAGATCAACTTTGACACACACTTTGAAAAGTGGTGGAATGATGGAGGAATAATATATGAAGGAGGTAAGGATCTTTTTGAGGTAGTAGATTTTGGGATATAGGAACCCAAATTAGACTTGGAAAATGGAAGATGTTTGGAAGGAGATGGAATGGAAGCCTTTGGAAGCTTGAATGCCAATTTTGAATTTTCTTTTGTGTGCAAGTCTTTCAAAAGTGACTTGGGAATCCACATAGTCTTTGATTTTTATTTCTTTTGTGATGCTTTTGAATGCATTTCTTCAATGAGGGATTTAGGAACCCACATTTTATTTGCTTTTTCTTTTTGCTTGGTGGACCTTTGCGGCCTTTTGGATATTTCATTTTTCTTTTCATTCACATGTCGATTAGATGGGACATTGTGATTTTTATACACATATGGATTCTTGGATTTATGATTTTTATGTTGCACATCAACATTGCTTCCAAAAGACTTAGGAATTGTGGATGAATAGGAATAATATGGAGGGTTCATATGGATTGGTGTTTGGACATTCTTCAAGTATGTGTGCCTTTGTTGATCTTGATACATGGTAGGGTAAGTGAATGGAGAACTAGGGATGATAGGAATGGGTGATGGAGGAATATATGGACCTAATATGGATGGAAGGAATGAAGACTTTTGTTGTGGGACAGAGGAACCCAAAATGGATTTTGAGGATAGTGAAGGCATATGGTTGTGTTTGAATGGAGGGATATAAGGTGTGAAAGGGATATCAATATCTTTGGAAGGATCTGCATTGCCAAAGTTCTCCTCTTTAAGATTTATCTTTATGCCCATAGGCTCATGAGTATCTTTGATAGGAAAAAATTTGATAGGATCAACTGAAGCTTGAAGGGATTTATTATCATGCAAGGGATTTGGAAGAATGATGGTTTCTTGAGGTGAACATGGAGGAATATGAAAAGGAAATGATGGGATACTTTGATCTTGACAAGGATCTTCGAATGGTGTAGAGAGGGTATTTTGCTCTTGACTTTCAATATGCTCATTGGAAATTATGGAAGGGATATCTTGATCTTGCTTGGGAAGTGGAGAAAATATGGAACTTGGAAGGATATTTGGTTCTTGGAATGGAAGGATATCATCTTGGAAGACATGCAAGGATGCAAGGGGATCATCACAGGGTTCTATGGATATGGGACCTTCATAAAATATGGGAGGGGATTGTATATAATCTTTATCTTGATCTTTGTCAACATTTGTTTCTTTTCTCTTTGGATTATCCTCTTGACATGGAGCCACTTCTAAGGACAAGGTAAATGTTTGGATATGTGTGGGGGATGTTTGGAGGGATGATGTAGGATCCTTTTGAATGGGTATAATAGGCATTGAAGCACATGAAGCTTTGGGATCCAAGATCTTTGAAGCATGGAAACAATCTACAGCAAGATGTAAACTAGCTTGGGTTTCTTTTAGAGGTAGCCCTTGAGGGTAGACATAGTCAACGTGAAAAGTGTCATCATTAGGCTCACTCTTTGATGGAGGAATTTTGGATAGTTGTGAAGCTTTGTGAGATGAAAAAAATATGAAAGGAGTACATGCTATGGGAGAAACCTTGCTAGGTAGAGGTTCGTGCTTTAGATCTGGCTTGAGAGTGGTACTTTTCTCTTCACACTCTTTATTACCTTGATCACAAATAGGATGATCCTGCAATTTCCTTTGATCCAAGATAGGTTTGTTGCTCTTAAATGCTTCTTTTTGTGAGGAAGATGAAGATATGGATGGCCTATCATTATAAAGAAAAGGACACATTGATCTTAATGATGGCTTGTTAGATGATGCCTCTTTTTATTTTTCCTCATTCTCCCTCAAGGTTGATGTGTCAAAATTATGAGGAAACTTAGCTCCTGATTGAGCTAACTTCATGAAATATGCTTCTTTACCCCTCTTCAAAATTAATTGCATTGTTTCCATAAACATAGGATCTTGGATTGCTTCTGAAAATTCTTCTTCAGACACCTCATCATTTTGATTCTAATGGAGATTCTAATGTGAGGAAAATGAAGATATGGATGGCCTATCATTATAAAGAAAAGGACACATTGATCTTAATGATGGCTTTTTAGAGAATGTATCTTTTTGTTTTTCCTCATTCTCCCTCAAGATTGATGTGTCAAAATCATGAGGAAGCTTAGCTCCTAATTGAGCTAACTTCATGAAATATGCTTCTTTATCCCTATTCATAACTAATCCCATTATTTCCATAAACATAGGATCTTGGATTGCTTCTGAAACTTCTTCTTCAGACACCTCATCATTTTGATTTCAATGGAGATTTTGATCTTGATTTCGATAATTATGCTCCATAGTAGGATTGATGTGTTTCTCAAATAATTCCATTATTATAAATCTTTTTCAGGAATATGATCTATTTGTTGCACTGATAAGGAGTATCTCCGAAAAGGGTATCCAAAAATGATGTCAAAATCTTTCCAAACCTTCAGGAGATGTTCACTGTTTGCCCTTCCTTGTTTCTGGGCATCACTTGCCAGAGTGCAGGCGTGACTGAAATGTTTTTACGTGTGAACTAGTATTGAACTAGGTAGCACACTGCAGGTATGCAGGTGGCACTTTGCTATTGATAAGCAGTTTTCCAGTGTTTTCAGGCGTCACTTGATATTTTCTAGGCGTGAATTCACTGTTGCTACGCATTTTCATATAAGTCCCAAGCGTGACTTTGCCTCTGATAGGTGGGATTTTTTTGTGCATTGGCGGCACTTCTTTGACCAGGTTGTAAGATTTTGAATTTTTTAAACTTTTAAGATCAGGTCTTTTGAAATTTTCTTATTTGAAAATAGAAAATAATCGCAACACACACATCAAATTTTCATTGTGTCCCTAAAACATTCTAGTGTGTATATTCTCGATCGTTTCCACAAGTATAACACAAGAAAGAATTCTAAGCAGCTTACCTAAAGTCAAATTTGGCTCTTAACATTTTGGCTCTAAAAGGTGGTCTTGCTACTTTATCAAGGATTTATTGTGGATTCCGTTCAAATAGATCTTAAACTTTCATCCCCCAAGTATGTTAAGGGGCTTCCCACACTCACCAAGGTACAATTTTGCGTAATCTATGAGGACCACTAGAGGAAGTTCAAAAAAATTAAAATCTGTTTGTCACACACCCCATTAAGGATGCATGCATTTCGTATTATAGTGGGTTGGATTCCCACAGCAAAAGCGAGCATATCCCACTTTGGGTTGTCCCTCTCACCGGCCTCGTTAAGGCACAACTCGGGAGGTGAGCCCACTAATTCTCTAGCATGTTCATTCAAAATAAGGAAAATGGAACTAAGGTCAAGCTTTTGGGAATTTGGTCCACCGAAAGGTGAAGAGCATATCCCTAACTTTTCCTTTAGTTCCCAAACACAATAGACAATTTTGTTCAATTTATTTCACCCACTAACTATAAGAATTTGAGTATTTCTACTCTCTTCCACAAACAAGGGGCTTTTGATTTATGTGTTTGATTCCTTAATCCTTCTTAATTACTAGATTTTCAAAGTGCACCAATGCCACAAGCTAAGGGAAAATATTGACTAGTTTAGGCTTACCTTTTTCTTGTAGCTAACTGAAGTTAGGGGCATTTTTGATTGATTTCATTGCTTTTTTTTTCTTACCTTGGCAAATAGCTCCCTCCCAATGTGCTTATCCACCAGCAAGTTAGTCAACACTAACAAGCACTATGAGGGGAAACCAAAATCAAGATTGATGAAACAAAGAATTGTTTATGAATTTTATGCACCTTATTTGCAAATTTCTAAAGAAAACTTGAACTAAGGACTAAAAATCCAATTTAAAGAGATAAATTTCATTTTATAAGCTTGAACAATTACAAGATAGTTCTGGAATACCTGATTGTCCTCCTCTTGTGTAGTCTCAAGAATAGCCTTGATGTGTGCAATGTTTTCCTTTCTTAATCCTCTTTGCTAGCGCCTTTCCTTCTTGATTAAATCTACTTTCTGGCTTCTGGACTTTCCTGTGATTGCTCATTTACTGTCAAATCATGTAAACAGAAAGTTAGACAAATGATTTAATCAATTTAACAGTAAATAAAGGCAACAGATACCAGGCGACATTGTCTAGCTAATAGGCATGAACAAATTGTTAGTAGGCGTAACTTGAAGAGTCACAGGCATCACTAAAAAGTTAGTACGTGTCATTAAAAAGTTAGTACGCGTCATTTAAAAGTTAGTACGCATCATTTAAATGCTAGTACATGTCATTTAAATGCTGGTACACATCATTGAAATGCTGGTACATGTCATTGAAATGCTGGTATGCATCATTGAAATGCTGGTATGTGTCATTTAAATGTTGGTACGCATAAACAATTTATTGCTAAGTGTAAGCAATATTGAAAATTATGGAAAATGATTGATCTTACCTAACATTTAATCAACAGTAAGCATGAATAAGAAAATTGTAAGCGTGACTATTTTGGTAAATTGCGGAGCAAAGGCTGATGACAAGTGATAACAGATTGTAGATAAGTGATACTTCCTGAGTCCCAGGCGTGACTTTATACGCAAAGGCTAAACTATTTATCTCACATGCATGATTTATCAGCTAATAAGCATCAGAACAAAGATTGTAAGCATCATCAGAATGACTGTAAGCATGAGTGAATCTTCTGTACACGTGACTTCACCTATTTTCTGTAAAATATTCACGGAAAAGTGACAATACAAGCATGCAATAAATGATCAAAATGATAAAATGAGGCCTAGGGCCCCATGGTGGGCACCATTTGTGTGATGATGATTATCACCTTCATGAAATTAAGATCTAATAGCAACAATTAAAAGTAAATACAATGCAAATCTAATTAAAATTGAAACTAAGATCTATAGCATCTCACAGCTCTCTAGAAAAAGGTGGTAAGTGAAGCTCTCAGCTCAAATATCCACTAGTGACACTTCTAAAATGAGAATGTATGCTGCTATGCTTCTACAATGCTTCTATGATGATGATTTTAGCTCAAATTAACAAGATTATAATGCTAATTACTCTAAATGCTCTTAATTGCTCTTAGAATGCTCTTCAAATGCCTATAGTAACAATGCTTTGCAAATGAATTTCTAAGATATCAATTTCTCTCAAAATGCTTCATATTTATAGTAAATTTTGAAGGGTAGGGGGTGGAGTGAAGTAATCATGATTAACCTTTGGTTGAGTCAAATACTCTGCTTTGTTCATAAATGGGGGGACAATTTAAAGGTTTTTCTCAAAGCTTTGGACAAAAGGACAAGATTGAGTGGTTGAGATTGAAACTTTAAATGAGTGATTGGGATTCATCCTTTTTGAGTGATTTGTGTCTTTTTGTCCTCAATTTTCATTGGTTTCTCAACTTTGTTGAAAGATATTAGGAATTATTAAATTCAATTAATTAATTAAATTTAGCCATGTAAGGGTAATAGGTTCATTTTGATTTTTTTGATTTAAACAACTATACAACTAATTGATTAAAATCGATTATGTAGTGTTTTTCACCTCTTTAAGCTTTGATTTAATTATTTAACATCCTTATTTGATTTTTCCTTTGCTTTTAATTGATTTCGTCCAACTTTATTTAATTATGTCCATTTTAATTGATTTGATCCCTTTTTGATGCATTTTGATGATTTTTGCAATTTAAAAGCACTTTGTCCATTTTTGCGTGTCTACAGGTATACAGTGCATAGGCTCGGTGTATACAGAAGTCTTCAATTATTGACCACATCAACTTGTTAAAATCAAATCTCTTCTTCATAATAGATCAATGTAACATGCTCAAGTCAAGAATATAAAGCCATAGACTCATCAATAAGTTATCCAATGTTTACCTTATCCTTATCTATCATATCCATCTTTTCCTTATGTAGATATCTCATTTCTTCATCTTTTCTTTCTTCTACAGATGTTCAGATGTTTGTAACTATCATGATAAGTATTGTCAAAACTTGTTGACATCAATGACAACATATTGACTGATTTAATCATTTTACATATCACTTTAGTAGCTTGGTGATCTCTAATCATTGTTCTTTCAGTTCATCTAGATATTCAATCAGTTGTAGATCATCATCACTAACCAGCTTTTTAGAGTAGAAAGCATGTGTTTTTCATCTCAAAATCACCACCTTTGTGCTTTTAAAAGCAAAACATAAGGTAAAAACATAACAGTTAATTTTTTAGAAGTAAAAACACATGATTTTTTACTAAAAAAAAGCCACCTTTGTGTTTTTAAATCATTACTCAAGTCAAAACACATAATGACATGTTTTTTAAAGGCAATAGCATATGTTATTTGGTTCAAAAAAGTCACTTTTACCTTTAAGTCATTAATAATGGACTTTCAAAATGCAATAACATGCATTATTGGATTAAAATTCCCCACTATAAAGCCTTTTAATTTAAAAGGTTTATAATAACGAGCTTTTTATATGCAAAAGCATTTAGAAAGCCCACTTACACATGTTAAGTTATATGTTTATAATTTAAAACATGAATTGACATTTAAAAAGTCCACTTTTGTGCATTTGGGACTTAGAATTCAATGATAGTAGTTTTTAGAAAGTGATTTGAATGTGGCTGATATGCAATGTGTAATAAAACTCCACCTTTATGCATTTATAGTTTCTCATGTAATTATTTAAAAAAAACCATTTTTATTAAAACATAAAAAACTGTGGTCAAATCAACCTGAAATTTGAAAATGGGGGTCAAAATCCACTTTACATACTAATAATAATTTTATTTCGTGCAATTACTAATAAACAACTCACTTTTGAAATATTTTTTAATAAGACATGATGTCAGTATGAAAAAACCCACCTTTTCGTTTATAACTTGAGCTAGACAACTCTGTTTGAGGCCTAAGATTGCTCAAAATGAGCGGAATTCTAAGGGCTATTAACCTAAGGGAAAAATAAGATTAAAAAATACTTAAAAGAAAGAGAAAAATGAAGAATAAATTTGAATATTGTCAACAATCAAGTGATTGCAGTCAGAGAAGAAAACCTCATTCTAACAAACATTTAGGTGGATTAACTTGATGAAAACCTTATAAAAGAACACATAAATAATGTTACATAAAGTACAATTCGAGGATCATGAATTGCCTTCATGACACCTTATCAATGCATTGAAACATAGAGGATGCACCTATGAATCCATCAGAAAATTGTGTAGGGTTGCCACAATTTTGTGATGTCAAAATTGAGGGCAACAAGATGACCTGAGTATTTTGGGAATGTGCAGTAGCATGTAGTGTTAAAATAAAAGTTTTGAAAGTTCTTGGATGATGTGTCAACATGGTTTTATGCTTTGTACATTTTGATCTCCTTTCACAAAGCCTTGGATATAGAGTTATTGGCTAACAATTTGTGTGTCGAATGTTTCATCTGATTAGGTTGACCTAATTGATATTGCTATGTGTTACAGAGAAAATATATATGATGAAATATTTTTATGGATTGTAGTGGATTAATGAAAGTATGTATATGGTGTATGGCATAAGTTTGAAGGTGCATAAGTGTGAATGATCAGTGAATGTTGTGAAATATAATGATGAAGTTGGTTTTTGATGTATAAAATAGAAAACTTTAATAAGCATTTCAAAGAATGTCTTTTGTACCACAATTCATCACATATATCCCATTTTAATCATATGATATTGCATCTTTATCTAAATAAACGATCTTCAGTCTACAAGTCCTTGTATCTTGTCCCAAGGTTATGCACCTTATCCCATAAGTCAAATTAGGAATAATGGACTACCTTGGCCATGAGCCTAAAACAATCTTGTAATTAGTTTTTCATATAGTGAGTTGGATCTCACTGTGATTTTTCCCTCATTGGGTTTTCCATGCAAAAATCTTAGTGTTCTTGTGTGTTGCATGTTTTTTTCTTTAAGTTTGCATTTGCAAATGAATTGAATTGAATGAATGAATAATATTTGGTTGAATTTAAATATATGTTAATTTATTGCCCCCTCTCAACATCTAGAAGTGTTCATCAGTTGGTATCAAAGGAAGGTTTATGAAGTAACACTCTAACAAGTAAGGTAGATCCTTCATTTGAAATCAATATTTCATTCAAAGAAAGATTTGAATGCCATGGAGCCTAAAGGATGAGATGTTCATGGAACTGTGGATCTTGAAGGAGAACTAAGATTTCTCTTGATGATCTAGAAGATGTTAAGACTTTATGCAAAGAATATAAAGAAAAGTTTAATAAAGTAGAAGATAACATAGTCCATTTGAAGATTCAAGTTGAAGAAGGAAAGAAGACTATTGATTATTTGGAAGAAAAGCTACATGAAAAAACCAATGAATACATTAAGATTGAGGAAGGAGTTGAAGGATGTAAAAGGAAAAATTGACAAAGGATTGAAACTCAAAGGTGGAAGTGATTTTCTGGATGAAATGCTCAACTTTGTAAGGATAAAAGTGGTCTTGATTTTGATAAAGGAGAAAGTTCTAAAGCTCACAAAAGAAGACAAAAATAAGGAAAATGTCAAGGATGAATCCAAGAATACAAATGAAGATAAAAATAGCTTCACTCTAGTCTAAAACAAGAAGAATTTCAAGAAGTTTTCTCTTGTTCAAATCAAGTATTCTCAATACTTCAATAGTAATTATTTTTGTTGCAACAAATTTAAACATGGAGATAGTGAATGTAGAAGTAAGATCAAATATAAACCATCCAATAATAAATGTTTTTCCTATAATAAATTTGGACATAATGAAATGTTAGAATAACTGAGAAGGGGGGGGGTGAATCAGTTATCCTATAGTCCCAAACTCTCAGATGTACATTTTAGAACTATTTCAACAATTTATGCAACTTGGTAAGATAAAATATCAATCTGTTTGTTCACTTACCAAATACCAGTATTTATCCAAACTATGATTACTGACTAAATCAACTATGCAATATGTAAAGTATGATAGAAAAACAATTATAATAAATAACACATAACATAATGATTTAATGCGGAAACCCTACTAAGGGAAAAACCACCCGGGACCAGTAAACCAAATTATTTCACTCTTCCGAAGTGAGCTAAGTTAGGAGCCAACCCTGTTAAAGGTTACAATGCACATTGTTAGGTGTGACCTGGTTAGAGGATTTATCACTAACATTTAACTTTTGACCAACATTCACTATGGGGTCAACAAGATAACAATTAACATTCATTGAATGTCATATGGAAATACAATAAGACTGTTAAGTCCACTCGGTTAAGAGATTTTGCTGAATCAATGGTTAAACTGATATAGTTCTGATCTGATTCAAATACAACTCAATTGTAAATATTCAGATCTATGATATGCTCATAAAAATCATCTGATCATTAATCAATTCACTTCCTCAATATTTCCCAACTTACTTCACTCAGTAAATAGTTCTTTGATGCTCGATAATTCTACAGCTCGATTCTTTATGTAACCAGTTTGATCAGGAATGCATGAATAAAGTCTTCACACAAAATCTTTGTAGTCTCTATTTGTCTGACATGTTTCAACAATGAAACTTATATCTCTTAAATAGACAAGTAAACCATTTTCATATCAGCCATCAGATTTTGCCTCTTAATCTCCTTCATCCATTTTTCCACTTAAACCTTCCTCGATAGATGTGTCCATAACACATTTCAATCTCATCCTTTAGATCTTCTCTGAATTATGTCAGCTGTGGATCTTATAACTAACTTCATCCTTTACCTCGAAATCATAACAATTTTTAGCTCATCAATTTCAGTCGACTGTTCTTAGCATTTAATGTTTTCATCCATACTCGGTTAATACTAAATGCGTCAGTGATAGCTAACTCAGTTATTACTGTCACTCGGTATACACTGCATGGGCTCAGTGTATACACAAGTCTTCAATTACCGATCACATTAACTTGTTCAATTCAAATCTCTTCTTCATAATAGATTAATGTAACATGCTCAAGTTAACAATATAAATCCATAGACTTGTCAATACTTTACCCAATGTATACCTTATCCTTATCTATCATATCCATCTTTTCCTTATGTAGATATCTCATTTCTTCATCTTTTCTTCCTTCTACAGATATTCAGATGTTTGTAACTATCATGATAAGTATAGTCAAAACTATTTGACATCAATGACAACATATTAACTGATTTAATTATCTTACATATCACTTTAGTAGCTAGGTGATCTCTAATTACTGTTTCTTCAGTTCATCTAGATATTCAATTAGTTGTAGGTCATCAATCTCTCCCTTTGGCATTGATGGCAACACAAACAATATGAAATATGCCATACACATACCAAACATGTATTCTAAAACTATGTAGGTAAATGTTGTAGCTCGGTAAGCTCTCCCTAGCTTGATATTTTATATGTTTAATCACTACAAAACAACATTCCATGCAAAATCTCCCTATGGATTTGATCTTTTTTAGCTCTGATTCTTTCTCCCATTTCATGTTCTCAGCAATAGATATTTCATATGAAGTTCCTCTCCCTTTCACAATAATGCCAAATAAAATAAATATCTCTTTAGTCGCCAAATTATTCTCTGTTGCTTGGTCCAGATCAAGTACCTTCATGTACTGATATAAAAGTCTTTGTTCCAACTTCTACAATCTTTCACAACCTTAGAAATCCTAAAGTGTGAGCTATGTGCATCAACATGAATGATTTTCTGATAAAGTATAGGTTGATGCAACCTCCTAAACACCTTAGTGATCGATAGATAGGGGACAAACCCCTAGTCTAGTCCTCAAATACTCAAATGTGTCCTTTGGTAAGGGCTTGGTAAAAATATTAGCAAGTTGTTCTTTAGATTTCACAAATTCCAGTTTCACCTGCTTCTCTTGAACTTGTTCTCTTAAGTAGTGATACTTAATAGATATGTGATTTATTTTTGAATGCATCACCAGATTCTTGGAAATATTTATAGCACTAGTGTTGTCGCAATATATAATCACCGGGTCAGTGATTACCTCATTCATTCCTTCCAACACTTGTTTTATCTAAGCAATATTTGAACAATTTGCAGCAGCAACAACATACTCTTCTTCATTAGTAGACTAAGAAATGCATGCTTGTTTCTTGCTTATCCAAATCACAAGCCTTTCTCCTAAAAAGAATGTTCCACCGGTTGTGCTCTTTTGCTCATCAATGTTTCCAGCCCAATCTACATTAGTGTAAACTCAGAGTTTAAATTTGTCTTCCTTTGTGTACCATAAACCATAGTCTTCAGTCTTCTTCAAGTATCTCAGAATTATTTTAACAATAACCATATGTGAATCTTTAGGATTGGTAGCAAATCTTGCCACAATCCAAACTACATGTGCTATATTAGGCCTATTGTGTACCACATACTGTTGTGAAAACTGGATCGTCCTATAGAGATAATATATACTCGTTTGATATTGTAGAATACAATTGCCTTCGTTATTGATTGATTCTACAATAACAATAGGGTATATGTATATATTGAATACTCATGTAATGAATAGACATGACTGTATATACTTATGGTCATGTCACTTCATTACATAACTATTAGTTAACATATCTTAACCAATAGTTTATTCATACTTTGTATAATATATACACACACACACACACACACACACACACATATGCATATTAATATATACTTACTTTTCAATTATATTATATAGTATATATATATATAAATATATCTATATTTGTATGCATATCATGATTTCTCATCATTTATTAAACACGAACGAACAATACTTTAACACTCCCTCTTGAGAGAGAGTTTAATAGAATTTGTAGAATCTTTTCATATCATGATATCCGACACATCCAGGATAGACCCTTTCGGGAGTTGATCATGATAGGCGTCAAGATATCTGACACATCGGGGACAGACCCTTTCGAGAGTTGATCTTGACAAGTTATTACACACCAAGTAATAACATAAGCAACAAGATATCTGGCACATCCGGGACAGTCCCTTTCGGGAGTCAATCTTGAAGCCTGGTTAACTATTTTCAAGATCGTCACCTTGAAATAGTAACCCAACACACATGAAAGATCGTCACCTTTCATAACACAAAATGAATGGGCCCATAAAGTCTACCATGACTTCCGACACTTCAGGACACACAATTTAATGTAGTCTCATCATGAAAATAGACTTGAATATCATGATCTCTGCACAGTCGGGACACACAATTAAGTAGTCTATCATGATATGGTTTCGTTATTACACATCCAGTAATAACAAGAGTCAAGATCTCCGCACAGTCGGGACACACAATTAAGTAGTCTATCTTGACACTTTGGTTCACTATTATCAAGTGAGGAAGGCTTCCACCTTAAACTTGTCTATCAAAGACAAGAATCATTTAAGATACAAAGTGATAGATCACTAAGGCTGAAAATCAACATCAGGAATACTTCCTCTAAATTAATATGACCATGATCCTGGGTTGCCATCTTAATTTGATCTTCTAGCTTCTCCCACTGACATGAAAGCATAGCCTTCTCACATGGTAATTCATCATAATTCTCTGCTACAGTTTCTTGATCACTAGGTAACCAAAAAAACATGGTCTACTCCCTCTGAATCAAGATCTTCGAATGTCCATTGATGTAGATCCTTTCGCTTCCTCTTCTGTCACGGAGGCATACCCTGTTTATATGCTCATCTCAGTGTTACTGCAGGATGTGACTCCATACCTTTCTTCCTGAGAGAATCAATGTCTCATACATGAATAATCTGAATAGACATAAGGTTTCCGACTCACATTGACTAGCATACGATGCATTTTGATCTTTTTCAAGGCCACAACATTAATACTCCCTCTTGGACTTGAGGGAAGATAATAAAAACCTCTAGTGTGATGTTCATCTCAATAAACTGAAGTCTCAAGCTATATGGAATGACTCAATCAGAGATTCTATCCATGTGCATCTCACTACTATAATCTCAGAATTGTTTTACCTTCAAATGGTGAACTCCCTCTCAATCAATATGATTGAGATTGCCTCAAGTTAACTGAACTATATCCTCCCTTTGAAGCTCAAGTTCATCAACTTCTTGACCTCTTGAAAATGTCAGACTCCCTCTGAATCTGAATTTCATATGCTTTCGTCTTGAAAGTATGTCAGAGATAGATTACAAATAGTTTATAAAGCTAAACTATCTCATACAAAAATACAAATGATAGAAGCATACAAGATTTATTATTTAATGAATTACAAACTGAAAATTCATATGCATTAATAAAGCATGGAATACTTATCTTAAATTTCAAATATTTCAAACCCTATTATGATTTGTTGCGTTCATGAATATTTTTGCCTTACACAACTCCTTTATGATATATATTTCCACGAGTATCCATGTTGCAGGTGAGAATGTAATTCATCATTTTGACAGCAGTGGATGATTGTATGTTCGTTGCTAGTTAATAAACTGCAATCACAATATATATCCTCTGCGATATATAAAATGTAAACTTCATTTAATTTCTTTCGGGTACCAAGCCAAAAATATCTTAAATGACTTCAAAACAATAATATAAATCCTTAGCAATCCTCTGTTCAATATATATTCAGACTTGAGAATAGTCATCATAAAAAAAACTTGGGCCCAATAATGTCTATCTTTCGCTCATAAGTTCTCTTCTGCATTAACGTGGGCATTGTAGAGGTGTATACTATGATCTCAGAACAACATACTTTGTGGTGTCTTACTCCATTCTTAGTTGCGAACGAGGGCTCCACTCTTTATGGGTTTGGCAAGTCTTCAACGTAAGTTATCCCATGTTCTCACCTGCACCATAGAGCTTCTTATGTGCTCAACCTTCACAGTTCCCACTCAATGAATAAAATAAATTAAAGGTTAACATCAGTGGGCCTCAATGAGGGGTCAAATAAACTTGCATAGTGGACAACGTCAAGCCCACTTAATTACGATCGTTGACAATCGCCAAACCAAAGTTTCACCATGTTAAATATGTCGCTCCATACTCTATTGTTGAGGACTGTGCATCTGAGAGTTTGAGTGGCAGTCCAGCCACACTGAGCAGAGACGGCCTCCGCCCAAAGTTTGTCTTTTGCATAGGAGACACTATTTGAAATGTCCCCTATAGGGATCCTTTCCAAATTTGTGATTAATTTCTGAACTTCGATTGCACAAGACTTATTTTTATTAAAACTTGCAGATGATTCTTTATTTGTTCAAATGTATGCATCAATTATGGTTTGCGAATGGACATGTTCTAATACTCTTAGTTGATTGAATGGGACCAATGGAGGATTCAATCAATGTAAGTATCCATTGCCTTGATATTAATGGAGGAGTTTCACTGTCAGCCATAAGTATGATTCTCAAATTGATAATAGTATTTCTCTATAAGATAGAGATCATCGTAAGCTCCTGTGGTTTACACTATTAATCTATTATATGAATGTTACTATTTCTGAGATGCAATCCCATTGCTTATACACTGTTCATGTACAGCTATCTTCGCTCTTTTATTCAATGATTTGAGATACTTTCTATTCTGCACTTTCTGAATGAAATGATTGTAAATATATATATTTACACAACCAATTGGTTGTGTCCCTTGGAGTATAGAGGAATGTTCATAATCGTATCACTTCAATACATTAACTGATTATTTTTTTAATGAATCAACTTACGTCCTTATTCATCTCCAATCCCTTTATTATATTGATATCGATCTTGTGTGGAGACCAATGATTAATGGTCTGATCCTTTTGTGCAACCATAAAATAGATGGTGATATTGCTAAGTGTCGATGGTGATATGGTAGACTATGCACAAGTAGTTTAGAATAGTATGCACCTCATCATATAGAATTATAATAGCTAGCAAATGAAATGGATTTACCAATCTATAATATGATAGTACATACCACTGTTTCTAATTATTCTTACTGGTAATATTTATCCCCTTGATTGCATTTACTGCCAGTCACTTATATCCTTGCTGTGTTATTTCTTGTGTAACAACTGCTGATCGCAGACATTGGTTTAGACGTCCTCTTTTTTTTTTTTTTGTCTTTCTTTCCACCGCTGATGGAATGATATCAGTTCTTATTTGATAGGGAGTGCTGACAGGGCTTGAGAGCTGATTGGATTTTGTTGACTGTGTTTATAAACTATTGATTTCCCTTCCTAAATTCTTGACGATGTATTCAAATCACTGACTGTATGGCGTGATTGATGAGTGTATTTATTTCATTTGTATTCCATGATTCTTAGCGTTGTTGTCCGACCCTGTAAACTCATCCGCAACCTTCTTAGACAGTTCAAAAATGTCCAAATAGCTTTAGGGTACATAAAGCATCTCATCAGTGCAATGTGATCCTTTTTACCTCTGCATTAATAGGATTACTAGTACAAGGTGACCTGTCCTCGGCAGGAAGCGTGATGAACTTTGCCCAGATGTTAAACAAAATAGTAAAAAAATCTCCATTATTTCTTTCACACCAAACCAAGCATAGGAGCATAAATATCTTTGTGTCTCTTATAGGTTAGGCTCTGATACCATGTTGTGAAAACTGGATCGTCCTATAGAGATAATATATACTCATTTGATATTGTAGAATACAATTGCCTTCGTTATCAATTGATTCTACAATAACAATAGGGTATATGTATATATTGAATAGTCATGTAATGAATAGACATGACCATATATACTTATGGTCATGTCACTTCATTACATAACTATTAGTTAACATATATTAACCAATAGTTTATTCATACTTTGTATAATATATATATATATATATATATATATATATATATATATATATATATATATATATATATATATATATATATATATATATATATATATATATATATATATATATATATATATATATATATATATATATATATAAGTATACACATATGCATATTAATATATACTTACTTTTCAATTATATTATATAGTATATATATATATATATAAATATATCTATATTTGTATGCATATCATGATTTCTCATCGTTTATTAAACACGAACGAACAATACTTTAACACATACATTAGTTTTCCAATCATTGATCCGTATAGTTTCTGATTTACCTCTGTAGATTCATCATCCTTTGTCAACTTACATCTTGTTACCATTAGTGTTCCTTCCGGTTTTGAATCTTCCATGCCAAAAGTCTTTAACACTTCTTTAATGTATTTTGATTGAGTGATAAAAATCCCATCATTCCGTTGTATAATCTGCAAACCTAGAAAGAATTTAATCTCTCCAAACATTGACATCTCAAATTCCTTTCTCATTTCATCAGCAAAATATTTGCAAATCGAATCATGTCCACCAAAGATTATGTTATCAACAAAAATTTCAGCAATCAAAATATTATCATCAGATTCTCCCTTCATGTACAAATTACTATTATCACTCATCCTTACAAATCCAATACTGATAAGATAAGCATGTATTCCTTCATACCATGCTCTCGGTGCTTGCTTCAGTCCATACAAAACTTTGTGCAGTCTACATACCATGTTCTTCTGATTCAGATCAACAAAACCTTCCGGTTGTTCTATGTAGATCTCCTCCTCAAGAATTCTATTCAAAAATGCTGATTTCACATCCATT
This sequence comes from Chamaecyparis obtusa, assembly GCA_027943335.1. NCBI lineage: Eukaryota > Viridiplantae > Streptophyta > Pinopsida > Cupressales > Cupressaceae > Chamaecyparis > Chamaecyparis obtusa. The sequence continues at coordinate 48,158 of BSBK01007367.1, forward strand.
TGATATACTTTGAATCCCTTATGTGCAACATATGCAAGTAATATACAAACTCCTTCAAGTCTAGCTACTAGTGCAAAAGTTTCACCATAATCTATACCTTCTTCTTGTGCATAACCCTTGCATACTTGAGTCTTGCCTTATTCCTAGTGACCTCACCATTCCCATTTAACTTGTTTCTAAAAATCCACTTAATACCAATTACATTTTTATCTTTCAGTCTCAGTACTAATGTCCATGTCTTATTTTTCTCAATCCGTTCAATTTCCTCATTCATAGCCTTAATCCATTCCTCATTTTCAAGTACATCTCTAACATTCTTAGGCTCAAAATCACAAACTAAGCATGTGTTTTGTCTTAACTTACTTCAGGTCATCATGCTAGCTTACTTGTCTCTAATGATTTGGTTCTGCGGATGGTGCCTTCTAACAAATATTGCTAGCACATTTTGTTTTCTTTGCTCATCATTCAGTTCAAGCTCATTTTTTTGCTCAGTAGCTTCTTCCTGGTTCTCGATTTGCATTTTCTAATTCTTGATAGCATTTTCCTGATGCTTAGTAGACTCAGCTTGTGGCTTAGGTAGATAATCTGGATGCTCAACATATGTAAACCTACCGTAGTCTTTCGATTCTTTAATGCTTTCTTCATCATTCTTTTCAGCAAACTCATCAACTTTTACATTAGCACTTTCAACCATTTTATTAGTACCCTTGTTCAAACATTTATAAGATTTACTCTTAGTAGAATATCCTAAAAAATTCCTTCATCACCTTTAGAGTCAAATTTACCATTCCTATCATCTTGTAGAATGTAACACCTACTTCCAAAGATTTTGAAATAACTTACATTCAGTGTATAGCCAAACCATAACTCATAAGGTGTCATGTTTGTGTCTTTCTTTAGTTGAACTCAGTTCAAGGTGTATACAGTAGTGCTAACTACTTCTCTCTAGTACATTTGTGCAATATTTTTCTCAATCATCAATGTTCTAGCATAATCAACAATATATCGGTTCATCTTTTCAACAATTCCATTATGTTGTGGTGTCCTTGGTGTAGAAACCTATCTTTTGATTCCATGCCCATTATATAAATTAGTGAATTCATTAGAAATAAACTCACCTCCTCTATCAGATCTTAAGCATTTTAAGTCTTTCCCAATTTCTTTTTCAACTTTAGCCTTATACCATTTAAACAATTTGAATGCCTCAGATTTCTCTTTTAAGAACATGACTATCATCATCCTAGAGTAGTCATCAAAAAATAAAATAAAATATTTGTCACCATAATAGCTTTGAGTTCTTATAGGACCACATAAGTTGGTATGTACTAACTTGAAAATACCTTTAGATGAATAGTCTTTACTTTTAAAACTAGATTTGGCCATCTTTCCTTTCCGACATTGATTGCACATAACATGATCAGGTTTGGTTAGACTTGGTAGACCTTTAAATCTTCTCTTTTTACTAATCTTAGTCATGTTATAAAAGTTCACATGACACAGTCTCTTATGCCATAACCATACATCTTCATTCTTCTCCAGTAAACAAGAAGTTTCAATATTGTCAAGATAGAATAAATTACCTTTTGATTGTCCTCCAGTATCGACAAGTTTTCCAGTTTCATCAAAGATTTTCACCTTCTTTCTTTCAAATGCAACTCGGTGACCTAAGTTATTTAGCTGTGTTACAATCAACAAATTATAGTTAAGTTCTTTTACCCAGTATACATTATCACATCTAATCCTATCATTCAATAAGATAGACCCTTTTCCTTTCACTTGACAAGGTGTATCATTTCCCATTTTCACAGATCCTCCATTATAGTGCTCAAGATGTTCAAATTTATCTTCATCACCAGTCATGTGATGTGTATAGACACTATCAACAATCCAAGTATCATTCTTACTAACTTTAGAAATAAGTGTTGTTTCTACATACCTTTCGTCTTCTTCTGATTCATCTTTCATTGCAAAAAATACCACTTCAATTTCATCATCAGTGTTGGTGTCGGTGTCATTCTCATTTTCTCCAACAAGGTAGCATGCCTTCTTGCCTTTGTCTTTGTAATCTCAGTTGTCTCTGTTATAGTGTTAGTTTCCTCTGTTATTTCTTCTGCCAAACTTTCCATCACCAGATCGGTCATTGTCTTTATCTTCTTTCTTGTTAGGACATCTAGCAGCAATATGACCAATCTCTTTACAATTAAAACAAGCTAAAGGTAACTTTCCCTTATACCTTCCTTTACCTTTTTGAAGTCTCCAGGCCATAAGTGCTTCAAGCTCATCAACCTCATCTTCGTTGTCACTGTCACTTTCATTCTTTATATTATGCTTACTGCTAGATTTCCCAATCTTTAGGGATGACATAAAAGAAGACCCAACACTCAGTACAACACTATTGTCATAATTATTCAGCTCAAAAGTAGTTAAATTTCCAATCACACTATCAAGGGTAAGAGTGCTATTAGGTGCAGACCTCATTTCATGAATTGTAGATATTCTAATAGCATAGATAGGCAACAAGTTTCTTAGTATCTTAGTATCTTTCTCCTTGAATAACATTGACTACCTCTTTGATTCGGTTAGAGTATTGTGTGATGTTCTCACCTTCCTTCATCTTCATGTCATCAAATCTGCCTCTTAAGGTTTCAGCTCTGACTCTCATTACATTTACATCACCACCATAAACCAGTGCAATTTTATCCCACATTTACTTTGTTGTAGTGCATGCTTTGACATCTTCAAACTCAACATTAGATAGAGCAACAACGATCTCTATCATAGTAATATTATGTTCATGTCTGTCTCTCAATTGATTAACCGTCAAAGGTCCAATAGTCAGTTGTAAGTAGCCATGGTCTAGTAGATGTAGAGAAGATTCTCCAATAGATATGTGAAGCCTCATCCTACTTTGCCATGTGGATAAGTTATCTTTGTTCAGCTTAGGTATTTCCCTCTTATACATCTTGTGATCTTTTGCTCAAGTCCTTAAAACTTTCCTCCAAGAAACTAATACACTATGATACCAATTGTTAGAATAACTAAGAGGGGGGGTGAATCAATTATCCTACAGTCCCAAACTCTCAGATGTATATTTCAGAAGTATTTGAACAATTTATGCAATTTGATAAGATAAAATATCATTCTGTTTGTTCACTTACCGAATACCAGTAATTATCCAAACTGTGATTACTGACTAAATCAACTATGTAGTATGTAAAGTATGATAGAAAAACAATTATAACAAATAACACATAACACATAACACAATGATTTAACATGGAAACCTTGCTAAGGGAAAAACCACCTGGGACCGGTAACCCAAAATATTTCACTCTTCCAAAGTGAGCTCAGTTAGGAGCCAACCCTGTTAAAGGTTACAATGCACATTGTTAGGTGTGACCTGGTTAGAGGATTTATCACTAACAGTTAACTTTTGACCATCGTTCACTATGGGGTCAACAAGATAACAATTAACATTCATTGAATTTCATATGGAAATACAATAAGACTGTTAAGTCCACTCGGTTAAGAGATTTTGCTGAATCAATGGTTAAATTGATACAGTTCTGATCTGATTCAAATACAACTCAATTGTAAATATTTAGATCTATGCTATGCTCATTAAAATCATCTGATCATTAATCAATTCACTTCCTCAATATTTCCCAACTTACTTCACTCGGTAAATAGTTATCTGATGCTCGGTAATGTCTGCAGCTCGGTTCTTTCTGTAACCAGTTTGATTAGGAATGCATGAATAAAGTCTTCACATGAAATCTCTACAGTCTCTATTTGTATGGCATGTTTCAACAATGAAACTTATGTCTCTTAAATAGACAAGTAAACTGTTTTCATATCAGCCATCAAATTTTTCCTCTTAATCTTCGTCGTCCATTTTGCCGCTTAAACCTTGCTCGATAGATGTGTCCATAACACATTTCAATCTCATCCATTAGATCTTCTCTAAATTATGTCAGTCATGGATCTTATAACTAACTTCATCCTTTACCTCAAAATCATAACAATTTACAGCTCATCAATTTCAGTCGGTTGTTCTTAGCATTTAATGTTTTCATCCATACTCAGTTAATAATGAATGCGTCAGTGATAACTAACTCAGTTATTATTGTCACTCGTTATACACTGCACGGGCTCGGTGTATATAGAAGTCTTCAATTACCGACCACATTAACTTGTTCAATTCATATCTCTTCTTCATAATGGATTAATGTAACATGCTCAAGTCAACAATATAAAGCCATAGACTCATCAATAAGTTACCCAATGTATACCTTATCCTTATCTGTCATATCCATCTTTTCCTTATGTAGATATCTCATTTCTTCATCTTTTCTTCCTTCTACTGATATTCAGATGTTTGTAACTATCATGATAAGTATAGTCAAAACTAGTTGACATCAATGACAACATATTGACTGATTTAATCATCTTACTTATCACTTTAGTAGCTCGGTGATCTCTAATCACTATTCCTTTAGTTCATCTAGATATTCAATTAGTTGTAGGACATCAAGAAAATGAGTGCATACGTAGGATTACAAAGAATGGTAGGAATGTTGAATCTTTCAATGGTTATTGTTATGCATGCAAAAAATATGAGAATAAGGCCATTAAGTGAAAATATTAGTCTGGAAGGAGTACAAATGGTCCACAACATAGCTCTAATTGTTACAATTACCATAAATCTTGACACATCACTAGGTTTTGTAGAGGAAAGAATGAAAGAACTATTACTTAGTTGAAGAAGATAGATGTAAAAGAAGAAAATGAGAAGATGTAGAAGACATAGGTTAAGAAGCTTGATGATAAGAAAGAAAGTAAGGCAAAGGATGAGTATGTACCTCATTGTGGTGTAGATGTTTCCTTTGGAAACTAAATAAAGAGCATTATCTGAGGGAGATTTTTTATTGAAAGACTTATAGACCCCCTTAAGGTTGGTATGTTGGATAATTTTCAACATGACAGAGGCATCAAAGGAAATTATAGAGCTTTTCAATTCTTTGTAGGGACTTACAAAGGTTTTTATGGTCATTGTATATACAAAGGATCAACTTTTTGATTGTTTATATGTACCGAATCATATGCATTAAATGCAAAACTCTTAGGGTTATAATAAACATGATATATATGGTTTTGGCATTTTTTTAATTACTTTCAGCTGTGCAAATTAAAGAGAAATGTTATGTGAAGAAGATATCTCTTTCTATGAAGAGTGCACTAACTCTAACCACATTGTTTTTAGGTTGTACAATAAGAAAAATAAATGAAGAAATATAAATGTATGATCAATCCTTATTTCCTATTATATATTAGGAAGGATAGATAAGCCAATAGGTTTTGAAGGGTCCAAGCACTAAATGGGTATCTAGGTTCCTTCACTAATACATTTAATTGATTAGGGGAATATAGTTGAATGATGTACAATATATGGAAAAAATAGACAAAAATGACAAGTTGCAAAATACACAGTCTAATATAAAACATACAACTTTGTACAGGTACCAAAAATAGAAACCAAAGAACACCACTGACCTAGAATTTCAATTTGATTTGATTTTGTAGGGAAGATGTTGTCTGGGGCGTATTGTTCCTAGGAAGAGGTCACCTGAGGTATCTTGCTCCTAGTACTTTGGACAGAGTTCAATTACAGACTATTTGTCAGGTTCTGAACTTTCTGAATCCAAGCTAGTGCAAATGTCACTTGTTATTGTACAATGAAAAATGGGGAAAATATTATGTAGAAAGGGATTTGCCTTATTCAAGCCCTAGTTGAGGAATCAACCTTGAAATAGAAATGAAATTGCATGAAAGGAAATCTTATAAATGTAAAGTAAATATTAGATCTACTTTGTAAATGCATATACCTCCATAAATTGATATTGATATTGTGATGTCTATGAAGATTCTTGTATTTTTTTGGCTTGGTAATAATAGTTGATTTTATTAATATCAAGATTTAACATACATTAAAAAAAATATAATCTTGAAGCATCTATTCCAACCCTTGTTCCTACTAACTTTATCTATCAACTGAATACATACAAAGATGATTCATCCTTCCACTACTCATATTCAATAGACTAAACCCTATCAATTACATAAAATATTCCATACCAATCAGAATTACAACACTGCAAAAAAATCCACCTTCCATCTAAGACATAGTCACTTTAAAACTAACTACTAGAGACTTTACAAACTAGACTCAAACAAACCTAATATGTTACATATAATCTACTCAATATGTCAGTTTCCCGCTATGCGTAGATTAAAAAATATTAGGAAAACAAAACAAAGATAATAACTATCCAACATAACCATATTATGTGTAACAAAGATTTCCCTTACTAGTCATCAACTTAATTTTTTTCCTTGTCATGCTCTTCCTACATTCATGGTTTGCCATCTCCTAGGAACTTCTTGTGGAAATGCTTGAGTCAATTGATTGACTTCAAACTCATGTCCACAGATAGCAATTTTCAATTCCTCCTGTAATTAAAATCTTCAATTTATAGTCCTCTTTATCCACTTTCCCCATCCAATGCATGAATGGAATGATGCCAAACTCCCTTGTCTCCTCATCTTCAATGCCTTCCGATATGTCCATGCCCACACTAGGCACAACCCACTCAAATATAGAATCTAAACCTAGGAGAAAATCCTCATCAAATAAAAATGTAATTAGTCAGCTTATCATTTCTATATCTTCAACAATCTCCAAACCTCGGGCTATCACCATTGAAATTATGTCGACATTTAAACAAACACCAAGCTTATCCTCCAAGAAATTTGGTCCCAAAACCCCAAATACTGCATCAATAACATCATCTCTTTTACACTTCACTAATCCCTATAGTTGTTCCCTCCTAATAGACCCATGAAAACCTTTTTTTTATTTTGAAAGTGAAGTTCACCTCCATCTTGAAGCTAAATTCTCTCCTTCTATGTTCAAATGACATGCAACACAAAACCCACTAACTTCGCTCTTCTTTAAAGCTATCCCATGCCTTTTAACTCTTGCACACACATCAATAAGAATCCATGATTAAATAATAAACCATCACCAACTCCATCATTAATGCATTTCCCTCCAACTTAAATCAACTTTAGATTATGATCTCTATCCACCTAGCTTCACACACTCGAAATCCTTACTCAAGATTATCTATTTAATTGATAAGACATCTTGCCAAAAAATGTGCTTTCTCAACCATTTCATCATCATTACTAAATCATATACCTTAATGACTGACCTTATTCCCATATTGGCCAAACTTCTATTAAGGGATTTAGATTATTGATTCCTTTTTCTATTTTTCTCATTAATTTATAAACATATAACCCAATTAAAGGTTTGCTAAGTCTGTTTTGATACTCTCCATATCAACAATTGCAACCTTCCCTAAATCTTCAACTCTCAATTTAGCTTTGATATCAAATGAAAAGATCCCATTTTGACAAATTGTCTACCTCGTTATTCCCTGCCCTTCGAATATGACTTATCTTAAAGTCCTTTAATAGTAACAATTGTTTGATTATAGTTGAGATATAGCTCTACAAATGCGAGGCTTCAATATTTTCTTTCTTAATGGATTGCACAATAATAAGGGAGTCACCTTAAAGATGTATTTTACTTAAGCCTAAAGATCTTCGAAGACTGATTTCCAATAAAGAAAATTTCACCTCAACAATGTTATTAGTTCCTTGTGCTATTTTTTTTATCTCCAATAACCAATGTTTCTCCTTTCTAGTCACGGATAATAACCCATATATGCTCATGAGGGTCTTGGGTTCCCTTTTAAAGCTCCATCAAAATTGATTTTGACCCATCAATTTTGAGGTTTTACCCACTTCACATCCAATATGTTCTTAGTTGAATCTCTACCATGATCTAAACCATTACTAGTTCTAATTTTGATTCCAGGCCACATTGCTTGTATTCTCTTATCTTCCATGGTGCAAGGATTTTGGGTATGTTTTTGTGAAACCACTGCCTTAACAAATTCCTCAATCATATGATTAATTTTGTATCTAACTCTTTCCATTGATTCTTTTTTATCTAGAAAAATAATCTTGTTACGATCTTTCCAAAGCTCCCAAATTAAAACTGAGGAACTTAATGTCCACACACTAGACAATGTAGTCTTCCTATGATGTATTGGACAACTCCCAAAAAATGATTTTAGGGAATTTTGCAAAGGATTTTCCAATCTAATTTGGATTTTAACACATCCTTGCATTCTGAAGTAACTTTACATTGTAGTAGTAAATGATCTGCACTTTCCTCATCAACCTAACACATCACACATTTAGTCGGCCCTATAAAATAAATTCTTTTCCTTTTTTCACTTGTTAAAGTTTTGCCTCTAATTGCTAGCCATGAAAAGGTCCCTACATTTGGGAGGCAGTCCTTTCCCCAACATAATTTGGTTGGCCAGTTATCAATAACTACCAATCTATCCAAAATTCAATATCCAATCTTAACTGAATATTTCTCACTCACTGCTCCACAGCAAAAAATCCTCTCATTCTTTTTACTAATGATAGGCTTCCCATTTTGAAATATTCACTTCATTTGCCTAACTTGCTAATCTAAAAGCTCTTCATTTTCCATATTTTTTCATACCCATTCATGGCCTAATAGACCTTGTTTAAATTCCAAATAGTCACCAAACCTCTCTCATCTCTATCTAAAAAGAACTCTAAGATCTTGATATTCAACATCATTTTTTAATGTTGGGAATCCATTCCAAAAAGCTTTGCAGAATTTATCATTCCTTCCATTTCCAACTTGCCAAGTTATATGATTTTTATTACTGGTCTACATGTCACTATAAAATTCTATATAGCTAATCACTTGGGAGGATTGCAGATAGTTAAAATTTTGTGATCTTTTGTTGAATCTAGATATTTTTCTTTCAATAATTTAACCCATCAAGAATGTTTCATTTGCAAATTGTAGTTGTGAGAGAGGATCAATACCATATGAAACTTTAATCCCTTTCTATTGTCCCTCACTTCTCTTCCTAGATACCAAACTACCTAAGGCTCTTGCCATTATAATGAAGAGAAAAGGAGAGATTGGGTCTCCTTGCCTTATTGCCTTGTTTGAGTCAATCAAATCTTGAGGGAAACCATTTACTAGCACTGGAAATTGAGGTGTTTTAATACAACTATCAATCCATCCAACCCTTTCATGGGAAAAACCAAAATTTTCTAAAATTTTCAGCAAGAAACATCTATTCACCTTGTCATATGTCTTTCGTATATCCAATTTAATCACCATTATTTTTGTTTTTGTTGTCCTTACATAATGGATTGCTTCATGAGACACAATTAAACCTTCATAAATGGATCTCTTTAGAGAAAAGCCACTTTTCTTTGTCAAAATAACAACCTCAAAAATACCTTTCAATCTATTAGCTATCACCTTAGCAATAATTTTATAAATTGTGTTACAAAGGGAAATAGGTCTATAATACTCAAAGGTGTTTATTTCAGTCCTTTTGGTGATTAAGGATATGAAGGTATTGTTAAAATCCTTCAATATAATCCTCGCATCCAAGATTCCTCTACCACTTCCCAAATATCAGATTCTAAGACATCCCATAAATGTTGAAAAAATATAGCCCAAAAACCATCTGACCCAAGAGCCTTATCACCTCCCAAATAAAAAGGAGTATATTTGACTTCTTTTGAAATTTAGGTTTCATTAACATTGCATTTTGAGCTTTTGACACACAGTTTGGGACCACATCTAAAATATCTAGATTAATTACAATGCTTGTTGGGTCACTTAAAAAAATCAGAAAAGTATCTCATTGCTTCATTGTTTATATCAGATGTGGTTTGAAGAATATTCCCATTTGGATCTTTAATTGATTTGTTTTTTGTGATCATTTCACCTTCACTGAGTTGTGAATTTTTTTTGTTCACAAGATTTGTAGTAGATTTATTCCAAATCACACCTAGTCCCTCAGATACACCAATAACATCTAAAAAGCACCATTTCCATCTGCTAAAGCATCTTTTGAAAGATTCCACATTAAGGCCTTTTAGTTTTGTTTCTTGTAAAAATACTACATTTGGCTTCACCTAATCAAGATATCTTTTGATCAGGCAAATTTTTTCAGGGAGATTTCCTCCCTTGACATTTCATGATAGGACCTTCATGGCTAGCAGGAAAAGGCATATCCTTTTATCGATCTTAGCTTTCTTTGCCCTACCACATTTCTAGCCATTTCTAACTTCATTTTGTTTATCCTTTCTCCTCTCCTTTTATTTTCCCCTACTTTTGCTTTACTTTGTAAAGAGGAAGATTGTTCAATAGTTCTTACTTCCAAGATTTTGGAATTCTCTAATAAACCCAATTCATCTTCACCCCCCATCTCATCTTGTGAGCCATAATGTAAGTTAGAATCTTCTGAGTTTCCCCCATTATCTTTAACCCCCTCAAAAGAACTCTCCAAATTATTAATATGGGATATTGATATATCTTTAAATTGAAGATCACCACCACCACACCCTGCAACCTACTCTTCCACATGAGTTTAATCCCTTGATTCTCTTGGGTGATAATGAGTCTTGAAGTCATTATCTTCTATGAGATTCTCTATCCTATCATTCATCCTTTTCTCCCTACTTTCTGCATCAATAGACCTATCCATTAAAAAAATATAGTATTGTAGCTTTGTGATGTGGATCTCTCCTTTGAGTTTTTTAAAATATTGGGGTTTTGTAACATATTCAAATCATTAAGGCTGGGTTGATGATCGAACAGGTTGGCTTGCAGACCAATTTCCTCATTCTATTTTTGAAGAATTTTTTCCCCCATTTGATTTGGATTGTGGGGATATTTACTTCTAGAAAAAGTTACTCATCCTATGATTGACCTAGATTCTATTCTATAGATTCCTATGAAATGTTAAATCTACCACTTTAAAAAATGAGGTCTATCACATCTTTTTCACCCCCTCCCATTTCTTACTGCTTTTGCAAATTTGACCAGACATCATTTTGTTGTCTCAAAATGAGTTCTACCCATTCTTGTAGTTCACAACCTCCTCCTTTCTTATTGTTTTCTACGATTTTGATCAATTCATCTATTAAAGTGTCACATTCCAACCCTTTCCCCTTTACAATCCTTTCTAACTCAGATGAAGACTTATCATTCGTATCCTACCCAGAATCATCCACCTCTACCCTATCAAGCTCAATTGGTAGACTCCAAATTCCCTCCCTAGACTTAATTTCTACCATGTCTAGTAACAGGTGGCACTCCTACCATAAAATAAAGATTCTAGAATACATAGTGTAGTCTTTTTTATCCAATGCTTCTTCTTCTTTGACAAATAATTCTAACTTATTACCAATAAGTTTTAAGGTTTCCTGATCCCAATATTCATGTGGAAGATTATGGAGTTTATTGTTATACACTAAGTTTGCACCCTTGTTTCAAGCTCTCTTGGTCTTGATAACCTAGTATAACATGGGAATCATCTCCAGGTTGTGGGACCTATGCTAACTGAGATGAGACCTCCAGGTTCTAGGCTGGTTCCTCTTGGATAATCACCTTAATTTGCTCTTTGACATGAAAGTAAAACTTGAGAGGAAAATGGATAGAAGGAATGTTGAAAGGGAAATAACTGAAAGCAAACTATACTACTAGGTGATACACCAAAATGAAATGAACATGATACAATGACCAAATCAGCATGAAAGTTCTTAGATCTAATAGAACACAATCTTTCTAAACAGGATTGCATAAGTGTTTCACAGAGGGGTCTGGACAAAAGACACAGACTGTGACCTGCAAGCAGACGTTCTCTTCAGCAAAAGGGCACAAGAATAAGACAAAATGACAGGGGGCTGAAGTATACCCACAAACTCATTCAAATCAGATCAGACATAATAGTACACATATAAGCTGAAAGAAAGAAGGGCCATGGAACTCCAATATTTCTCTAACAAAGCTAGTATATTATATTCAATAAGAGAAATACAGACAAGGGAAAGACTAGAGGGTAGAACAAATGCCACGGATAGCCTTTATTGAGTCTGAGATTTCAATGAAAGATCACAAATTGTAAAAGTTAGAGGGCAAAAAGAATGCCACAGATAACTCCTAGAAAGAGAAAACTCTTTTTACAAAAATGTAAACTCTGAGCTCTAAAAGCTCCAAAAAAATATATATACATCTCCTCAATTACACACAGGCAGGAGAAAAAAACCTAATTAGGGTTACATAAATTTTCATAGAATAGTCAAACCCTAAATCTATCAATTCTGATCATAAATGCCCATGAAAATATCCCAACCGATCAGATTACTATTTGCGTGTCCATCCCTGTACTGTATCTGCTTGCAGACAAGCCGCCCTAATCTATCTACCTCTCTACAACTCGGGCTCGCCATAACTGTTCAAACCTGGTACTCTTAGATATTTTAATTTAAAAGAATATAATGGTCACAGGTGGCACCAAGCTTTCTTCATCTATGGTTGATATTCAAACCTGATCTATCTTTTAAAACATAGCCGTCAGATCCTCTATTTTACCCGGGCACCGCTTATGTTCTTAACCTTAACTCTGTATTTAACCTCAAGATTTCCTTTCCTTTTAGTCACTGAATCTCCTGATTCTTTATCTTATTCTGGCGATTACACGACACACCTTTATCCCACCTTGATAGTCACCGAGTCGCCTGAAGTCCGCAAAATATTCTTTCCGATTGAGCGATTGCCCGACTGAAGAGAAATCGCATAGTCGCTGGATGGAAAAGAATATTCTCCCTTAATTAGGTGATCACTTGACTGAACCTACAAACTTGGGCCCATCGTGCCACTTGTCATGATATTATTGCTTGAATTATAAACACCTCAAATTATCTGGCATAGGACCCACTCTACTTTCCTTCATGGTTTAATACCCAATTGACGGCTGTTGCATGATCTCATGGCTCAGAAGATTCCTTTAGATCATGCGCTAGCCGTAGATCTTACTTCACTACCACCTCACTTGAAATACTCAGACCCATTGACAGATGCCAACTATATTACCCAGCAACCAATAAGAATTTAGCATGTCAGACGGATCCACCTGACATTGGCTTGAACACCTGGAAGATCGAACGACCGTCTCATAATCGCAAAAGCTCAAAAGATTCCATGTGATTATAAGACAACCATAGATCTTCATTAAGCTGGTGCCCCTGTAGATTCTTTGACAATGGTCCCACTGAAAAATCCTTGTCACCACTCGGCCAACCAATGAAATGCAAGCACGTCAGAACACGAGGACCCACCTGATAGAGCCCTAGCAATAAAGCAAGATCAACAGTTGGCGTATGATCACATGGGCTAAGAATATTCCATGCGCTCATACTCCAATCATTAGATCTTGAAGAAAGACAACACACTGGGCACGCTCTGACATGTGTCCACATCACAAGCCTTCGACCAATTAGAAGCAAACACCTCGGACTATGATTGACAGCGGACCCACTATAACAGAAGCGATGCATTGTAAGGAAGATCAACGATCGTCACATGATCGCAAGGCATAAGATTAAGTCTTACGAACATGCGACAACTGTCTGATTAAGGAGATTAACCCTCTTAATTAGGAAGGCTTAAGACTTTAATAAACTGGGCCCAGTGAGACATGTGTCACTCTTTCATTTGTTGTTTCTACCTCCTCAGCACTAAGACCGCCAAAAAAAACTTTAACCACTCGCTAGATCGCAAGATGCTAAGGACTTGACCGCTAGGAATAGGAGATCTTGTGAACACAGTCGCTTAGTCGCTGAAAGAAAAAGGAGAAAACCTTTTGACTGGGAGATCTTGCGAACAAAGGGTAGTTGCGGGATTGGGAGATATAAAGGAATATTCCACCAAGTTTTAGAGATCTTGCGACTAGCCTTTAGAGTATAAAGCACACATGGGAAATGAAGGTTTAAGTGGCTGAAAAAGGTAATGGCAAATTAGAACAGGCCCTAGGGTTTTGAGGGTTTTTTTCGGTCACTTTTTCAAATAAAAACCTGCAGACTATAGGGGGTTTGGATAGTTGCAGAGACTAGAAGAAAAGGCATAAGACCATGAAAATTTCTCAGAGGTGCTCAACAGGGTTAAAATGTAGACCCCTGGATGGAGTTTAGTCTATAGCCAAATTTGTATGGTATAGGAAAAATTGGGTAACATTTTGGCGATTTCTGCTGGCTGTCAGCCTGCTAGACATTGATCAGTGGCCTTAATGCAATTCATTGGGCATAGGAGTCATCACTTGAGTACAAACACCTTCTTGACAGAGAGAAAGACCTAGAACTAGAGGAACAAAACTGTGCACGGGCACTTCTTGGAAAATAGGAAGACTAAACTAGAAAATAGAGAAAGAAAGTAGGAAAACTAACCTAACCTAAACTAACCAGTATAGAAAACTGGTCAAACAAATCCATTCACTAGTAGGCAAAAATAACTACCCTTCCTTATTAGGATATTTTGCATTGAGTGCATAAGGATAGCTACAAGGATATGAGGCATATAAAGATTTATCAAACAATGGTGAACTACCTCTGCAAGGACAGGATCAAGTTTACTCACCTCAAATTGATCATGTGGAGATGTCTCAGTAAACTCCTTATGGGCCAAGTATCTGATAGGGAAACCTCTTAAAAGTCTAAAGGCAGGACTTTCCTTGATGGTTTCTTTTTTATCTTCATGGTTGCCTTTCATTATAAATAGCCATGTTAGCTCATCCTCCATGGACAGGGGATTCTCATCCTCCTCTTTTAAATAGGAAAAGAGCTCATCAAAGTCATCAATATCCTAAAGATCTGGAACTGGCTCCACCCCTTGCTCATGTAGCAGCCCCTCAGAAAGGGAGCAATCCAAAACTAGGCCTCCTTCTATAGGCATACAACCTTGAACCTCCACTCCAAGGAATAGGGATTCATCATTCAATTTGTCACAAAAGACCTCTATGATGTCAAAAAAATCATACTCTTCAGGGCTTTTGTTTATACTCCTTTTTTGGAAAAACTCCACCATAACCTTATCCTCCTACCCAACGAAACAAGGTAGCTTATCTAATAAAAACATAGCATCCTCTTCTATATCAACCCCCTGTTGATGGTGAATCTTTTGTTCTGATTGACCCTCAGCCATGGGTAATGGCATGGTCTCTTCTTCATCATCAACAAGGAGGGGTAACTCATCAAACAAAACAACCAGGAGTTCGGGTTGAGCATCAATCTCCATTCCTTTTCTTTGTCGTCTCACTTTATCACAATCATCACTCAACACTGATACCTTAGATTTCTTCTCCTCTTCATCACATGAAAGCTCATTTACCATAGGTCCTTACTCAGATACTAGACTAGCATCTTTGAAAAGACTTGGCATTTGACAACCAGGAGGCAGAGTCCATTGGGGTATCCATGACACTTCATCATCTTGAGAGACCAGAGGGACCTCTTGAGATGAACAATTTTCTTGCACAGACTGCTCTTGTAGAGTGGTAGACTAAATCTCAAGTAAAGGCTCTTGGAAAGAACTTTTTGCCTTAAAACTTGGGCTGTGAAATTGAGAGGGCCCAGAGGGAGGCATAGAAGGCATACCTGTCTTGAAGCTTGGAAAACTGAAGGCCTTGCCATCTTGGTGTTGCTCTATCTCAATATAGTCCTTAGGTCCTTGCAGACCACAATAAGGTTACCACTGCTCCAAAATAGGCTCAGAATCTTGAAGGGTAATCCTAAAGCTTGGAAATGAATGCTTTGTAGGCTCTTCATGTGTAATCTCTTGAGACAAATGGGTTCTCCAGCTTGGGATCCTAGGTTTAGGAGCCTCTTGTTCAACAATTTGTGATCTCAGCCTTGCTGACTCAATATCAGCTCAGTGATTGATTTCTTCTTGAAATTATCTCATTTGTTGCTCATCAACAAGAGCCTCTACCACTTGGTAGGGAACTGACCCTTGTTCATAACTTTGAGCCTCCATCTCCTACTGCTCCCTGATCTCAGACACTTGCTTAATCAAATCAAGCAATAGATTCTTTGTCTTTTCCTGCTCTTTCATCAAGTTTGAGCTGTGAATCTACTGCCAATTAAGCTGAGAATGTGGGGGTGGGTGGTAAGCATGATGAGGTAGTTGGCTTTACATTTTTTGTTGTACCATTTGTGCCCATGATCCCTCTTGTTGGAGGGCCTGCTCATAATCTTGTACAAGGGCATAATCATTTGGGGCATGTTGGATATATTGATGGCCTTGTATAGTATGAAAGCTTGGGGTAAAAGCAGGCTTTAGGTGGCTTTGATAAGGCTAATAACTAGCCCATTGAGCATTGTCCTCATAATAGGATGGTGGGTAACCTGACTGTCCATGATAACTTGACATGTCTACTCATGCAATCAGCTGGAATTTGAATATGAAAGATTTGAAACATACTAGTACTCAATCTTTGAAACCAGTAGACTTTCTAGAGCTACCAGATATGCAGCACAATGACCTCTTCTAGGTCTATAGGATGCTATCAGCATATCAGAGATAGCATACCTTGAACATGAATCTGAACTTTGGTCCCACCGGGCGTGCCAAAATTGTTATACACTAAGTTTGCACCCTTGTTTCAAGCTCTCTTGGTCTTGATAACCTAGTATAACATGGGAATTATCTCCAAGTGGGACCTATGCTAACTGAGATGAGACCTCCAGGTTCTAGGCTGGTTCCTCTTGGATAATCACCTTAATTTTCTCTTTGACAGGAAAGTAAAACTTGAGAGGAAAAGGGATAGAAGGAATGTTGAAAGGGAAATAACTGAAAGCAAACTATCCTACTAGGTGATACACCGAAATGAAATGAACATGATACACTGACCAAATCAGCATGAAAGTTCTCAGATCTAATAGAACACAATCTTTCTAAACATGCTTGCATAAGTGTTTCACAGAGGGGTCTAGACAAAAGACACAAACTGTGACCTGCAAGCAGACGTTCTCTTCAGCAAAAGGGCACAGGAATGAGACAGAATGATAGGGGGCTGAAGTATACCCACAAACTCATTTAAATTAGATTAGACACAATAGTACACATATAAGTTGAAAGAAAGAAGGGCCATGGAACTCCAAGATTTCTATAACAAAGCTAGTATATTATATTCAATAAGAGAAATACAGACAAGGGAAAGACTAGAGGGAAGAACAAATGCCACGAATAGCCTCTATTGAGTCTGAGATTTCAATGACAGATCACAAACTGTAAAAGTCAGAGGGCAGAAAGAATGCCACAGATAACTCCTAGAAAGAGAAAACTCTTTTTATAAAAATGTAAACTCCGAGCTCTAAAAGCTCCAAAAAACTAATATATACATCTCCTCAATTGCACACAGGTAGGAGCAAAAAACCTAATTAGGGTTACATAAATTTTCATAGAATAGTCAAACCCTAAATCTATCAATTTTGATCATAAAGGCTCATGAAAATATCCCAACCGATCAGATTATTGTTTGCGTGTCCATCCTTGTACTGTATCTACTTGCAGACAAGCCACCCTGATCTATCTACCTCTCTGCAACTCGAGCTTGCCATAACTGTTCAAACTTGGTACTCTTAGATATTTGAATTTAAAAGAATATAACAGTCACAGGTGGTGCCAAGCTTTCTTCATCTACGACTGATATTCAAACTTGATTTGTCTTTTAAAACATAGCCGTCAGATCCTCTATTTTACCCAGGCACCACTTATGTTCTTAACCTTAAATCTGTATTTAACCTCAGGCTTTCCTTTCCTTTTAGTCGCTGAATCTCCTGATGCTTTATCTAACCTTGGCTTATTCTGGTGATTGCGCGACAAACCTTTATCCCACCTTGATAGTCGCCGAGTCGCTTGAAGTTTGTAGAATATTCTTTCCGATTGAGCGATTGCCCGACTGAAGAGAAATCACATAGTTGTTGGATGGAAAAGAATATTCTCCCTTAATTAGGTGATCACCTGATTGAACCTACAAACTTGGGCCCATCCTGCCACTTGTCATGATATTATTGCTTGACTTATAGACACCTCAAATTATCAGGCATAGGACCCAGTCTGCTTTCCTTCATGGCCTGATACCCAATCGACGGCTGTCGCATGATCTCATGGCTCAAAAGATTCCTTCGGCTGATGCACCAGCCATAGATCTTACTTCACTACCACCTCACTTGAAATACTCAGACCCACTGACAGATGCCAACTATATTACCTAGTAACCAATAAGAATTTAGCATGTCAGACAAACCCACCTGACATCGGCTTGAACACTTGGAAGATCGAACGACCATCTCATAATCTCAAAAGCTCAGAAGATTCCATGTGATTATAAGACAACCGTAGATCTTCATTGAGCCGGTGCCCCTGCAAATTCTTTGATAATGGTCCCACTGAAAAATCCTCGTCACCACTCGGCCGGCCAACGAAATGCAAGCACGTTAGAACACGAGGACCCACTTGACAGAGCCCTGGTAATAAAGCAAGATCAATGGTTGGCGTATGATCGCATGGGCTAAGAATATTCCATGCGCTCATACGCCAGCCGTTAGATCTTGAAGAAAGACAACACACTGGGCCCGCTCTGACATGTGTCCACATCAGAAGCCTTCGACCAATTAGAAGCAAACACCTCGGACTATGACTGACAATGGACCCACTGTAACAGAAGCAATGCGTTGTAAGGAAGATCAACGATCGTCACATGATTGCAAGGCACAAGATTAAGTCTTACGAACATGCGACAACTGTATGATTAAGGAGATTAACCCTCTTAATTAGGAACACTTAGGACTTTAATAAACTGGGCCCAGCGAGACATGTGTCACTCTTTCATTTGTTGTTTCTACCTCCTCAGCACTGAGACCACTAAACAAAACTTTAACCGCTCGCCAGATCGCAGGATGCTAAGGACTTGACCGCTAGGAATAGAAGATCTTGCGAACACAATTGCTTAGTCACTGAAAAAAAAAGGAAAAAAACTTTTGACTGGGAGATCTTGCGAACAAAGGGTAGTTGTGGGATCGGGAGATATAAAGGAATATTCCATCGGGTTTTAGAGATCTTGCGACTAGCCTTTAGAGTATAAAGTGCACATGGGAAATGGAGGTTTAAGTGGCTGAAAAAGGTAATGGCAAATTAGAACAGGCCCTAGGGTTTTGAGGGTTTTTTTGCTATAACGGTCACTTTTTCAAATAAAAACCTGCAGACCAGAGGGGGTTTGGATAGTTGCAGAGACCAGAAGAAAAGGCAGAAGACCATGAAAATTTCTCAGAGGTGCTCAATAGGGTTAAAATGCAGACCCCTGGATGGAGTTCAGTCTATAGCCAAATTTGTATGGAACAGGAAAAATTGGGTAACATTTATCAAAATTTGGAGAACAGTTGATAATGTAGAGCCCTTTTCCATCTATCATGAATGGTCCACTATTAAGGATCCAATCCTTATCCTTAATCGTAGGGAAACTGACTAGATAAAAGTAATTATCTAGGGTTTTAAACAAGCATTCCTTTCCCCATTGATCATCACACCATTTTCTAACCCTATTGAAGGACAACCATAAACCAAACCATTTCATAAAAAAGTTTTATTTTTTGAATAGTGCACAATATTACTCCATTCCTTGTTTTCTACCAAGAAAGAAATAACATGGCATGTTCAGTCTGATTGCTTACCTTTTTCTTCTTTGTTGTGTTCTCTAAAGATTTCGGTCACCAAAATTTATTTTCTATGATTTTGAAATCAAACCCCCCTTTAACTTGCAACATCCTCATTTAGTGAATAGATTGCTGGCCATTATACTGCAATCTTCGAGTATCACTAGGGGGAGTGAGGTCCCTATTTTTGAACCTTATCAAACCCTATCATGATTGAATCTATTGAAAACCCTCTCTATTCTTAAAAATGTCTTGAAATTATCTGTTAAAGGGCCATTCAATTTGGGTTCCACCACTGTAGTGAAATCCCTTGTACCACTGAAAACTAAGCCTTCTTGACCATTGTTGCTTTTCCATTTAACCATTAGAATATGATGATGCTTGTATGTTTCTTAAATATAGTTATATGTTGTCTTTGGATCTTAGAATATAGAGAAGAATTAAGGACATATTTCACAAATGCATAGATTTGTGAATACTCCTCAAAGATCTTCAATGTTTTTGTGCTTGATTGAATTTTGTCTCTCATCACATTTATGGTTTTATACCTCTCACAACATTT
This sequence comes from Chamaecyparis obtusa, assembly GCA_027943335.1. Taxonomy (NCBI): domain Eukaryota; kingdom Viridiplantae; phylum Streptophyta; class Pinopsida; order Cupressales; family Cupressaceae; genus Chamaecyparis; species Chamaecyparis obtusa. Next base: position 68,412 of record BSBK01007367.1, read on the forward strand.
TGAAGCTCTAAAATTGAAGGAGGTAAACAAGAATACGCAAATCTTTCCAAACCAATTAGACATGCCCCTGAATCAAATTTCAAGGAAAAAACTAAGAGATTAGCTTGGGAAACCTCTTTGTGCTAAAAGTTGATGAAACTTAATTTGGGATTTAGGAAGGTGGAAAGAAATCCAAAAATTTAGGTGGTGCGAGGCTGGATCAAGCATAATGGACATGAAATCTTGAAAACACTAAAATGAGGCCTAATTGAGCATATTATTATAGGTTCTTACAATTTAGGACAATACATTTAGCACCCACTTTAGTGGGAGTATGATACTACCTCATGCTCATGGTAAAGTAGATCAACACATTAATTTTTTTTAATCAAGGTTAAGAAGACAAGGAGACACCAAACCCTCAAGTGACTTAGGTCCTCATCAAATCCAAAACCAAGATGAAAGAAGCAACACTTGAAGAGAGAGAGAGAGAGAGAGAGAGAGAGAGAGAGAGAGAGAGAGAGAGAGAGAGAGAGAGAGAGAGTAGCCTAGTAAGGTTTTGAATTACTATGGGCTATGTAAAGAGAAAATATTGTTGAAAAAGATGGAATTGATAGTCTAGCAAGTTGTGCTATGAAAATCAACCCATCAAAAAGTACTAGGAAATCCATCAAAGGAGGATCAGTCCCTAAGGAAAACATTTTATCCCTAAGTGATCTAGAAAATAAGGAATTAGTCCTAAAGAAAACATTTTATCCCTAAGTGATCTAGAAAAGAAGAAATTAGTCCTAAGGAAAGCATAGTCTCCAAAGGGATCCACTGAGTAATACATAGGGAATGATAACATAATGTAAAGGATAATACCAAGGAAAGCATTGTCTCCTTAGCCATCTTTATAAGATATTGCATTGAATCATTATGTATGTGTGTGTAAAATGTAAATGGAGTGGAATGTATACCCCCACATTAAAGAAATTGGAAATGTACTAACATCAGTAATGGATTTAACATAGCATACATGCACCCACAAAAGACATTTCCACAGTGAGATGTTCCCAAGCAAGGACAAACGAATGGAAATTAAACACATGATAAAAGAGATCCCAAGAGGGATCAATTAATTCTGGGATCACTATGATCATATGATAACTCATGTTTATCATGAATTATAGAAAAATGAATTGACATCATCCCCTGAACATAGCAGAAATACGATAACAATGGAAGAAAGAAGATCACATAAGAGATATGAAAAAAAGTATTTTTGGGCTAGAACATTGTGAAGGCCAAAAAGCATGGTTGCTACCACTTTGTGTCATCCCAAATTAGACAACACAAAGGTACATTGACAAACAATAGCACATGCATGATATAACATGTATGCTATATATAGAATAAATAAGATACAAATAGGGGAAGTTGCGACAAGTCGATTCCTTTATCACCTTGTGCCAACAGAGAAACATAGGTCATTTGAAGAAATCTAAATAAAACATATAAAAAACAAAACATCATAGGGGAAACACAACACAATAGGAAAACACATAGAAGAATCCACCATACAAAAGGAACTAGTCAAGCATATCACCTACCCCACCATCTTGGTCTTTACTATTTAGGGAAGGAGGGAAACATGCAAGAGGTACACCATCAAGCATGGTAGGTGGAGCTATTACAAGTTCCAAACAAGGACCATGCTCTAATGATGAGTCTCTTTGTTTGTCACTAGGAGATAGGGATAATTGTCTTACAAATTTAGTAGGCAAGTCATGATTAACATCAATAACTCATGCATATCATCAGAATCATTTGTATTAGAAACAATCAAATCATCATCATCGAGAGTATCTTCTTCATCCATATTTATCACAAGATAATATTTGATACAAATAGAATCATCATGTTTATGTAATATGATTTTCTTTAAATTAACTTCCTCACTTGGGAGGTGAATAGGTTGTTCAAGGGGAATCAAGGCATTAGAAGGTGTCTTGGGGGAGGAAATATTTTGGGAAGAAAAATCATTGGCCCTAACACGACATCTATGGTAGAAGTCACAAGTACAATGGTTACATTTGGTTTTGTTTAATATTTGAGTTGGTTTAAGATCAATCAACACCGGGTCCTTTTCTTTTTTGGGGATAAGAACAAAAGAAATTGCACTACATTGAGAAATAGAAGTTGTAGGGTGTTTGTAAGATATAGGAGGTGTAACTGAAGCATACATGGGAGGGATGAAAGGTGTAAGAAGGAGTATAGGTATAGGGAAATAAGGAGACATGATTACTTAGGATTGCTTAGTTCACAATTTTCTTTTCTGATGCAGTCAAGGATGAAGAATCCAATTAAGGACTGTCCAACCTTGCAGCCAAACACCAACACAATGGAATAATACAACACTAAACAAGATCTGAAAGAAAAATATATCTTTATTCATCAACTAACTGATTACATGCAATGTGCTAGGCTATAAGGTCTTCCCGGTTATGGCCAATTACAATGCAAGAAATAGTTCTACAAGATCACGTAGGATCCAACACACTTCAACTCAGCTAGCCCAAGTCTGCAACACAACAGGACACTAGTAGGTACTCTAAGAAAGATCTAAACTTGTGCTCGCAAGCCACCAAGCAATCTTCTTGTTCCTAAGCTTCCAAGCTGCTAACTCTACTACACTTCTACTCTCACAAATCTACCTCCTCATGGCTGGATGAAACAATTAACTCCTACAAATAAATATTAAATGCCAAACATCAGCCGGCTCACAAATAACCTTACAATAAATAAATTCTCCAAGTCGGCCTCCAGATCCACATAGGAGAATGCAACACACCAGATCTAGGTCCCCACATGTCCAATGGTCAATCCATAACTCTAGGAATGTGACCCAGATTAAATGCACCAGTCGGCCAAGCCGATTCTCCAAGAACAACCGTCGGTAATCCAAACTACTAAGCGCTAGGAAATGTACCAAGAAACCATACCAACCGAGCTCCTCAAGCATTACCGAGCACCAGCTATGCCGAGTCTCCTTCAATGAACGAGCTCCCTTTAGCGATTGAGTCCTCTAGCAACCGAGCAACATACATAAACACTGAGACCCCGTTGGTAACCGAGCACCGAACAACAAAACACCAAGTCACCGAGTGACCAACATCCACCGAGATCCACCAGACCTTCTAACTGAGGATCACCACCAAGACGAGAAACTCCAGTCTTCTATTGAAATCACCAGCCAAGTAACCGAACTCCACCAGACAGTTACTGAGACTGCCAAAATCTTTAGACACCGAGCAATAAGCCAGGATGCCACTGCATCATTTTCTTTGAATTTTTGACATGATAGAAAGAAATGATCTTAACGAGGTTGAATTGGTTGAGGCATGATAGGCCAAAATAAGTCAAGGTCAAATTTACGTTGGATGGACAAAGGCTGATATGGACTATGACTAATCATGATTATTTCTCCATTATGGAGAAATTTCAAACACTTCTCAATACAAGAAACAATAGCTTTCATGGAAGTGAGCCAAGGAAAGCCAAGTCTGATGTAAAATTGATGGGACGTTGGAATGGCCACAAAGGTAACATCTAAGGATTTCTTACCAACTTCAACAAGGAAGGTAATCGAACCATGAGTGTGACAAGTGACACCATTAAAATTTTTTATCATCACATTTGATTTATCGTAGGAGTCATGATGGAGGTGTCTTGTGAAAATATGTTCTTCAGTTATAACATTGACAATGGAAGTAGGATATATAAGTACTCCACGAGAGGGAAGATCATTAATCTTCACGACAATGTAAAGATGACCATCTGGTGCCCTAATAGTCTCCTTAGGATCAAATGTAATGCAAACCTCAAGTGATGGTTTAGATTTGGGTGGATTAATAAGGTTGAGAACATTGTTGGCCTTTGTGCACTCAACATCATATTTCACAATAGTAGGAGAGCCAACAACATTGGTGGAAGAAGATGACAAGGAATGAGTAGACTCAATCCTATTAGTAGAATGGGAAGGTAAGGGATTGGCATAGATTTGCAAGTTTTGGTTGGAAGAGGCAACATACTTATTTCATTGCTCATTAACATCCTCAAAAGATGTGGCGTTAGAATCAATGAGGGATTGAACAATAGTATTCAAATAGAAACATTTCTCAGTATCATGACCAAGTTGGCAATGGTATTAGAAAAAAATCTTTAGGATCAAATGATTTGGAAGTTTATTTGTGTTGGTTAACAGATTGACCTTTTAATAATATTGTCTCAAACCCTCAAAAAGCCTCTCTGTTTAGCAACAATTAAACAAACCAATGATTGGTTTGATCTCTGAATTGAAAGGTACAACTCCCTTATATATATTTTTTTATTTTCAACATAAAAGGGGGTATGCTCTTAATTAGAGAGTAGAAGAGGTAGCTAACGAACACCCATCACTATGAAATATTCATGATTTCAACAAATATTTAATGCTTAAATGTAAAATTTATTTATGTATACTCGTTCCTATGACCTTGAAAATAAGATACAATACATGACGATAATCTAGATGAAAATTTGTGAACAAAATAAACAAGCAAAGAACAAAACTAATAGTGTCACACAAAACACCTTATAACCACATATCTTAAAACACAAGTTAACACCTGCAATTAATCCACTGTATTCATCTATTGTCTATCCATTCAACAATAGAGATTTTTAAGGTCTAAATGAATAACAACCTAGCCCCAAAATTTGAGTCTCACTCAATTGACACAACAAAAAGGAGAATTCTAAACTAAAATTATCAATCCCTTCTTAAATTAAAATAGAAAGACCCTCTCCCGAGAAGCAACAACCTCTCCAAAAAGAACCCTCCTCCCTTTTTCTTCAGTCTTTCCATTATATCTATAGAGGATGCCCTCATCGAGTCCTTTCACTTGCTTCATAACCGATTCATTTGAAATTATTTCATACATATTTTTATTCTTTTGGAGGCCCTCCCTTTCGTAACTGTTTCTTTCCAAGAGCCAATTATAGGAATGAGAAGATATGGCTTTTCATTTTCCCATGCCTAGGATATTCAACTTAATAATGTTATTAAACACTATTAAAGGATCAAATCTGACTTGAAATTATCTTCACTAATTTCTATCGTGGTGTTCAAGCTGTTATACCATGTTCTATTTCTGGAGCTGCAAAATGAACACATTCAATGAATCTACTCCTTTGAAAATAATTGATCCAAAATCCTCAGCAACAATAGCGACCATTTCATCTATTAGATCCTTCATGCACCATTATTTGAATTAGTTTATCAATCACCAACATTCTATAGAATCTGTACATTGGCATTTGATCTATTATCTGTTTAATAAAGCTTGAAGGGTCCTCTTGTGACAGTGAATTAAATTTGCAATTTTTTTTTTTGCATTATATGTATAAAATTTATATATTGTAGTAATTGATCCACTATATATTAATTTCCTCAGCTAACCTGTGACCCCAAGGCACAACTTCATTGATCTATCTATGGAATACCCATTAAATTCAATTGTGAGTTTGCATTCGGAGCTACATGAGTGAGGTCTTCCATTTACAATTTTTTGTCACTAGACCTTTTGTATGGAGTCTTTGTATTCTCATAACTATTTCCCAATGTATTCAACATAAGAGATTGTGCTTTGGCAATGCCAAAAATAATATCTAAGCTTGTTCTTCTGCTAACAACCTCTATGAATGCATCAAATTCATAGAACACGATCCAATTGCTTTGATGAATGTCCATACTCTGCTTAACATAAATAGAACACCATTATTTCATAGGATATAAATGCTTTTTTCATGCTTTCATACTGTTCTGTGGTACATCAAAATCTTTGAAACATTCCCCAAACAATAGATCATGCCGTTGTCTTTAATTCTGCAGGTCCATGATTTAGTATCTTCATGGTATTAAGAGAATTTACCTTGCTGCCAATGTATGTGACTTTTGAACCAAAATAGAGGGTCAGGAATTGCATTTTGCATGCATATATGTAATAAGACTATGTTTTCCCCCAATAGCATGCAACATTGGTGACTTGGGAAATTGGAAGCCTTTCACACTTCTTTAGTTTGGGAATTCTAGAAAAACCTGATATCCCGATAACACACGGGTTTAAAAATTTTGAACACTTTCCACTGTTCTCGGTTGGGCCCGATGACATGTCATGCCTTTTGTTGAGGTTAGGAAATTAAAAAAATCCCCAAAAATGTATGGCATGGGAGAATCACAGATAAATGGAAAATTAGAACCTCCGGTCTAATGCACGGGCTCCAAGACCTTTCAATGAGTGTTCACTTTAATAATATTTATAACAAATTCAATAGGTAGTGGCTATGCAGCCACAAAAATAGACACCATATCAAGGGTCATTTGAATAAATCTAAATAAAACATATAGAACACAACACATCATAGGGAAACACAACACGGAAAACACATAAAAGAATCAACCCTACAAGAGGAACTAGTCAAGCATATTGCCTACCTCCCATCTCAGTCTTTACTATTTAGGGAAGGCGAGAAACATGCAAGAGGTACACCATCAAGCATGGTATGTGGAGCTATTGAAAGTTCCAAACAAGGACCATGCTCTAATGACGAGTCTCTTTGTTTTTCACTAGGAGCTAGGGATAATTGTCTTACAAATTTAGTAGGCAAATCATGATTAATACCAATAACTCATACACATCATCAGAATCATTTGTATTAGAAAAAATGAAATCATCATCATCGAGAGTATCTTCTTCATCCAGATTAATCACAAGTGAATCTTTGTTATGAATAGAATCACATGTTTATGTAATATAATTTTCTTTAAATTAACTTCCTCACTTGGGAGATGCATAGGTTGGTCAAAGGGAATCAAGGCATTAGAAGGTGTCTTGGGGGAGGAAATATTATGGGAATAAAAATCACGGGCCCTAACACGACATCTATGACGACATTCACAAGTACAATGGTTATATTTGGTTTTATTTAAAATTTGAGTTGGTTTAGGATCAATCATCATCGGGTCCTTTTCTTCTTTGGGGATAAGAACGAACAAAATTGCACTACGATGAGAAATAGAAGTTGTAGGGTGTTTGTAAGATATAGGAGGTGGAACTAAAGCATAAATAGGAGAGATGGAAGGTGTAGGAAGGAGTCTAGGTCTAGGACAATAAGGAGATGAAACTACCTTAGGATTGATAAGTTCACAAATCTTTTTTTCTTTGAATTTTTGATATGATAGGAAGAAATGATCTTGAAGAGGTTGAATTGGTTGAGGTATGATAGGCCAAAAGAAGTCAAGGTCAAATTTCCCTTGAATGGCCAAAGGATGATATAGACTATGATTAATCATGATTATTTCTCCATTATGGAGTAATTTTAAACACTTATGGATACGAGAAATAATAGCTTTGATGGAAGTGAGCAAAGGAAAGCCAAGTTTGATGTAAAATAGATGGGAAGTTGGAATGAACACAAAGGTAACATCTAAGGATTTCTTACCAAATTCAACGAGGAAGGTAATAGAACCGTGAGTGGGACAAGTGAAACCATTAAATTTTTTTATCATCACATCTGATTTATCATAGGATTCATGATGGAGGTGTCTTGTGAAAAGATGTTCTTTAGTATAATATTCACAATGGAAATAGGATATACAAGTACTCCACAAGAGGAAAGACTATTAATCTTCGTGACAATGTAAAGATGACCATGTGGTACCCTAATAGTCTCCTTAGGATCAAATGTAATAAAAAACTCAGGTGATGGTTTGGATTTGGGTGGATTAATAAGGTTGAGAATATTTTTGGCCTTGGTACACTTAGCATCATATTTCACAATAGTAGGAGAGTCAACAAATTTGGTGGAAGAAGATGACAAGGAATGAGTAGACTCAATCCTATTAGTGAATGGGAAGGTAAGTGATTGGTATAGATTTGAAAGTTTTGGTTGGAAGAGGCAACATACTTGTTTAATTTCTCATTAACATCCTCAAAAGATGTGGTATTATAATCAACGACAGATTGAACAATAGTCTTTAAATAGAAACATTTCTCAATATCATGACTAGGTTGGTGATGGTATTGGCAAAAATATTTAGGATCAAATGATTTGGAAGTTTATTTATGTTGGTTAATAGATTGACCTTTTAATAATATTGACTCAAACCCTCAAAAAGCCTCTTTGTTTAGCAATAGTTGAACAAACCAATGATCGGTTTGATCTTTGAATTGAAAGGTACAACTCCATTAGATATGCAATGAATATTTTTTTTTGATTTTCAACATAAAATGGGATATGCTCTTAATGAGAGGGTAGAAGAGGCAGCTAGTAAATACCCATCACTATGAGATATTCACGATTTCAACAAATATTTTATGCTTAAATGTAAAATTTATTTCTGTATACTCATTCCCACAACCGTGAAAATCAGATACAACAAATAATCATAAGAGATGAAAATCTGTGACACAGTTAACACCTGCAATTAATCCATTCTATTCATCCATTATCTATCCATTCAACAATAGGAATTTTTAAGGTTCTAAATGAACAACAACCTAGCCCCAAAATTCGAGTCTCACTCAATTGACATAACAAAAAAGGGAATTCTAAGCTAAAATTGTCGATCCATTCCTAAGTTAAAATAGAAAGACCCTCTCCCCTGAAGAACAACCTCTCCAAAAAAGAACCCTCCTCCCCTTTTCTTCAGTCTTTCCATTATATCTATAGAGGATACCCTCATCGATTCCTTTCAGTTACTTCATAACCGATTCATTTGAAATTATTTAATACATATTTTATTCTTTTGGAGGCTATCCCTTTCGGAAATGTTTCTTTCCAAGAGCCAATTATAGGAATGAGAAGATATGGCTTTTCATTTTCCCATGCCTAGGATATTCAACTTAATAATGTTATTAAACACTATTAAAGGATCAAATCTGACTTGAAATTGTCTTCACTAATTTCTATCGTGGTGCTCAAGCTGTTAGACCATGCTCTATTTCTGGAGCTGCAAAATGAACATATTCAACGAATCTACTCCTTTGAACATGCACCATTATCTGAATTAGTTCATCAATCACCAACATTCTATAGAATCTGTACATTGGCATTTGATCTAGCATCTGTTTAATAAAGCTTGAAGGGTCCTCTTGTGATAGTGAATTGAATTTGCAATTTTGTTTTGCATTATATGTATAAAATTCATATGTTGTAGTAATTGATCCACTATATATCAATTTCCTCAGCTAACCTGTGACCCCAAGATACAACTTCCTTGAGATTTCAAAACATTCGTGTATATCTGACATCTCTCTGTGCGAAAGGATACTGCATTTCTTTCACAGTATGATCTTCTAATTTCTGATGTTGATTAAGATCTTTGAAAATGCATTAAGGCATGAGGCATGAATATATTTTGTAAATTTTTTAAAATAAATGATTTTTGACACGACTACAAACATTTTGTATGGGTAGGAAAGTTGGCTTGAGGCTGTGGATGGATGACTTATACTCTCGAGTCGACTCCTTCCTGAATTTAGAAAGGTGAGACAACTTACAAGCAGCTGATCTCACCCCTTAAGACACTGAACTAACTCTTGGGATACCCCATGTAGACAAAAAAAAAACAAAAACAAAAACATTTCACACATTCATGAGACCAAAATATAACATAACAATGAATCTTGGGTTAGCTAGCATTTGAATCTCCTTCCAAGTAATCTGATGGCTAAGGCCCTAATGATCTATCTATGGAATACCCAGTAAATTCAATTGTGAGTTTGCATTCGAAGCTACAAGAGTGAGGTCTTCGATTTACAATTAGTTGTCACTAGACCTTTTGTATGGAGTCTTTGTATTCTCATAACTATTTTCCAATGTATTCAACACAAGAGATTGTGCTTTGGAAATGTCAAAAACAATATGTAAGCTTGTTCTTCTGCTAACAGCCTCTGCGAATGCATCAAATTCATAGAACACGATCCAATTGCTTTGATGAATATCCATACTCTGTTTAACATAAAGAGAACACCAGTATTTCATAGGATATAAATGCTTTGTTCATGCTTTTATACTGTTCTGTGGTACATCAAAATCTTCGAAACATTCCCCAAATAATAGATCATGCCCTTATCTATAATTCCATAGGTCCATGATTTAACATCTTCATGGTATTAAGGGCTCGTTTGGTAGCGGGAATTAGAAAATGATGGATTTGATCAAATGCTGGAAATGGTCAAATCATGGATTTGATAATCCGGATTTTCATTTTCGGATTATAGTTAGGACTGTTTGGTTGACCTGGAATATGAGTGAGAAGATGTATATCCTCCGTTTGGTTCCACTTTTTAAAACTAGAATTGGAATTTGACTATGATTATTATTTTATTTTTTGAACTATTTTAATATTTTTTTAATATTATATTATATTTTTATTAGTTCATTTTATGATTTATTTAATTTTATAGGGAAAACCATAAATATTTTATTGAATTTTATATAGAAAATCATAAAAAAAAATTCAACTTTTTTTTAATAAGGTTAATATTTAATTTTGTTTAATTTTATTTTCAAAATCATAAGTGAGTCATAAACAACAAAAAAGTTCTTGAGTTTATCAATATATATGTCCAACGTATCTAATTATAAAAAATTTCATGTATCTACAATATCTGTCTGTTAACTACATTTGTGCATATGTTCTCAAAAAAGTAGTGCGCATACTACACAAAGAATGCATCGCAAAAACATGATTTCTGCTCTCGCCATTGAAAATAATTTTGCGACACTAGCTGCCTCTCTAGCCTTGCATTCCTTGCACTCATTCCCTATGTTAGGTAGGGATGTAGATGGGGTTGACATAACGCTAGGTAGGGATGTAGATGGGGTTGACATAACGCTGGGTATAGCTGTAGCTGGAGTAGACGTACAATTGGGTTCATCGACCCACCTAAAGAATTTGCATTTATGATTTCCCTGCAATACCAAATCTACATCAGTTCTTCCTAAAATAATAAATTGTCACATTCTTTTTAAACATAAAACTAATTACATATCCAAACCTTTTTTGGGCAATTCCAAAATTGACGCTTGGGATTTCGTGAAGTCTGTGACATCCATAATATGCAACGGCCAGCACCACATTGACACATAGGTGCATTCACCGAAGTCATCGACGCTATAACAATTTATGGTTGATTAAATACACTTAATAAAATTTTAGAATTTTCACATAATCAAATCTACTCATCACAATCCATGGTTGATTAAACAGAAAGACTTTCTATTTGAAACTGAAAAGATCTAACAACACATCTATACTCGTACATAGAAGATGGGGAAGAACAAAATCCAACAACGAAATGGTGGTGTGAAGACACACCGTGCAAAGTTCCCGTAATAAATGTAATACACCAAGGAGTAACATCAGAAATATGTGTAGTCATCAGAAATATAGATTGTAAGTTGAAATCATGAACAACATATGAGATTCAAATACAGTTCATAACATTTTAGAAACTCCACATAATCAAATCTACTCTAACAATCCATGGTTAATTAAAAAGACTTTCTATTTGAAACATTAAATTTGATACAAAGTATATTATATTAATGCACCTTCAAAATGAAATTGACAAGGCCATTGTTATTTCCCATCTTATAGTTAGATTTGGAGTGAGAAGAAGATTCAAACAACAAGAGGTCACAAACAATATTTTCCCACCACATAGAAGGATAGGAAAATGCTCGAAAAAGCCACCAAAGAAGTGATAGGAACAACCCACAACAATAATTAACAGGGCCAACACTGATGAACCAAAAACCTGATGTAGAACGATAGGGGATGAAACTATTGAATCCATAGGAAACTCATCTCCAACAAGTGATAGTCATAGAAAAAACTAAACACAAGCCTCCAGCGATGAAATTCCTACTGAGATGGCACTATTATTCAACACCCAATGAATAAGATCCAAGAGGCATAGATAAACATGTCACCATGGAAGACCTCCAAAATTCATAGAAAAAAACACAAAACCCTCCCTTCACTTGAACAACAATGAAGGGAGAACACACAATGAAAACTAGAGAACCCACAACAAAAACAAGAAGTGCCAAAAATAATAAGAACGAAGAGAACCTGGAAAGGAAAGAACCTTCACAAAAAAAATTAAAGGTACAAAGAACATATAATACATTGTACCCTGCAGATCGTGTTCTTGCTATTTCATCCTTTGTTGCTCAACATGGCAAGCAGTGAGATCAGGGAATGTATATTGTATCTATCTATCTTCAGGACAACCCCTCCAAATGGGCAGTGGCTATGCAGCCATATGGTTAGACAACTTACCAAGGGGACACTTTAAAAAAACAACAACTAAGTGTTTGAGTTCCCCTTGGTAAGTTTTCTAACCACTCCAAATGTGTACCTAAAACAAGCCTTTGTGATAATCCTTAATCAATTGTTTTGCATAAATAGCGCTGACACTTGCATTCATTATATGGCGTAGCCAAGCAAGTTCCAACATGCTCCTCAACACCACCAAGCCTTCAGTAAATCATGTTTGCAGGTACAAACGATACAAAGATAAAAGAAACAGGATCAATCTACAACAAAAATCCAAAATTAGCATTTAAGTCAACATTGCAACTGTATGAACTTAGGCTGTAAGTGCAAAATTGACCTACGTTTGTGCACTGTTGTGCAGTCACAAGATTCATAGGACACCAACAAATGACACTCATCTGTCAAAATCAAACCTATCTTTTCTCCAATACTAAGGTTCTACTCGTCTCAACTATTAATCTAAGGCAATTATTGCCTTAATGACATTTCTAATTTGCTCAGAATAATAAAAATATGGTTGTGTCCTCAATACCTATTAATCCATTTATAATTTGGGAAGAATGTATCAGAGTCTAATGTGCCAATCAATGGAGCTCTGGTATATTGGCTCAATCCTGGAGTTATTAACTATTATTATAATCCATATTAATTAGGACTTTTAAAGTGAACTTTGGCATACCAGTACAAAAGAGGAGTAACTCACATAAGCTCAGGTATGTGATACTTTGGAGTCTTGGATGCAGTTCCAAACAAAATAAGAAAGGAAATGGAAATGTATTTTTTTATAGTTCACCATATCAGACAGTTTGTTTATGGGTCCACAGATGATTTATAACAATACTACTTGTACAACGCATCTAACTGTGCTACAAACAAGATATACACCTATAAGGATTGAATTTGTGAGTTACATATCGTATAAGAAATAAAAATAGCTAACAAAGTTTTCTTTCAGAGAATGCATACTTTATAACAGTAAAAACAATAGATAATGCATACTTTATAACAGAAGATCTTAACATCAATATCTATTGGTATTATGTTATCTGATAATGCATGAAATAATAGTAAAAACAATATCATCATGGCTGAAATAGAAGAAAAATATTATAATGCATACTTTATAACAATAAAAAACAATATCATTATGGCTGAAATAGCATGAAATAACAATAAATTAAATATCATCATGGTGTTGATAAGACAAGTATCTAGAGGTTTGTCAATGTTTAAGTAACAATACTTTAAAATGAAAAAAAAAAGTATCTAGAGTTCTACAAACTTCAGGGTAATATACTGCAGCCTCTCCTCGTCATTCATTTGCAAGAACCCTTTGGCTCTATCTTTTTCAGCCATGAAGGTGTCATATGCTTTTAGCATAGTTTTTGGACTCAAATCAGGGATGCCTCTGAGAGCCTCATAGACACTATGCAAGACAGCATCTGAGTCAGAATAGTCCACTTTGAATACAAGAGGCGCACATAAGTCCTCTTCTATTCTTTTCATAGTATCACAAAGCACATCCATCGAACCAATAATGGTTGCCTTCTTCCTCTTTGCCCTCCTTGGTGACGATGTTGAAGGATTTCGACTCCTACTTGCACTCGATTGATTGGAATGATATAATTCATCATCCAAATCAGTTGTAGTGTTAAGCGGTGTACTCATAGGGACATCCTCATCACAATCCATGTAGGCGGGCCCATCCATATTGAGCCCTTCTTCTGTCTCTTGTGCAGTAGTAGCAGCAGCACCTTCAGCTATGTCATTACCTACAATGATGGCTAGGTCATTGTAGTATTGGAAGGGTTGTCTCTTGTACACTTTGGCACTTTTGAATTCTTTTCTCTACATGTTGTCATGATGAATGAATTAGATCTTTGTCTTCTATCTAACTTAATACGAAGGAAATATTGCTAAGACCAACATATTCAAAACAACATGTTACCTTTAGAAGCTCCTCCCACACCATGTCATCAGCATCCACACTTTGAGTATCTTCATTCCATGCAAACCCACTCATATTCTTCAACTCTCTCATCACTCTAAAACCTTGCTTCCATCCTTTAAGTTTATTTTTGAAATTTTCCTTTGACAAATTAAGGTTCATCTCAGCATTGAACTTCCTCTCAATGGCTGTCCAAGCTTCTTTTTTGAAGCCCCCTTCACCTTTCCTTCCTAGGTGAACTTGATCCTGGAGCAAGTCTAGGAACTTTCGTTCCATCTCTCTGGTCCACACAACCTTCTTGGAGGAAGAAGTTGACTGGCTTACTGGAACCTCATCGTCCATGCTCATCATCAGCTCTATGAAGGACATCACCTACACCACCTATTGTATGCAATCATTAGCTACATGCAAATGAGAATGGATATTAAAGAAATAGTCATACAACAGTGGCATATAATCCAAAATATTGCATTTATGCATGATATCCAACAATATGTAATATATTTATTTATTATCCATTCTCATTTGCATGTAGCTAAGTATGCATGTATATATGGTCTACTATGTTCACACAGTCTACTATGTTCACATAGTCTACTATGGTCTACTATGTTCATACAGTATGCTTGAATGGTCAATATAAAACACTTAATCCATCTACTTGTATACTTAATATTTGTTGTATCTGTTTGTCAAAAAATGGAAAAACTTATAAGACGGATTAAGTGTTTTACATTGACCACACAAGCAGATGGATTAAATGAACATTTAATATGAAGCAAACATTTTAGCAATGCATTTTGTTTTTTTCATTCAACTACATTTAAAAGGGAAGACTTGTAAATCTTTGTCACATTGGTATCTTGAGATTTAAGATGGTGACCTATGGGCTTCTTATGTTTATCCATGGGACATAATTTTAAGACTAGCTGTGGCCATCCTAATCTAAGCCAATTAGGCTTTGTTCTTGACATTCTCAGCTTAAGCATTTTGGTTTTTCCTTCACTCTGTTTTTCAAATGCTGATTGAAAAGCCAAATTATTAAATGCCAAAGAAAAAGAAGAGAGATAAGCTGTAAAAAAGTAATTTTGGTTTGCCTCCTTTTATTAACAGACAAGAGAACTCAATACACACCTAAAGGCAACCTTGCTAGTATCAAACTTGAGATGTACTAGCTGAAAGGCCCCCAACTTAGCACTACGCCTAGCAACTAATAAGAGAAATATAATTTAAGAAAAATATTTTTCTATTTTTAAGACTTGAAAGATCCCCTCAACATTGGGAATATCAATGTAATGCGCCATATGCAATAAGTGCATAAACTGTCAAGATATAAGGTGGCAAGATAAAATAAGGCCCCACATAAGATTTGGACATTGGCAGGACTTTCAAAAACATAAACATTTAAGTCCAGACAAAACCATCATATCGAACAATTTAAATGGCTCTCCACATTTAATACACAGAATAAGTGTTTTATATTGACCATTCAAGCATACTATATGAACATAGTAGACCATAGTAGATTGTGTAAACATACTATGGTTTACTGAATCAGTGTGCAACAAAATGAACACTGATTCAGTGTTCATTCTGTTGCACACTGAATCAGTATTGTAATTATATATGGTCTACTATGTTCATACAGTTGTACTATATATTCTCTAGTATAAGATGGATTAAGTGTTTTACATTGACCATACAAGTAGATGGATTAAGTGTTTTATATTGACCATTCAAGCATACTATATGAACATAGTAGACCATAGTAGACTGTGTAAACATACTATGGTCTACTGAATTAGTGTGCAACAGAATGAACATTGAGTGTGCAACAGAATGAACACTGATTCAATGTTCATTTTGTTGCACACTGAATCAGTATTGTAATTATATATGGTCTACTATCTTCCACATGAAAAGGTGCAATTGGAATTTTAGGGCCAAATTACTGTTCTCTCAATCTCGTTTAGAAGAAAAAGTGTCAAACAAGATACAGACATGAATGTTAATCAAAGAGAAATCAGAGTTAGAAATCATACATAGGCTTCATTTGTTTCAAAGAATATTGTAAATGTAAACTATGAGAACACATGTTTTCAGCATCAGCAATACAACAAGATACACACATGAATGTTAATCAAAGAGAAATCAGAGTTAGAAATCATACACAGGCTTCATTTGTTTCAAAGAATATTGTAAATGTAACTATGAGAACACATGTTTTCAGCATCAGCATTACAACAAGATACATACATGAATGTTAATCAAAGAGAAATCAAAGTTAGAAATCATACACAGGCTTCATTTGTTTCAAAGAATATTGTAAATGTAAACTATGAGAACACATGTTTTTAGCATCAGCATTACAAAAGTATGATTTATATTTCGTAATGCAACAAGGCTTACAAATTCAAGAGACAATGACAATAACCAGTTAGGAATGAAAGCACATTAAAGAACAAAGGAAGGTCTTGTAAAACTACAACTAATGTCTACGTCTGTAGTCTTCCCACATCCTACTTGCTATATCATCTCTAAAGTTCCCCCAATCATCCCTATCACGCTGACTCAACCCATATGGCTCAAGTATCGGTACATTTATCCCATCGCGATTGTCATCCTCTTCAATAACTAGTTCGGATGGAACACCATCCTCTATAGTAATGAAGTTTGCAGTATGCAACATGCCAAAATAATACGTGATTGTGTCGTGATTGGATAAGACGTTGCATGCCTCAGGATAGGAAAACGCTGCTTCAAAATGCCAAATGTACGCTCTATTGCATTTCTAAGAGAGGAGTGTCAGTGGTTAAAAAACTCTTGTGGGCTGTTTATAGGGTTTGCACTTGAAAACTCCTTCAGGTGGTAACGTGTACATCGGTAAGGTGCAAGAAATCCTGGTACATTTGGATATCCAGCATTGACCAAATAATATTTTCCTACAAAATAACATATATTGTTAAACCGTGAAACATTGATGACACCGTCAAACATTTATCATTTTCTTCAGAAAAAATACGGTGTGAAATGGCATACTAGGTGGAACTACAAGTGGATTGGCTCTACTAAGAGTTGAAGTTAGAACACGACTATCTACAGCAGACCCTTCCCAACCGGCAAGAACATATTGAAACTTATAATCAAAAGAAGAGACAGCCATAACATTTTGTGACAAGTTCCCTTTTCTATCCCAATATTTACCCTGTAAGTTGACATCGACAATGACTAGTATATGGGTTCCATCAATTGCTCCAACACAATCCTATAGAAAGAAAAACCGCAGTCAAGAAAGACACAGTAATAAGATTATCACTAAGCAAAGAAATTTGTAGCGCTAGGGGGTTTACCTTGAAGTAAGGATTGAAATGGTCCTTCCCACTAATTTCAGGAGGAGTGTTTGGCCCAGGTGGTATGAGATAATCCCGATGGAGTCCTACGATAGCCGTCAAGGCCTTGTGGAAGTATCGGCTTATTGTCTCTCTGGAGTGACCAAAGTTGTGGGCAATCTTACAATTTCTCAGATTGTGGCCAAGGGTGTGGAGGAACATGACTAATTGTTCTTCTAACGTTATGCTAATCGTATCTGATAGGCTTCCTTTTTGCCTTAGAAGATTGGCTAGCCGAAAGAAGGTTGCTGAACTCATGCAAATTTGGTCGTGACAATGCACCTCACTCAAATGAATAATGCGTTTATAAAAACCACTTCCATCACTTCTTTCCTTACGCTTTTTTTGCCTACCTTCAAGCACATATAACACTTGGGCTACTCCAATGATAGCAAGAATAAGTACGTGAATACGAGCTTTTTTGGCCTTCCTACAAAGGAGTGCTTGAATGTTTGGATCGTTGATAAGATCCATCCCTGAAAAGTACACGACAAAGAAGGTTTCAGATACAAAATCGACAGTCACAAGCACATATACATTTATATAAGTGTGTAATATATGGTTCTTATATAGGCACATATACATATAAGTTTGTAATGTTATTAATCATGTTTTACAAAAAGATAGAGATAGGAAAGCTTGTGGCCATCAAGGTGATTGAAAAAAGTAAGGTAGTTTCATGTATTGATAAGTTTCATGTAATGTTTAAAGCTTTCTTGCAAAATTTATTGAATACCAATCATGTTAAATTCTGCAAAGTATGCGACCTACTGCAAGTACTAGGGAAAAATCAAGCAACAATTTCATATCTATTTAAAGACCAACTGTTAGGCAAAATGTTTTTTAATTGATAAAATGTTTCATATCTATTTTAATTGATAGCAGAGTTTTATCAATTAATATTGATCATCTAGGATGGAATGATTGTGTAAGTTGGCTTAAGAAAAAAAGGGTTTTTTTATGAAATGGGTGAGAGAGTGGCCTTCTTTGTCTTGAGTTAGCTATATAAGCAATAATCAGTCAATGACATTTATACTCTAAACAATGAAATAAAAGTACACAAACATCGAATATGAATAAACAAATCAATCTTCTAGTGCCATCATAAACATATAACTTTATTATCACCAAATTTAAATACAAAATATGATGCAACAGTCAAGTCACCAAATCAAAATTATGTTAAATTTCAACCACAAATTATTCATTTACGATTCTCAAACTATAAACAACAAGGTCTTTCAAACTGGTTGATGGAGTGTCTAACACTTCAATCATGCCCATGTTTAGGCCCATACCAAAAGAAATGCATTGCCTTTAACTAGCCATATACAAGAGTATAACTATCAACTCAGTTTCTGGATAAAATGCAATATGAAAATGGATAACATAGTATTATGCGCAATTAAGGCATGATCTGGATATCCTATCAATGAAGCCTCATAAATCCAAGAAAATCATATACACTATTATTAAAGACATTGAATTAAATAGTTGGTTAATGATACATGTTCATTAATTTGATAATTGATTTTCTACATTCTCAATTTATAGACTAGGCTTACATACACCTAAATATATTACCATAGTCCTAAATTACACCCATTAACAAAGTTCAAATAGCCTGCAATCCAGTCTTGCCAAACCTACATAGTTATAAAATGATGTTATCCAAAAAACCTATATATTCATAGCCCAAATATATATGCATTGGTAGCATACCATTCTATGTGCGTGTAACCACCCTTGACCTCTACAAAATTCTAAAACACAATCAAAAGCAATACCCTACCAAACTGATTAGCTGGTGCACATGAGCGCAGTAATTTATCAAGAAGGTACCAAGGCAAACAAGCACTCCCAGCCTAGCCACTATTTCCCTTTCCCAAATCCTAAAAATAGGATGACTTGACTTTATAGTTATACAATGCTAGACATTGTCATGATAAAACTAGGATTACTTGACTTTATTGTCATACAATTCTGCTAAGTGTTGGGAACGATGGTGAACATTGTAACTAAAGAATCAAAAGCTTGGAACTGCACCATCCCTGTTTCAGTAGACATAGTACTTTGTATATAAAGTTTTGCACCTACTACTGAAACCAACTCAAAAAAGATACTGAAATCCAAACTTATTTTCTACAAAAGCAGCAAGTTTATAATTGAGACCAAATGTTGCCATTGATCTAACAATGATCCAACGGGAAAAAATGGACACTAGTTGTGTAAACCAATCAGATTTACCTTTAGATCCTCTACACTAATGGATAATACACATTAATTAAACAAATTAATCAACCACTGTTGTATTTAACATTTATGAAACTAGCCAAAATGGCATCATGAAAACACACTCGAATTAGACAACATTCACTTTCTTTAATTTTGAGTATGTTTTTGGATCAATTTTCCATGCATATGGTATTATATTTGTTCACTTTTTTTGATTTGGAGAGAAGTGATTGAGTGAAAATGATTAAAGTCACAGGAAGCGTACAAATCTAGAAAGAATAAACACGGCCAAGAAGAAAGCGATTAGTTAATCAATTCCATGAAATCTTTTTCTATGCTTTGGCATGCCCAATCTTGCAGAATACCAAGCAGAAAAGAAGACCTAGGAAGCAGCTAAGGCAGGCAAGCATAAACTATGCATCTTTAATCTTCTTTTTAAAAAAAAACCATTGAATTTGTTGATGGAGTGTTGTGTCACGAGAGAATCGATGAAGACAAGAGAAGAATGAGAATAATCTGTTATTAACAAATGGAGTTGATTAGCTCTAAAATGTTTCTGTAATAACGTCAAACTAGAGGACGACAGGAAGGTCGGCAGAAATTCAACTACTCAACTGGTCGAAAGTTTCATGCTTAATAATAAAAGTAATTCTAGCATTTAGGAAAAATCATGTTGTGCTTTTAGTAGATTCTACCATACTTTTGGGATCCTGCCGCACTTCTAGTGGATTCTACTGTGCTTTTAGGAATACTGATTCTTCATTTTTGCAAGTGGTTTGTATTTCACAAAAACAACAAGTTGTGGTGAAAAATAGAGAAAATGGATCCTCCGAGGGAATCAACCATTATTCAACGTTACGTATTAGGAGTGTATGGTTTTTTTTTCCTACAAAATTGTCTTCATGACCTAGGTCTAGCTATCCTTTGGGTTTCTCCTTCTGTTCTTCCCCCGAAAATATGGTTGACTCGAAGCCCTAGCCTAAAATTTATTTTTGATTCATGTTAGGGTTTCTCTACTAACATTTCAAAGCAGACTAAAATGCATACTATTTCGAGGACAAGAAGTTTCAAGAGGAATGCAGAGCGAGAACACACAAAATGATTTCAAAGTAGACTAAAATGCATACCGTTTTGAGGACAAGAAGTTTCGAGAGGAATGCAGAGCGAGAACACACAAAATGCCGCCTTCAACAAAGAAATGCCTTCAACAAAGAACACACAAACACCGCCTTCAACAAAGAAACACCTTCAAACAAATAATGCAGAATTCCCTAATGAACGGGAAAACCAACGTGGACGCCAAAAAATGCCTTAATCAGCCCACAGACCCGATGACGATTTATAAAACAGGATTTAAAAAAGTGGAATTTGGCGATCAAATCCCAATTCCACCTTTTTTGAAGGGAGATGTTAATGCTCATTTTGGGCGAAAATGAGCATTAACAAATTTGTCTTCCTCTTTCATATTGCACTCCCAAACTGAGGATTCGGATGAAATGGGCATATACAAATGCCAATTCCAGCTAAATGCTGGAAACGGTCCGCTACCAAATGGGCCCTAAGAGAATTTCCCTTACCACCAATGTATGTAACTTTTTAACCAAAACGGAGGGTCAGGAATTGTATTTTACATGCGTATATGTAATAATACTATATTTTCCCTCAATAGCATGCAACATTGGTGAGTCAAGAAATTGGAAGCCTTTCACACTTCTTTAGTTCGGGAATTCTATTAAAACCCGATATCTCGATAACACACAGGTTTAAACTTTTTGAATGCTTTTCACTATTCTCAATCAGGCCCGATGACATGTCGTGCCTTTTTCTAAGGTTAAGAAATTAAAAAAAATGCCCAACAATGAATGGCATGGGAGAATCATGGATAAATGGAAATATAGAACCTTCGTTCTAATGCCAATGTTCCAACTTAATCTAGATTTTTGGAAATTTTGGAATGATTGGGATGCACTATCACTCTTATCAACCAGAGCCATTGGAGTAGTGATCTTAAATTGACTCACTTGAAGCTGATAATTATTAAGCACTACACACAATCAAGTAAAAGAAGAGAATTCAGAAAGCAAAACCTTATTGCTAATGTCTTTTTTCATATTAGCAATGAAAATAAGTTACACATTAATATCGAGCACATGATAAGAAATCTAAGCACGCAAATGTCTAAATCTACCAATTAAATCAACCACTTTTTCTTTAACACCTTGTTTGCAATGCATCAAATCAGTCAAATAAATTTTAGGAACAATATTGTTCTGAAACTGTTGAATGAAAGCATTAGCAAGTTTTTGAAATGAATCAATATAATGAGGTAAAGAACAATACCATTGCAAGGTGTTGATGTATGTAGCATTGTCTAGATAAATAAAACTGACTATATGATTATTATGAGAAATGATTTATTACACACACACACACACACACACACACCCATTTTGATAACTATTAATATTATTTTAATAGCTATGATATTATTTTATATATTAATATGCATATATATATAGTTGATCTATATTTATTCTTATAATAGCTATATAGTTAATTAATAAATTAGATTAATGAATAGACATGTCCCATGAAGGGACATGTCTCTTCTTGTCTTTTCCTTGTATATATACAAGAGATCGATGCATTTGGAAAACACATACAATTAGATAGTGCTATTACATTTGCAATGATCCTAAAACCTTAACATGGTATTAGAGCCAGGTTGCAAATGTAAGAGAGTAGTTTGTTGATGGTGAATGTGTGACTGTCTCAGAAAATACAGTCTCAGTACAAGGACCATATCTCACAAATGCAATGTTGGATTTCACTGAATTTTGGATATGTTGGTGATAAAAAAATTTAGAAGAATCTCATCGGAGAGAAAATGTCAGATTCAAAAGTTATGACCGTCTATGTACGGGTCTATGAAAAAACATGTAAAAGAGCGAGGTTCTTTCTTTAAAAGCCTAACCACTTAAAGGGAGATCCGATCAAATTGAAGGTTTTCATAGTGTATAAATCCTTTGGATATTCAAGACAAGTCATATGAATAATTCTAGTAATGTTCGAGAAAGACAACATTATTTTTTGAATTTGAATGATATTTTCTATAGGGGCTCACCTTACAAAATGAAATACTTGAAATTTATAAAAGGACACAAGCACAAGATAATTTCATTCAAGGGAGAAAGAAATTGATGCTTGCAAATGAATTGATGATTGAGACTAGATGCAAAGGGAGTATGACATTTCAAAAGAGGTCAAGAAGTTGATAAAATTGAGCTTTAGAGGGAGCATATGGTTCAATCAACTTGTGACAATCTTGATCATATTGATTGAGAGGGAGTTCACTACTGAAGGTGAAATATTTTTGAGGTAAACTTGATATAATTAATTATTATACTAATGAATCATGAATGTTTTTAATGGGCTTGCACCCTATGTAAATCATGAGGAAGTGACAACTTCCAAATGATTATCACTTGTATTTGTAAAAGTTATTGTAAAATGATGATTTTATAATAACTTGACCTTCTATTGTGATAGACATCTTGTGATAGTTGAAACCGATCATAACAGATAGAACTTGTGGATATAATCACCAATTGAGGCAATCCACACTAAAGATTGTGAGTTTGTGGATAGAATCACAGATGGAGGCAATCCACATGAGAGCTTGTGGATAGAATCGCCAATTGAGGCAATCCACTCGGGAAATTTTGGATAGAATTGCCAATAGAGGCAATCCACACTAAAGCTCGTGAGTTTATGGATAGAATAACCGATGAAGGCAATCCACATGAGAGCTTGTGGATAGAATCATCGATTGAGGCAATCCACCTGAGAACTTGTAGATAGAATCGTTGATAGAGGCAACCAACACTAAAGCTCATGAGTTTGTGGATAAAATCCCCTATGGAGGCAATCCACATGAGATCTTGTGGATAGAATCATCGATGGAGGCAATCCACTTGAGAACTGGTGGATAGAATTGCTGATGGAGGCAATCCACATGAGAGCTTGTGGATAGAATCATCGATGAAGGCAATCCACATCTTGAGACTATGTTTCTATTGATTACATCATGAGGATGAAGCTTCTATTGCTTACATCTTAGGGTTGATGCTATCAAGTGTCATAAGTGTTGACATTGGATTGATTTATCCTCCCTAGCTAAGAGGGAGTGTTGATGTATGTAGCATTGGTTAGATAAATAAAACTGACTATATGATTATTTTGAGAAATGATTTATTACATATACATATATATATTAATATATATAATAATTGATATTATTTTATATATTAATATGTATATATATATATATATATAAAATTAATCTATATTTATTCTTATAATAACCATATAGTTAATTAATAAATTAGATTAATGAATAGACATGTCCCTGTTAGGATTAAGTAATACTAAGAGGAGGGGGGTGAATCAGTATTATAGCACTTCAATTTAAACTTAAACCAATTGCAAATAAACCATATGAATTCTGAAATGAAAAGAACATAAACACATAACACATAACTCATAACACCATTATTTTTTTTCGAGGAAACCCTGGCCAAGGGAAAACCCCGATGGGGATGGTACCCACAACTATGCACTAAAATATGGAATCCCTGTTAGGAGATCTAGCCCTGTTAAGAGCTAAGTATTACATAGTACATTTCCTTGTTAGAGGAATATCAACCCTGTTAAAGCTATACAAAAACCCTGTTAAAGGTATAGTGAGATTACAACTCTTACAATCAATAGTTCAGTTACAAAAAGTAATCTTCAAGAGTGAACAATAAAAACATTTGCTATGCTTTGATAGTTCCAGTTATAGCTCCCAATAGTCTCTGTCAATATTTGATCTCACATCTGTTATCAACTATTACTCATATCCCAAATTCACATCCATATCTCATACATATCTTGCACACCGATCGCTTCCACAAAACACTCTTTATTTATATCTATTTAGTCATCCAGTCGGCTCTCAAATATAATACAAAACATAATAATTACTGCAAATGATAAATAATGAGTCGACGATCTTATATTACCAAAGTGTCAGCAATATACAATCTTTATCTAACTTAGCATGTTACCATTCCATCTAGCCTTCACTTATTCATCGTGATTGTTCATATGCCCTATTTCACTGTTCCCCCATCTTCACATGCCTTCATATCACTGTAACTTGTTGATATCAATACGAAAACACATGCGACCTTAACTGAAGGTCATACATATCTCAAAATGTCTTCCTCTAAGTTTGTAAGCCATAACATAACATATACTATCTTCGTTGATCAAACCAATATTGCAGTATACTGTAAATCATATTTCTGTACTTAGTCATTTTCATGACTATGTCTCCAACACTTATACTTATTCCATGTGATCACTATAACATATGTGTTACCATAAATGACAACCCTTAAGTGATTCTCAATGCACTCAAAAAATCACTTGCCAACAATCTCTCCCTTTGGCATTGATGGCAACACTTAGCGAAAAATGACTAAGTGTCCAAAATACTAACTGTACTCTTCTCCTTCTTTTCTTTCTTATATACATAGTCTTTTTTTTATTTACAATTTTCTATTCTTCTCATTTTTCTCTTCTTCTCCCCCTTTGACATCAATGGAAAAGGTACTCACAAAACTTCAAACTTTTAAGCATGTATGACTTAGTGCTTACTCACCAGATTCAGAATGTCTTGGAAGGAGTCTTCCAAGGTCTTCACTTCATCATTCTATGACTTAATTAGTAGTTCATTGACACATATCAATCCATTTAGTGCATAAGATGTGCTACCTTCAACTCAGTGGGTACATAGTTGGTCATTGATTCCTCAATCTTTTCCATCTCTGTGAGATGAGCTTCAAGAATTGATAACTTAGGAGTGATTAAACTCTTTAGCAAAACAAATCTTGTCACTACTCTCCCTTTCTCTGCATCCAAAACATTTACTTTGTCCAAGATCTTGGATGTCTGCTTACCCATTTCTAATACAGTTTGTGAGGTCTCACAACTATCCATCATACTGTCTAATGTAGCCCTGTACTTGGCTATTATGTCCTCAATGTTCTTTATGTGTCTAATAGGATTGATGCAATAACTATACAACTTTCTTCCTTGTTCCATATAGCTTTTGGCCTTAATTGTACTTTCTTTTAGAATGCCCAAGTCCCATGAGATGGACTGACAGACTTCCTTCAAATTCTTTTCTAGGTATCTCTTCTTAGCCTTTTCT
Source organism: Chamaecyparis obtusa (assembly GCA_027943335.1). NCBI lineage: Eukaryota > Viridiplantae > Streptophyta > Pinopsida > Cupressales > Cupressaceae > Chamaecyparis > Chamaecyparis obtusa. Next base: position 94,595 of record BSBK01007367.1, read on the forward strand.
TCTGCGATCTTCATAAGTGACTCACAATGGTTGTCAAAGTTGTCCAGTGCCATGTTCAAGTTCTCTGCATTATCTTTTCCTTGAAATGTAAGAGGTACATGGAGTATTTTATTCACAATTTTTGCTACCCTAGCGATCACTTTAACCTTCTTATCTCCTTTTTGTTCTGACCTCTCCTTCGCCTTAGCAAATTCCTTGAAGGATAATCTCATTAGTTCATCATCATCCATACTTTCCACACCAGTGCTCACAAGTTTGGCCATACTTGCCAACAATAGGGTGGAGGAGGTATCAGGTTCTTGTTTGAGCTCAACTCTTACCTCTTCTTCTTTGTCTGTTCCTATCTCTTTCCTCTATTCTTCCTCTTGCTATTTTTCCTTTTCCTGTCCTTTCTCTTCCTATATTTCTTCTTTTTGACCTTCCTCTCCCTGTCCTTCCCTCTTCTTCTGTCATCACACTATCCAAGTTTCTTGAAAATGGGTCATTCTCATCCAGTGAGGTGTCAAGTGTCACAGGCACACCAACAACAAAGAAGTCTGGTTGCTTGTCAACTTCGCTTGCTTCTATACTCTCCTCAGCTGTCTTAGAGCTTTCTCCCATTCCCAAAGGTGTGGGCTTGGTGGCTTTGGGAGGTGAAGTCTTCTCAGGCATCTCGCTCATCAATATTTGATCTAATGCCTTTTGTGTGTCCTCAATTACTTCATCATATTTTCTTGCCATTATTTTTACAAGTCTGTCCTTATTCGCTAGTAGGGGTTCGAGTTCCTTAATTATTCTCTCCCTTTCCTATATAGAAACTACATGCAACATGTCTTCAATGACTTTGTTCCTTATTGTTTCATCCTCTGATTGTGCTAATTGTTTTCTGATTTACAACTTGCTATACAAGTCCTTTGGTATAATTCCCTCTATTTCTAGTAGGTTCTTTTTATAGATTAGTAAGTGTTCAATTACTATGTCCTCTATCACTGATTGATTTTTAGAATCATACCTTTCATAGTATCTGTTCAGTGACTTCAAATTTCCATCTTTTATTATCCTTTTCTGTAACATTTTTATGTTCGGTTTCCACAAATTCTCTGTTTTCTTTTTCTCTACCTTTTCTTCTTTCTTCTCAATCACCTTGTCCTCTTTTCTCTTTGTCTCTACCTTGACCTTTTGTTTCTTAGGGCTAATAGGTCTATTTGATCTTGTATATCTCTTAGGAGTGCCCGCAGGTGCATCTTCTTTAGCTATCTTCTCAAGGGTGATTGATAGATCAGTTATGTCAGAGGTGGTACTTACTATCTTTTCTACTTCAGAAGGAGGAGGTTCTTCAATTGCCATGCTAGAAGACCCTTCTGTCATCTTAGTCCTTACTTCTTTCAGTTGTTCCTTTTTGATTCCTCCCTTCGCTGCTATGTCATCAACCATCTTTTCTATTTTCCTCTTCCTTGTTCCTTTATCCTGTTCCTCTCTAACCTTGGCTGAATTTTCTAAGTATGTTCCCCATCTTTATTCAGATGTATCTATCTCAGATTCTAGTACATATTTAATTTGCATTACAAGAACCTCATAACTAACCTCATACCCCATAGAGTAGCACCATTTCTTCCTAGGATCAACTGCTTCAAAGCATACACAATTAGTTTCAACCATGAAATAGATTGTGTCCTTATATCTCTTAACCAACTCCTTAGGAGTCATGTATCTCTCCTTCATTTGCCTTTGTAGGATTTTAATCATAGAAAACAATTCACCATCTACCCAGTTTTTGTTTTGTCTCCGGTAGCTCTTTGATATTTGTATACTAGTAGGTATGCTATCATTCCATACTCTAGGGTGCATTCCAAGAAATTTGTGCTAAATATGAATGTACATATGAATCAAGAGTGAACCAAATTTGAATGCTTTTGACTTATCCTTCTTAACAATCCTCACATTTTCCAAGAATTGTTGTGCCATAATTTCTCACAAGTTATACTTGGTGTTCTCTTTCACCATTCTATAAGCCATCATTATGACTCTCACAGATACAAATTAAGTCTGGCACTGTAGTATAACTTATATCCTAGTAGCATTTCTACCAATCTCACATCTTGTTAAAATATATCATTTACAGTCATCGCTCACTTGTCCCATTTGGAATGAGTTAGGGTCTCTACTTGCTTCTTGATTTTCTTCTTTTCCACAAGGAGGGCTTCAGTGTTGTCCAATCTAGTTATTTCATGAATTAGTTAGCTACATATCTTCACAAGCTTCTCTCCTATCCAGATAAACTGATCATAGATTCTTCTTAGTATAATCTTGAACCATTCAGTCCCGTTGAATTCATTCAATAGGGTTACTTTATGATTGATTGGTTTTCCAAGTGTTTGAATTCATCTTTCATCTTTCCAGCTGATTCTATCATTTCATCTATCTCCCTGTATATTTTCACATCCCCTATAGTCTCATACTTACAATGAATGTAAGCCCTAATGTCTTCTACATGAAGGATACCATATGGGGTTTGTGAAAATGCTCCTTCAGGATCATCCTCACAAGACTTGAAAGGGTGTCTTTTAAAATTATACCTTGGCCTATCAACTACATCATAGATCAAAAGTGCATCCATAGCTTTTTGATAGAGTATATGATCTAAATATCTTTAATATGCCAAATTATGGAGCTTCTACTTCAATCGATCACGCAATGTGGTTGCTAGGTCATTGATGTACTTCTTAACTTTATTCTCCTTGGTTACTGCTCATCAAACGATGAAGAAATGATATGCTTCAAGGTATTTTATTCATCACTAGTTGAGTAAATGCATTTATCATAGTTAGCTCAACTTTGCACACTGTCCAATCAAACACAACTCTCACGCTCATAGGATATGAATCTTCAAATAATGCAATCATACATATAGACTCCATAGTGTCCGTATACACCATATCTAAGCTCGCATGAGCTCATTCCACATAATTAGGGGCTGGATATAATCTGTTATCTTCATCCAATGCTCCCCCTAAAACCATGCTCGACCTTTTAGGTCGATGTAATAATGTTAACATCATGCAAAGACATAGTAGCTTCTACTGTCTCTCCATGAACCAATGCCTTATTGAAATATTTTACCTTCCATATCTTTACATCATCTTCATCAGCTGGTTTGTTGAAATGATTCTTGAATTCATCTATGTATTCGCTAAGAATTTTACCACTCTCACCAATATTCTTCTTTATAAGCACGGGTGATGGTCCTCTTCTATTGTCCATTCCATTATACCTACAAAACTTCGTTATGTGTCCTAAGTTGTGACATTTGAAACATTTAGGTGGTCTTCTGTCCTGATTAACCTGCAGTTTATAATACCTTGCAGTATGCCCAAGGTTATTGCATTTGTAGCATGTGATCTTTGCTATTGATTCTTCTCTGATGTAATCTTGTCTTCTTCTTGATTGATTAGGTTTTCTACATTCTACTTTCTTATGTCCATATGCATAACAGTTGAAAAAATAACTAGTAAAGGGTTTGAAAGGACCTTTACCTCTACAATCTCTTTTCATGTGTCCAAGTTTTTTGCATCCAAAGCATCTACCTCTGAAAGGTCTGGTATGATCTCTAGGTCTCTCAAGAGTAGGTCTTTCTTCATTATTTTCTTCTTGTGATTCTTCACGAGTCTTAGAACATTCTCCTTCATTGTACCCAATTCCAGTCATGTCTCCTTTAGGTTTCTGTCTCTCTCTTTGTTCATCAATTTTATCACTGCTCATGGGTAACTTCTCAATGTGTAACTTGGATTGAGTAAGTTCACCTTTTATGATCTGATTTTATTTCTCTAATTCCAAGAATTTGTCCTTGTAGTGATCAAGTTCTATCTGCATCTCTCCTATCTTCATGTTCGCTTCTTTTAGAGTCTCTTCAACTTTGTATCTTGCATCCTTTTCATGTTGAATCTCTTTAATTATCAGAAGATTAATTTGTTCTTTTTCTTGCTCCAACTTCTTTACTTGGTCTGATGTATCATTTTTTGAATCCTCCTTGATCTTTTCCATAAGGTCTTGTCTCCGACTTCTTGAAAGTTCAAGTTGTTCCTTTAGTTTCTTGATAAAACCTTCTGCTCTTCTTAACTTGAATTTTAATTTGCCATTCTTAGCCTTTTCTTTGTCTAGGTCATCAAGTGTTGCTTCAAAGTTCTCTTGAAAACTTTCTGAATCCATTTTGATCTCCCTTAAGATGTTAGGATTTCTCTCTAAGTGCCAATAGCTCTGATACCAATTGTTAGGATTAAGTAATACTGAGAGGGGGGGTGAATCAGTATTACAACACTTCAATTTAAACTTAAACCAATTGAAAATAAACCATATGAATTCTGTAATGAAAAGAACATAAACAAATAACACATAACTCATAACACCATTATTTTTTTTCAAGAAAACCCTGGCCAAGGGAAAACCTCGATGGGGATGGTACCCAAAACTATGCACTAAAATATAGAATCCCTGTTAGGAGATCTAGCCTTGTTAGGAGCTGAGTATTACATAGTACATTTCCTTGTTAGAGGAATGTCAACCCTATTAAAGGCATACACAAACCATGTTAAAGGTATAGTGAGCTTACAATTCTTACAATCAATAATTCAGTTACAAAAAGTAATCTTCAAGAGTGAACAATACACACATCAACTATACTTTGATAGTTCCAGTTATAGCTCCCAATAGTCTTTGTCAATCTTTGATCTTGCATCTGTTATCAACCATTACTGATATCCCAAATTCACATCCATATCTCATACATATCTTGCACACCTATCACTTCCACAAAACACTCTTTATTTATATCTATTTAGTCATCCAGTCGTCTCTCAAATACAATACAAAACATAATAATTACTTATACAAATGATAAATACTAAGTCATCGATCTTATATTACCAAAGTGTCGGCAATATCCAATCTTTATTTGACTTAGCAAGTTACCATTCCATCTAGCCTTCCCTTAATCATTGCGACTATTCATATGCCCTGTTTCACTGTTCCTCTGTCTTTGCATGCCTTCATATCACTGTAACTTGCTGATATCAATACCAAAAAACATGCAACCTTAACTGAAGGTCATACATATCTCAAAATGTATTCCTCTAAGTTCACAAGCCATAACATAACACATACTTTCTTCGCTGATCAAACAGATACTACAGTATACTGTAAATCTGATTTTGTATTTAGTCATTTTCATGACTGTCTGTAACACTTATACTTATTCCATGCGATCACTATAACATATGTGTTTCCATAAATGACAACCCTCAAGTGATTCTCAGTGCACTCAAAATATCACTTGCCAACAGTCCCTTGAAGGGACATGTCTCTTCTTGTCTTTTCCTTGTATATATACAAGAGATCGATGCATTTGGAAAACACATACAATCAGATAGTGCTGTTACATTTGCAATGATCCTAAAACCTTAACACAAGGCCTTATCTTTATATGTTTTAGTAAATAATTTAGCCATGAGCTTATGATCATGAGAGAAGTCATTACATGATGTTTGAAATGTTTTCACATGAGTCAAGGGATCACCTTTTCTAGTATAAGTATCCAAATGAGGTATTTCCATGCATTGAGGGATAACAAAATGAATGATGTCTAAAGACAAAGGACTAGTAATGTCACAAGAGGGGATATTAAATTTGGATTGATTTATGGAGGTAATTTTTGTTGCAAAGATGACACTGTTTGAACAAGACTATTGATAGTGGATTTGGTGGAGAGATTGGTATTAAACATGTGAGAAATGTTTGCAACATTATGGGAAATAGATGAAACATTGGAATATGAAAATGACACATTGTTTTAAGTAGGAGTGGATGATGGTTGAAAAATACATGGAATAATTGTAGGAGGATTAATAGAACTAGGATTACTTACAAGACTCACATGCGTAGAATTAATATTTGAAATAGATGTAGTAATGAGTGGTGGAGTGTATGTAGGAATACTAGTTAATGAAACAAGAATAGAAATAGAAGTGTCAATACTAGTGTTAGGTTGAGAGAGACCAACATCTTGAGAACATTCTTTAATAGGTTTAACATTGTTATCAATAAGGTGAGAAATAGTATGCAAAAAATCAACACCATTCTCATAATTGTGAATCAACTTCCTCAAAACTCTAAAGAGACGAGTTCCTTAATAAAATGTTCTTGATCTAACCAAATGTGATAAAAAATTTTAAATCATGGAAAAGTTTTTGCACTTGGGTAGGAGAAACTCTTAAGGTTTCATCTTCACCATGAGACGAGTGGGAGGATGGATTTTCAACAATAGTGAGAATGTCATTCGTAGGTGTAGTAGTATCATCAACATTCCTATGAAACATAGAGGACTCAAGATCAAAAGAACCCATAATTCTATGACTTCTTCTAATCATAATGCTATATGTAGGACTGAAGGTTATGAAATGCATGCAAACAAAAAAGAAAAAGAGATATGTCTAAACAATGCAAAGAAAGGAATATGCAATCACTCATCAAGTTTATGCAACATAAATGTAATTTAACATAATCTCATATAGAATCTAATGAATAGAACATCTAAGCATCAAATTAAAAGTGGAAATGTCACGAGTTTGGGTCACCAAAATGTAAGATGAAGGTGAACCTAAATAGAAAAGATATGATAGAAACAATGCATAGAAAGGAGATCTATACACCAAAATTACAATGTAAATATTATGATCAGTTGGGTTCACCTAAAGATATGATAGAAATTATGGATGAAAAAGAGATCTAAAAACAAAAATCAGAATGGAAATGTTATGATTTAGGCTCATTAAAATGTATGTTAAAAAAATAAAGGAAATTATATAGATGGATGATCGGTCTTTATTTCCTATTGTACATTAAGAAGGGGAGATAACCAAGTAGACTTAGAAGGGTCCAAGTGGTGAAAGAGTCTCTAAGTTCCTTTACTAATATGGACAATTGTTTACAGGAATATAATTAAATGATGCAAGATAGAAGGAAAAAATAGACAAAAATGACAAGTTGTAGAATACATAGTTTGATAGAAAGCGGACAACTCCATACAAGTACCAGAAATAGAAATTTCAATTTGATGTTTTTTTTTAGGTAAAAGTTAGCCTAACTTAGTTTCAAATTGTTTTTCAGGTTCTAAACTTTTCAGATCCAAGCCGGTGTGAACGCCACCTATTTTGCACACAAAAAATGGGAAAAGTATTATGCACAAAGGGGTTTGCATTTGAGGAATCAATCTTGAAATAAAAATGAAATTGCATGAAAGGAAAGCTTGTAAATGTAACTTGTAAATATTAGATATGCTTTGTAAATTTATGTACCACCGTAAACAGGAATTGAGATTGTGATGTCTATTAAGATGCTTGTATGTTACTTGAATATAGTTGTATGTTGTCTTTGAATCTTGAAATGTAGAGAAGAATCAAAGGCGCCTTTCCCAAATGTATAGATCCATGGATATTTCTCAAAGATATTCAATGCTGTTATGCCTTGATTAACTCTCACCTTGAAGGGGATGGATGAATGTACATGGACAACATGATCTTCTTGCTTGACTCCTCTACTTGACCATAAAGTGAGAGAATATTTCTATAATGGAGAAGATTGTCTTCAAAAATGCTTTGGATGCTTGAAACCTTGCTTGAGAATGCTTGGATGTGAAATTGTAGGAGAGCACTTGAAATCTTGATCAAGGTATATCAAAATAAAGAGAGATAGGTTTCTTTTATACCTCTCACAACATTTCAAATCTCAAAACTCAAAGGAGGCCAATGGGAGTTTGGAAATCCTGCTAAACTAATGAGATGAGCCCTTGATTCAAATTTTAGGAAAAAAAACTAAGGAAGAGGTTGGTTTGGACATCCTCTTCCAGAGAATAGGTTGGCTTGGGCAACCTCTTCCTACCAAAAAAGTTGATAGTGTTTTATTTGGGAGTTAGGAAGGTGGAAAGAAAACTAGAAATATAGGCAATGCGGGGTTGGATCAAGCATAACAGACATGAAATCTTGATAACACTAAAATGAGGCCTAATATAGAATCTAATTATAAGTGCTTACGATTTAGGATGGTACACATGCATTTCATATTTTTAAGATATATATTATAAGGTGTTGAAGTTGTGATGGCTACACTGATAGTTGTTGATGCTTCAATGAAGCCTTGATCATAATTTAAGCCATATCCCTCTGTGGCATTGGAGAAAGACAAAAAGGGGTAATTTTCAAGGGGTTCCAGTGGATGTGGTTTACATTGAGGATATTAAGGCATATATCCATGTCTCGTTGAAAGAGATAAGTCATATGAAGTTTAATGATCCATGGACGAAGCTGGAAGAGAGTGATATGAAGATAAGAACATTCAAGAGATCGGTTTGGACATCTAGAAATATTTTCTAAATTTTAGCTATGAACACAAATGGATCAAGATCATATTGAGTAGAATATATGATGATGTCAATGTGATGTATTTGGACAAGCCATATAAGATAACTAAGGATGCCATTAGGGCATTGATCAATTTGTGCTCTTCCAATATTTTTCCAATTTTTAAGTCAATGAAGAATGATATAGTTACCAAGATAGCTTGTGTACAATTTGAAAACTAGAGGATGAAAATTGAAGATCTCAATGTTTGATATGGGAAAAAGGACATTGCAATATAAAATCCATTTTCAGAATCATGAGGGTGTCACAACTACTACCACCATTCACATGGTGTATTAGATAGAGGTCGAAAACTTTGATTTGTGTGAGTTATTGACAGTGCACCTTTAAGATAACTTAGAAAGGATAAAGAAATTGTAGTATTGATTCAAGTTGGGTCTTTTATTATCTATTTGGCATTTATATTCTTAAATAAGTTACTGAGTACTAAGAATAAATTATGGAATATGTTTTCTCATGCTACAAAACATATGAAGAAACATATAACGAGTTTTAAGGATGATATAACTGCATATAACACCCTATATTGGGGTTTCTTCAAGAATTTGCATGTGGAAATGCAAGAAAGGGAAAGATTACCTTAGATTTCGATTTGAAAGTACAAAGATGAAGTTACTTTCTTGGTCTACAAGGAGCACTATTACATTGAAGATGTAAAAATGACGTGTTGGTTGTCAAAGCTCCCATATGAGATCATTGCTTAGGATGTGCAAAAAACATTAACATTTTTCTATAGATGTCTAAGGACCCAAATGAGAAGAGATTTGGCACTGAAGAAGAATTTTTAAACAAAATGATTAAGAAGAAAGTTGAGAAGGTACATGAGAACAGAATGGAAAATATATTTAAGAAGGTGGTTTCATCCCACATGTCATAAGGTTTGGATTGACCCCTTTAGAAGAAGGAAGTTCGAAACAAGTACATAGAAGATCTACCAGATCTACTTTTGTCCATGCACCTACTATGAAGATGAGTTTCTCTATAACTTTTTGTGAAAGATAAATCAGTTAAGAAGAAGGCTCCAAGGCCTAAACACAAAAAAAAAAAGAGATAAGAATATTCATAAATAAGTGATAATTGAATATGATATTAGAAATAGTGATGAAGACAAAGAAGAAGAAAAAGAAAAGTTGTTGTAAAGAAGAGAGTGAAAAAAGAAATGGAGGAAGAAGTGGAAGAGGATGTGGAACCTTTTGTGAGAAAGAAGAAGTCCAAAGTCTCTCTGAAAGACAATTCTATATAAAAGGAGAAAGGAAAAAAGGAGAAGAAGAAAAATGAGGATACTCTTTGGATAAAATGACTTATTAGCCCTTAGATCTTGAAAGTTTAGTGAATGCCATAGCTAGACATGGTTCTCTTGATATGAGTACTAATTAGTATTAAGACCCTCCTCTGGTAGACAAGGCCACCATTGGGAAATAAATTATTTTGTACATGATGACTTTGATGTGCATATGAATGATATCTTAGATAAGCTTCCAAAGAGTCTTTGGGATACATTGAGTGTAGAAAGAAAGGAAGCAGTGTTGACTGAAGCTTAGATCTACAAATAAAAATTAGATAAGAAATGTGGCTCTTTGTAACATGAAGACAAAGTGAAGACTTTCTAGGAACTTGGAAAAATGTTTAGAACAAAGGAAAGAGGTAATACTCTGATGGGAAAGTATCCATAAGATATAAAAAGGATAATAAAGCACACTAAAGAAAAGATAACCAAAGTACTTGAATATTTGAAGATGGTTGAAGTTGTTACTCCTCCAAAGAGGATTGAGGTAGAAGAATGTCTAGTAGATACTTCTATTTCAAAGATTGCAATGAATGTAGAGAAGAGTGTTCTAAAGAACACTAGTGAAGTAGATTTCAAAAATATGACAAGTGCAGAGAAGATTTTGAATAAGGATACAAATGAGAATGTAATATCCTAAATTGTAGTTATGTACAATTTTGATCTTTAACTAGACCCCATTCTAGTGTCTCTTCCATGCCCAGTATTCTTGATCTAAGATCAATTTTGCACACATTTTTGGAATTCCCATTTCAAAATTGACTGGGAACCCAAATTTATGCCTAGATTTGCTAGAATTGGGTGAATGGGTAGAAACGGGGTGAGTCAACTTGCCTCATACCTTAGGAATTGCCATGTTCCCTACAAATTGGGATGAAATTTAAAAGGTACAATGATATTTTTATTTTAATGGGATTTCTAAAGCCACGTCGGCCTCCTTCAAGTCTTGAGCCCTGAAATGGCTAGGTAAGGTATAAAAACAAAGCTACCCCCCTCATTTTGGTAGGAATTAAATTGATACACACCAATCAATTCAAGAAGGATTCAAGGAGTGTTCAAAGAAATTCAAGCAATCAAATTCATCAAACATCAAACATCAAGCACAAAAGACAAAGAGTAATGTCTAGATCTAAGCATGCATGAAGGCATTCACATTCTTCCTATCCTAGATCCAAGGTCAAGAATACATCAAGAACATTTTCAATCATCTTCATGATAACTTTGACACCATGAAGAATCGTGAAGGTATTGTACTTATTGATAACCTCACCTAGGTCCTCAATACACATCACTTAAGTTTATGTAGTGATCACATTACACTTTAGGAGCATCTCCATTTCTGATGGTTTTATCATTTTATCACTTATCCACCTCAAGTGAATCTTTCACCTTTGGTGGTCTTATCATACTACTATTTTTATACCTTATGTGGGTTATAGATTGTGCATTGCATAATATTGTAACATTTTTTGTCATATTGTTTATTCACCTTTCCTATATATACAAGTTTCATTATGTACATTTTCATGTCTATTATCAACATTATCATTCTTGCATTGTGATGCAATCTTCTTGTCATTCTCTTGTGGAATCTATCTTGGTCTTTCTTTAATGTTGGGGGTGTTGCAGAGTCGCCTGAAAGTATAACATAGTATCATATTTCTCAAGGTTTGAAGACTCCTTCTCAAGAGACATTATTTTGGATTGAATCTATTGTTGGGTGTAGATTGAGGCTGTGTGGGCATCACCATTGCATCTGGGAGGTCATTCTAATGAATGTTAACTACAAATATTCCTATGATTGACTAAAATTGTTTTTGTAGCAAAAAATATTTTGGTCACAGGGTCATTTGGCCCCTCCTAAGTAGCAGATTGCAAAAACAATTCTACTTATATTATTTCTACACTATTTTATATCATATATCTAGACATTTTATTGGATTTGGATTGGTCTATAGCCTCTATCCTTTTAAATTTAGTATACTTACATCATCAGTTTTTGGTTACCCAATTGATTGGCCATATATTATTACCACAAGCATCCTTTCTTCTAGTGTACACAGGGTTCTATCAATACATGCATAAATCTATTCACACAGTGGTCAAATTTATCTTTCCTAGTTCACTGTGGTCTAATTTTTGTAGGTACCTAAATTATATTATTGTGCAATGTTTCATTATGATGTTTGACACACTTTCTATTGCATCAACATATTGGTGGTTAGGTTCTTGTCAATATAGTCAACCTCATAGCTCGTGCTTGATGTCTTTTTAGTAGATTTAATGACTTATTGCTTATTGGCATGATTGTTGGAAGTTGACATATCTGGTGTTTGAGTTTTGCACCGGTCTATTGCAGTGACTTATTGACACTCTCTTTTTTATTAACTGGTGGCACTTTATTCTATAGGGCTTGCATTGTTTTGAAGCCTGGATTGATTAGCTTTATTATCTAAAATTCTTTGTTGGTCCATGCATAGACTTATCAATGCATGCTCTAATTGCCACATAGATTTATCTCTTTATTTTTCCTTGAATCATCATGTATTTCTTGTTGGTTCAGTGGTTTCTTCTCCACTCGATGTATAATGTTCATAGTTTATTTTTGATATGTGGTTTTTATTTGCATGCATAAAAGGTTTTGACAGGGTGGAGCAAACACTTTTCTTTTGGTGTACAGACTAGCAATAATTTGATCATCTTCTTTGCGTCAGTTTTATTACTATCACCAGTGCCCTTCTCGCTCACCCTGACCCCTGACTCTGACCCCTGTTTTGATTGCTTCATATATTATCTGCTCAGTGACCAACATTGTTGCTACTGCTTCATTTGTGGATCATGCTTCACCACTAGTAAGTTCAAGGTTTTCTTTTTCAACAATGTCAGCGCGTAATTGCGAGCCCTTTGGTTTGTGTAACCAAAGGTTATATGAGTCAGTGTACATATTTTTTACATCGAAGTTGGGACCAGCCTGTAAATCCTTATTAAATTAGTCAGTGCTACTCCTTTCTCTACGCACATATGTATTTGCATTACTAGGCTTTTATATGGTCATCATATCATTCAATTGGTCATATTCACTACTACCTTTCATAGCTCGTATTTGTTGATTGTCCATTTTGATCCTTTATTGAATATGCATTGAGATTTGATGTCTGGCATGGTGAAGGCATTTTTTTTTGTTGGCTCTATTCAAATGATTATCCCATAGTTTTAAACTCCCAAGCCTGGTTTGCTCCTAAGTGCCTAAAATAGGATTTTTTTTCAAACTAATGTAACTTTTGCGAATGGAGACACAATTTTGCAAACAAGATATCAACAAAAAATTGAATCCATCAACTTCATCATGGTGCAAGTATTTTTCAGTTATTTTTTTGTTTGACGCTAATTTTTGACAGTTGAGGTTAACTCTTGTTTTTGCACTTTTGAGTTCATAACTTTTGGTTATGAACTTAACATTAAAGTTGCATCAGGAAGTTATTGAGGAGCACTCCAATTCTATTCATGCACATTTTGCATATTTGATTTCATAATTCCATACTTTTAGCCAGTTACTAAATATGTACCTTTAGGTACATTGTTGTAAATTTGCAAAAGTTGTGTCAATTTCTCTCATGTAAATGGTTAATTGCTTGTATCATGGGGGGTAATCAGTTGTTCTATTATACTCTTTGATTATATCACAAAATTTTCAAAAGATGTACTTCTAACTCCATGCAACTATCATGAGTGGAAAAAACAAATGAAGATTTTGTAGCTAACAAAGAAGTTGCATGAATCACTTTTGGTCAGGATCCAAAACCTACACGTGCTACAAAAAAGTGGAAATGGTTTGATCAAAGAGATGAAGCTCTTGAAACTCTCATTATGTCTATTTCTCCTGATTTGAGATATTATGTTGTATCTTGTAAAAATCCTAATGCAAATTGGACTACATTAGAGAGTCTCTTTGGTAAGCCAAATAAGATGAGGAAATTTAAGTTGGAGAATAAATTATTAAGTCTCAATCCTAATGATTTTGACAACATCCAAGACTTCTTCTCTGAGATCAATTCTCTTAGATTGGAGTTATCTAATTGTTGGGTCGTAAAAGAGGATGAACAATTGATTCTCTCTATTCTCTCAAAGCTAGGTCCTAAATATTCAATGTTTGTTTCTAAATTTCATGCTACTATGGATGCTCTTGGTAGTGCACACAAAATGTCATCTCTTGATGGATTTGCATGTCAACTCATAAGGGAACAAGCAAAGTTAGTACACATAGGCACATTGAAGTCTTCAAAGCCTCAAGCACTTCTTGTAAAGGACTCCACTTCAAAGGCTTCAAGTGGAAAAGGAAAGAAACAATATAAGGATCCCATGCCTAATAAGAAAGATAAGGATTCTCCTTCACAACAGAATCCTGAGTCCAAGACCTCTTCCAAAGAGGAATCATCTAAAACAAAGAAGTTGAAATGTGCATATTGTAAAAATATAAGACACAGTGAGAATAGGCGTTATAATAAGAAGATTAATGAAATCACACACTTTCAGAAGAACAACATCAAGTTTCCCTCATCCCGATGTCTCCTCTTCCTTCTTCATTGCACTTGGCAATTTCTTCATCTACACAATTGGGAATTGTAGGAATTTCACATGGCATGGATAAGATGAAAGATCAAGAATTCATGACTTCCACACATCTTGAACATAGAAGATGACTTCTTGATTCAGGTGTCTCTCATTATATTGCATCTTCTATGGACATTTTCCCATCTTTTAATCCTTGTAATTATTCCAACATATTGATGGGTAACAACACATACATGAAGGTATGTGGGAAAGGTTCTATTGACATGGGAGAGGGGTTATTTAATGATGTTATTTATGTACCATATTAGACCACTAATATAATTTAAATTTATCAAATTACTCATGGTGCACAAGGGAAAATAGTGGAGTTCATTCCTGATTATGTCTACAGTAGGGACATGGAGACAAGATATGTGACAACTAGAAGAGTTGTGGATCATTCATCTCAATTGCATTCCTTTTCTCATTTTTCTTATAATGATGATGATGATGATGATGTTCACACCCTTCCATCAAGGGTGAATAATGTTTGTGAGACAAAAATTCAAATAGTTGAATCATTGTGTTCTTGAGACAAGTTTTGAGCTTCCTACTGCTGCACCTCCTACTTCTTTGGGCTTGAGTTCTACTTTTTATCAGAATGAGCATTGTGTTTCAAATATTGCAATGTGGGAAGAGTACTTGGATGTAATTTCATACTTGTTCATTGTCTCATATTGTAGATTTGGGAGACATACTTTGAGCCTATTTCTCTTCTCTTTGATGAAATCTTCATCATAGTTGGAGATTGACATTCATGAATCTCCTCCTTTACTTGGTTTCTCACATTTGATGGTCCAGTTTGATCATGCCTATGAGATGGATTATTTGAGCTTGGAGATTCCTTTTTAGTTTTCCAAGATGCATATTTGGAGTCTTCCTCCTTTCATTTGGACATATAGTTTCTTCTTCATTATTCAATGGACTCGTTTCTTCCTAAGGGGAGACATATTGCTTGTAGACATTGGATCACATTTTATTTCCAAGCACACTTCATTAGCATTGGAGCTTCTTCATTATGGGGAGATATTATGTCTCTCTTTTCCTTCCTATGGGATGATACTTGATTGTATATACATGATGTATGTAGTCCTCCATGCATCATTTTTTTTTGTTTATTTTCTCTCTATTTGAGAGGTTTTTTTCCCATGTTGTTTTCTCCCTTTCTCTCTTTGTGAGAGATTACATTTGCATTGTACATGGGTACCTAACATGGCCTCATATCCAAGATCCATATTACATCTTTGCATAATAAGTATAATTTTTGAGTTTCACTTAAGGGGGGGTGTAATTAATATGTTGTACCTAGTGATAACCTCACCTAGGTCCTTATTACACATATCCCTTAATTTTACTTGGTGATCACATTACACTTTAATAGCATCTCCACTTTTAGTGGTTTTATCATGTCATCACTTTTCCACATCAAGTGGATATTCCACCTTTAGTGGTCTTCTCAAACTATCACTTTTCCACTGTACGTGGTGATAGGCTGTGCATTGCATAGTATTGCAACATTTGTCACCATATTATTTATTCACCTTGCATATATATAAAAGGTTCATTATGTACATTTTCACGTCCATTAGCAATATCACCATTCTTGCATTGTGATGCAATTTTCTTCCCATTCTCTTGTGGAATCTATCTTGGTCTTTTTTTGATCCTAGTGGTGTTGTAGAGTCACCTAAAACTCTAACAGGTATAAACATCTTATCAAGCCTCTACTACTAACAAAACACTTCCTTTTTATGCATTTCCATTTTTATTTCAAGGTCAATTCCTCTATAGAGGTTTAATTGAGGAAAACACCTTTCCACCAACTTTCTCCCCATTTTGTGTGTGCATGTGATAGGTGGTGCATTTGTGGAAACGGCTACAAGAAGATCTGACAAAGAGTTATAAGTGACAATATTTTCATCATATTTTGTTGGTAACAAGGTGACTGTACTTTCCCCATTCCTCCAAGTTTCCCTATTTCATCTAGGTTGTCCCATTCCTTCCATTTTGTACTAAAATTTGGATTACAAGTTAGTCGCTATTTTAAATTTCTAGATATGGTATTAGAATAGTTTGTTGTTTGTCCACATTCACATCATTTAACCCTTCATTCCATCTTTGTCCTAGATATTTCATTTTCATTTACACATTACATTTTTATAGTCAAGCGAAGAAAAACATTGTATCTATTTAGTGCTTAAGTATTCTTGAGCCTAGTGGATCATATTGCTTTCAATGCATGATTGAAGATAGGTGTGATCTTCCTAGTGAACCCCCTCATCTCTACATAATTTATTTTCTTTCATTATATTTTTGTGAACCTTAATTCCTTACATCATCATTTTGATTTAGTGTCTCGATCTAGTTTGTATGCATATCTTGCTTACGCTTTCAATGATTATATTTGATTTACATATAATTCATTAGGTTATATGTGTAATTATGATTCAAATTTGTCACTTATACTAAGTCTTGCTTTTCATCAACTTGATTAATGCTTTCTTCTTTCATGTTAGATCTTATTTTAATGTAATGTTTCAATTATCAAATTGTTAGTGATTTGTATTGTTTAGACATTCCCTTAATTCCTTTCTTTGTGTATGAATTTCATAACCTTGAGTCTTGTATATAACATTCTGGTGAGAGGAAGTTTTAGACTTATGGGTTACCTCAAAGATGTAGATCCTAAGTCCTCAAATATTTTCCATGGGAATGTAGGCGATGCCTCTATGCCTACCAATGACATACTTAAAATTGTTGAAAATCACTCTTCTCATACTTCACATGATGATGATGAATCCATGACAAGAGTGTCTCCTAGCCAAGTTGAAATGCTTGTTGAGGATTTGGAAAATATTGAATATTGGATGGGTCAAGAATATTCTAATAGTGAGGTCATTCCCTTGATTCGAGGGTTGAGAAGGATGACTCAAAATGGTGAAAATGATGTTGAATTATTGTGTGGCATATCTCAAATAATTGGTAATAATATCATATCCATGACACAATTCTCTCAAGCCCTTAATCTTTCTAGTCCTAATACAAATTTTCACAATTCCATTCGCATTCCATCATCCTTGCCTAATGTGCCTACCTACACTCCACCTATTATGGCTACATCTATTCAAAACATAAACCCTATACATGTTGGTATTGGAGGAATTCCTAATCCTAACATACCTCCTTCCATGAGTGTTCTATGATTTTCCAACCATCATCTATACCTACTTACCACAATGTCCCATTATCATACTTCAATGCTCCATCCATTTCCCATAACATTCCACATCCTTCATTATCCAACATGTCTACCAAAACAACCATTAACAACCTTGCCCAAAGTGTTTCATCTTTGCAACAACTTGCTTCCAAAACCCAACCCAAATACAACATCCCTACATGTGACATTGATAGCCCATTATCACATGACATTATTTGTGCAATTATCCCCAAATACATGAAAATACCTACCTTAGAGACATAAAATGGAAAAGGTGATCTCATGACTCATGTGAAAACATTTCAAACCTCGTGTAGCGACTTCTCTGATGATCATAGACTTATGGATAAATTATTTATTAGGAAATTTAGAGATAAGGCCTTACAATGGTTTTGTTCTTTACCTTATTTTTAAAATTCATTTCAAAAACTTGGTAATGTTTTTATTCAATAATTTAAAAATAATATTGGTCCTCAAATTTATTTAACTGATTTGATTCATTTCAAGCAAGGTATTGAGGAAAAAGTGACTGATGAATGTCTGCTCTAATTTCTTATCTTGCGCGTGATAAAAATGTTCAAATAATTTTAATTTTTAAGTTTCCAAAAGACATTAGAGATAAGTTATTTTTTTGAGTTTACATCTTTTACCCAATTGTGTGCAATGCTTCATAATTATTATAGCTTTCAAGTGAGCTAGTTTGAGTCATCCAGTCCAATGAATTTTGTTAATAATAATGATGTCACTTAGCTATCTTTCCAAAGTTTTCAAAATGCCAACAAAGGCTTTTTCAAGATCAATAATTATTCCAACAATTTTGATGCACAAGTGGCAGTTGCAACAATAGGCGTGACTCCTTTTTTTAAAATCTATTTTCAAACCATTTTGCAATTTTACATCTTATCTAAATCTTCACATAATATTATGTTGAAGTTGATTAATGCTAATATTCTGAAACTTTCTCCCATCAAATATTGACCCTTCCAAACCATTATTAACTTCTCATGATTCCAAAGCCTTTTGTCAATACCATCATTAACCTAGACATGATACTGAGAAGTGTTATTGCTTGAAACATACTATCCAAGACCTCATAGGTTCCAATACCATAACTATTGAGGGAGTAAATGATAAAAGAAATAAATTTATTTCACCCACTAACCAAAACTTTCATATCTATACCAATCCTTTGCCTTCCATTCTACCAACATTCTTGAGCAAACCAATTCATTGCCTTCTTCTACTGATATTTTTGTGCCTAGTCATCCCAGTCCCATAGGTGTTGATGGTACATGTAGTGCGACCAATAATTTTGTTAATCTCATTGGAAAATCCAATCCTAAACTTAAATCTAAATGTGAACTTTACACAATGTGATCCTAAGGAGACTATTAGGGCACCCAATGGTCCTCTTTACATTTATACAAAAATTAGTGATAAGTTCTCTTGAGGAGTCCTTATTGATCCGACTTGCATGGTGAATGTTAAAACTAAAGAACATCTCTTCACAAGAAAATTCTATAAAGAATCCTATAATAAATCTTATGTGATGATAAAGAATTTCAATGGTTTTACTTATATTACCCATGGTTCTATCACCCTTCCCATTGAAGTTGATAAGAAGTGCTTAGATGTCACCTTTGTTTTCACCCCAACTTTTGATCAATTCTAAGACTTGGACTTCCTTGGATCACTTTTATGCAAGCTATTGATTCCCATATTCATACGTGTTTAAAGTTTCTCCATAATAGAGAAACTATCATGATCAATCATAGTCTTTATCAACCTTTAGCAATTTGTGGAAACTTTGACCTTGACTTCGTTTGGCCTCACATTCCTCAACTAGTCCAACCTCATCAGGACCATTTCTTCCTATCTTACCAAAAGTTTAAACATGAAATAATTTCCAAATCAAGAAACCCTAAGGATATCTCATCTCCTTGTCCTAGACCTGGACTCCTTCCCACACCTTCCATTCCTCCTTTTTATGCTTTCATTCCACCTCTTATATCATACACGCAGTCAACACCCTCTATCTCTCAACCTAGTAAGGTTCCTTTTGTTCCTCCTACCAAAGAAGAAAAGAATCCCATGTTAATTAACTCTAAACCTTGCCAAATATTAAAAAAAACCAAATGAAATCAATTTTCTCATGATTGCTACTGCACATGTCTTGCTAAGGCTCATGAGCTTGCTTCCTAAACCATTTCCTCCCCTAAGACACCTCATGATGGTTTGTTTCCATTTGAACCACCTATGCATAGCTCAAGGGAGGAAGAAAATATAAAGAAAATTAAATTGCACAAACATGATGATTGCTCTTTTTGTATTAAGAATACTATTGTGATTAATTTAGATGATGGCAATACTCTTGATGATAATAACAATATTAATGATGCAAATGATATTGATCCTAATGATTTTGATGATATGTATGAGGTTATTTAAATTAATCATGCATTATCTTCTAAGTGTTCCAACGCATTAAATCTTGCTCCTTATGACAAAGTGACTAATCAATAGAGCATGGTCCTTGTTTGGAACTTGTAGTAGCTCTCTCTAGCATGCTAAATATTTCTCCTCTTGCATGTTGTCCACCTTCCTTGCATAATGTTCAACAAGAAGGGTTGACGAATGATACACTTGAGTAGCTCCTCCTGTTTGGTTGATTGTTTTGTGTATTTTATCATTCATAATGTGCTTCCTTTGTGATGTGTTGCTTGCTATATGTTATTGTTTTAGATTTCTTTACATGACCCTTGTAGCTCTGTTGGTGCAAGGTGATAAAGGGATCAAACTTGTTGTGGCATACTTCTATTTGAATTTCAAGTTTTCTATATGTTGTATATATGTTATTCCATACATGTTCTATTATCGTAAATGTGCCTTTGTGTTGTCTAGTTGGAGATGATGAAAAATGGTAGCATCCATCTATATTTTTGGTCTCCACAATGTTGACCCCAAAAGACTTTTGTTTGTTTACTTTAGTGCTCTTCTTCCACTGCTCATAGTTCTACTACCCTTAGGGGATGAGGTTAATTCATTAGAATTATTATTGATATAAATGAGTTATCACATATGCATTTTAACCCCAGAGTTAATAGATCTCTTTGTGCTCTTTTTGTCATGTGTTTTATTTTCCTTGATTTGTTCTTTTTTGAGGGCACATCATAGTGGAAACATGCTTATCTTTTAGATGCATGGATGCTACCTTAAAACCATTTCTCTTCGTAAGGCGTACACAATCGCTTTAACATGGGGGAATTCAATTTTCTCTTTGTTACACATTCCATGCACACCTCAAATCAAATTATGAAAATCTCTTTTTAAGGTTACTTAGAAATTTTTTTCTTTTTCTTTGTAATCTCCTCTTAGCACATTCCTTGGGGCAATTATTTTGCATCATTCTCTTAGTAGATTCCTTTGGAGATGATGCTTTCCTTGGGGAAATCCTTTTGCACCATTCTCTTAGCGAATTTATATAGAAGCAATGCTTTCCTTAGGGAAATCCTATTGCACGATTTGTTTCAATAGGATTTCCTTGCTAGCATGATTTTTTTGGTTATCAATGGGATGGGTTGACTAGCATAACACAACTTTCTAGACCATCAACTACATATTTTGCATATCTCTCTCCCCACATGACCCATAGTAAGTTCAACCTTACTAGGTTAGTATGATCTCTCTCTCTCTCTCTCTCTCTCTCTTTCTCTCTCTCCACATGACCCCTAGTAAGTTCAACCTTACTAGGCTAGTATGTTCATGTCTTTCTTTTCTTCTCTCTCTTCATGTGGATATTTATTTTGTCTTGGTTGTAGATTGGTGAGGAACTAAGTCACTTGGGGTGTTCACATCTCCTTGTCTCTTTTACCTTGATAAGAGTTCTTTCCCATTAGTATGAAGTAGGTTCATACTAACACTAAAGTGGGGCTACATGTAGTGTCCTAAATTGTAGTCATGTATAATTTTGGTCCTTAACTAGGCCTCATTTTAGTGTCCAATACTTCCATGCTTGTTATGCTTGATCCAACCTCAATTTCACACCTATTTTTGGAATTTTCATTTCAAAATTGACCCATGACCCACCTTTAAGCTTAGACTTGTCAGAACAAGGTGACTGGGTAGGAATGGGGGGAGTCAACTTGCCTTGTATGTTGGTAGTTGCCCCGTTCCTTGAAAATTGGACCCAAATTTAAATAGTACAATGATCTTTTGATTTTAGCAAGATTTCTAAATCCCTATTGGACTCCTTTGAGTTTTGAGCCCCAAAAATGCTAGGTGAGGTATAAACGCAAATCTACGTCCCTCATTTTGGTAGACATCTAATTGATAAGAAATTAGTCAATTCAAGAAGGATTCAAGGCAATTCAAGCAATCAAATTCATCAAACATCAAGCACCAAGCATGTAAGACAAAGAGTAATTGTCTAGATCTAAGCATGTATAAAGGCATTCATGTTCTTCCTATCCTAGATCTAAGGTCAAGACTACATCAAGAACATTTTCAAGCATCTTCATGATAAATTTGACACCATGAAGGATCCTAAAGGTATAATTACCTTATCAAGCCTTTTCTACTTACAACACACTCCCTTTTTATACATTTCCATTTTGATCTTAAGGTTAATTCCTCTATAGGAGTTTGACTGAGGAAAATCCCTTTCCACCAACACTTTTCCTAGTTTCTATGTGCATGTGAGAGGTGGCACAACCATGGAAATACCTAGAGGGAGATTTAATAGAGAGTTATAGGTGGTGGTATTTTCATTAGAGTTTTCTAGGAACAAGGTGGCTAGACTCACCATGTTCCTCCAATTCACCACGTTCCCTCCAAGTCACCCTGTTCCTACCATTTCAGATTGAAATTTGGATCACAAGTCAATCACTCTTTTAGATTTCTAAATCTTGTATCAGAATTGGGTTTATAGTTTGTTGCCTGCACACATTCACATAATTTCACCCCTTCTTCCATATTGTCCCTAGATCTTGCATGTCCATTTATACTCTTCATTTTCTACTCAAGTGAAGGAAATCATTGCATCCATTTAGCACTTAAGTCTCCTTGAGCCTACTGGATCATATTCCTTCCAATGTATTATTGAAGACATGTATGAGATTTCTAATGAATCCCCTCATCTACACACATTTATTTAATTTAATTATAGAGAAGAATGCAAAGAAGTCCTCCAACAAGGGAGAAGAAGATAAAGGAGATATATAGTCTCGTGAATCCTCTAGACCCTTTGTTGTTTCATTCTCAATTTTTTTGAGTCTACAAATACAATTTGATCCAGTATTTGATAACAAAGGTTTTGTAGGTGCCTATACAAAAAGGTCACATGGACCTATCTAGACTTATATTGCTTCACAAGCTAATCTTATTGATATACTTTACCACTCTACAAGAAAAGAATTTATCAAATCACACATGTAAAGTATGGAGTTGGTAGAAGGTGCTATCAAGGTCTTACATGAAGGACTTTTAGATATTATTGTTGATTTTGATTTACCAAGTGTGAAAAAGTTGAAAATATTTCTTGATTCTTTAAGGACCGTGCTTTTAAATTGGAAGCTAATATAGATAAGGATGTGGAGAAGAAATTGGAAGAAAAGAGTTTACCGAATATGGTGGACAAATGTACAATTGCACACAACATGTTGCAAGACAACCTTAAGGAGTCTATGCAGTATGTTGATGAGGTGATTAGAGTGTATTAGTTTTGTCATTGGTGACCAGTATCAACAAAAATCATAAAGGATCATATAGGCTCAATTGAGTCTCAAATTGTGTAGATGTCCAGTGCCACTGATTTGAAGGAGGATAAGGATGGTACCAAGAGGGTACAAATTGGGAAGCTCAACCTAAAGACGCCTTTGGTAGTAGATAAGGAGAAAATAAAGAAACAATTCAGACACTTGAGAGACATTGTGGACTTGAAGCTCACTGGTCTTGTGAAGTTTCTTGAGGAATCATAAAAGAGAGATCAAGAGATAAAGGCTCCAACACTCTAAAAGACACCGAGGATTTTCTTTTTAAGATTGAATGTTAGTGCAACACAGTAGCCTCTACGAGAGAAGAATGGAAGACCACATGGAAATAACTCAAGGTTATCTATCATGACATCTTGTCTCCACCTAAACGAGTTGTCCATTTTTATCGGTAAGAATTTTTTTCTCTTGTACATATGCAGAAGATTTGTATAGTGTTGAGGTGTACTTTTGGTTTTTGGGGCACTATATGTAGTTAGTACTCTAAGGGAGAGATATAGTACAAACATGGGTAGAATATATAATATATAATTTTCTGCAAGTTGTAGAGATTATACCCTTTTCCCTTGATGTCAAAGAGGGAGTGTTGCACATAAGGTACAAGTGTTTCCATTAATGATAAAGGGGGAGATTTTTAGCAATATGCATGTGTTGTATAGTATTTTTATCGATGTCAAACTTGGATAGATGAATAGTACCAAGATGTTTGATGTATATATTGGAATGTTAAGGTGATGTCCAAGTGATTGTATGAGATTTTGATCTAGTGTGATTATTTTGGTGATAGAGTAACTAATGAGGTGATAGCATTTTGGTCCGCATTGTTCCAGATCATAACATTTTGACTTGCAATTTTAGTATGTATTATGTAGATATATAGTGAATGTAAAATTTAGGTCTCAAGTGCTAGAACCTTCCACAAGTGAAATGGTAAAAAATTGAGTATAGGTTTGTATAGAGACAAACTATCTGTTGATGGAATGCTTTGTATTTCTCCACCATTGATGGTTTTGTGCAATGACTTTTAGATATGTTTTGTTAATGTTAGAAAATGATATCTTGTGCATCACAAGTCTTTTAGTATTTTGCATTGATTTGAGCTTGTTTAGTCGGCTTACTTTATTTGTTTCATATTCTGGAGTTGACCTAAGTGTTTTGGGACCGTGCACTAGTGTGTGGTGTGCACTTCATGTTTCATCTAATTCGATTAACCTAATTGATAGAGGATATATGTATATGTATGTGTATGTGTATATGTATCATCCTAACAAGTTAGCACCTATAATTAAATGCTTAGTTAGGCCCCATTTTGGTGATTTTGAAATTTCATGTTTGTTATGATTGATCCAACTACCTATCTCCACTTATTTAGACATCCTCTCTTCATCCTTGACTCCCCTTTTTAATTTGGGCCCACTTTCCTTAGTATACAATGCCGTAGGCATTGTGCTCCAAGGTATATAATGCCCTAGCATTGTATACCTCGATATTTGAACTAAAATTTGAATTGATGGCTTGCTGAGGTATTTTTGTTGGAAATTAGATCTCATGTCGGCCTCTATTTATTGAATTCGAAAATGTTGTAAGAGGTATATACGTAGCCTATCTCTCCTCATTTGGGATAAGAAGTTCAATATTTGCAAAATATAGACAAATTTTCAAAATCATTAAAGCATTCAAGATTAAGTCTCACACACTCTTTAAGCATCCAAGTCAATTGTGAAGGCAATCTTCTCCATTGTAGAAAGCTTGTCTCCCATGATGACCAAGTAGAGGATTTTTCAACCAAGCAAGAAGATCCTTTGACCATCCACATGCATGCATTTTATCTTTATAGAAAGAGTTCATTAAGCATAACAACATTGATGATCTTGGAGAGGTATTCATAGATTTATACATTTGTGAAGGCATCCTTGATTCCTCTCTACTTTCGAAGGTTCAAAAATTACAATTCAAGAAAGCATCTTCATAAATATCCACAATCTCAAAATCTATATATGAAGGTATATTTATTTACAAGGTCGATATAACATTTACCTTTACATTTACATAATTTTCCTTTATGCGATTTCATTTAATTTTTGAGATTGATTCCTAAACAGGGGTTTGACTTCAACTGAAAAATTTATCATTTCCCTGTGTGCAGGAACAAGTGGCGAAGCTATCAGAACTTAATTTGAAAAGTGTGAGATCCATTGGAAAGACTACAATTGATTTTAAACAAAACCACTGGAAAGACTACAATTGATTTTAAACAAAACCATTGGAAAGACTGCAATTGATTTTAAAAAAAAACCACTAGATATACAATGCCCCAAGCTAGCTGTACCTGGGAACAAAATGCCCCAAAGATTATATGCTTGGTAAATCAACTTCAGATTCAGACTGCAAGTTAGTACAATCTTCTATGTTTTGTTTCAAGTCATTATAGGTGTCTATCTATTTTCTGTATTTTCTTATTTGACCTTCTTTCTTGCATCACTGTCATTTCCTTTCAAATCCATCTTACCCAATTGCATTATCAATGAAGGATCATTGATTCATTTAGTGCTTAAGACATACTTGATCCTATTGGGTCATCTTCCCTCTGATTGTGCAATTGGGGAAAGGAGGACAATTCCCCTTGCATTATATTGTCTCCGTTTTCTTATTGTACATTTTGGTGAACCCGACTTTGAACATTTCCATTTTGATTTTGGTGTTAGATCTTATTTTTATGCATCATAGATTTGATAGTTAGATGTGCTCTTTGTTGATCCCTAAGATGCTTTAAGCATAAATAAGGGCACTCGGGAAGTTTCATAGAAGTGGAACAAATTGGACCCTAGGAAACAATCTTTGGGATTTTAGAAGTTGGCTCTTCATACTGGTGTTTTTGGGAAAAGGGAAAGGAAGAGAAACCACAAAAAAGGCTAAACTAAGATGGTGCACCAAAGATTTTGAAACCCTTTGAATTTCCCTTCAAAAATAACAAGAACATGTGAGCCCAAAATATGAGCACACAATGCCACAAACTCTTCATTGTTGGAAAGAGAATAAAGTGCTAAAGTAAAACAAACATATATCAAAATATTTAGATCTTCCCATGAGAAGCACCCACTAAGGCTCATAGGAGATGCTCATATTATCTCTCTAAATAGTCACTCGATGAAAACTTTGGCCACTAAATGACATAGTATAACCTCAAATCATAAACACTATAGATTATTGGAGTGTAAAACACGAATCAAAGACTTGCACATTCATTGTTGAAATTATAAATTCATAAAACATAATGGATAATAGCTATGTTCATTTAAAATAAATTATAGAACTCTAAAATTATTTGTAAAACCAAAAAAACACAAAACATCGACAAACTAGGCATAATTTAATATGCTTTCTTCTATTGATTAACTGAATACAAAAGCTGAGGTCTGAGAAAAGAGACTCCAACTATCTTTAAGTGGTCCTCTTTTACAAGGTTGGTGAACAAAAAACTCCAAAACTTGCAAAAGATCCTTTATTACAATGTGCTTGTAGGCTCTTATAGAAGACTTCCTCAAACTGAACCTTATAAATGCAACTGAAGAGGGCCTCTAAACTTGTGCCATGTGGAAGCATCATCATGGTGATTGTTACAACTGTCTCGTCATGCTTAAATCTCTACATCATTATTATCCTTTCACATGCATGATATGGATGTCGGTCTTATTAACTTCCTTGCAGTGATTAGTCACTTTCGACACAAGGAAACAATTTCATTTGCAAATCGAATCTACCTCAGTAATCAATTTGAGCTCGAAAGGTGACATTTTACCTTGAAGGATGTGGGCCCCATAAGTCCATTGACCAACACAACCACAAACTGAACACGTGTCACATGGGCATGAGCTTTTGGGACTCCCTTCACTTGAAATTGGGTTGAGAGCACACTGTGTTGACATGTGGCACATTAGTTGTCTTTGTTAAAATTTCTTCCCCTTTTGACCCTCAGAATCTCTGCGGTTCTAACACATGACACCCGCTACAGTGAGAACTCTTTGAGTTGAAGAAAAGAGCTTGTGGATTTGGTAAAAACTGTCATTTTGGCATTTGGTTACTCCAGCTTCATGGGGTCATAACTTATCGCTCATTACTCAAAACTCAAAATGACATACATTGTTGGAAAGACCTTTAAGAGATCCAAATTTCAATCCAAAATGGCAAGAATGGGGTGGCCTGAAGGGAACATGGTGAATTGGAAGAATAGGGTGAGTCTATTCACCTTGTTCCCAACAAACTTTGATGAAAATATCACCACCTATAACTCTCTGTCAAATCTGCCTCTGGGCTTTTCCACAGTTGTGCCACCTCTCACCTACACATAGAAACTAGGAAAAGTGTTGGTGGAAAGGGATTTGCCTCAGTCAAACCCCTATAGAGGAATTACCCTTGAAATAAAAATGGAAATGTATAAAAAGGAAGTGTGTTGTTAGTATCAAAGGCTTGATAAGATAATTATACCTTTCAGGATCCTTCATGGTGTCAAATTTCTCATGAATATGCTTGAAAATGTT
This sequence comes from Chamaecyparis obtusa, assembly GCA_027943335.1. Classification (NCBI taxonomy): domain Eukaryota; kingdom Viridiplantae; phylum Streptophyta; class Pinopsida; order Cupressales; family Cupressaceae; genus Chamaecyparis; species Chamaecyparis obtusa. The sequence goes on from BSBK01007367.1 coordinate 122,464, forward strand.
CTTGATGTAGTCTTGACCTTAGATCTAGGATAGGAAGAACATGAATGTCTTTACACATGCTTAGATCTAGACAATTACTCTTGATGCTTGATGTTTGATGAATTTGATTGCTTGAATTACCTTGAATGCTCCTTGAATCCTTCTTGAATTGACTAATTGCTTATCAATTGGATGCCTAAGAAATTCAATATTCGCAAGCTAAAAGGCAAATTTTCAAGAGCATTCAAGCATTCAAGATCAAGTCTCACGAATTCAAGGCAATTGTGAAGGCAATCTTCTCCATTGTAGCAAGCTTCTCTCACATGATGGCCAAGTAAAAAAGTTCTCAACCGAGCAAGGAGATCCTTTGACCATCCACATGCATTCTTCCTTTATAGCAAGAGTTCATCAAACATAACAACATTGAAGATCTTGGAGTGGCATTCATAGATCTATACATTTGTGAAGGAATCATTGACTCCTTTCTACTTTCTAAGGTTCAACAATTACAATTAAAGCAAGCACCTTCATAAATATGTGTGATCTCAATATCAGTTTACAAAGGTATATTCATTTACAAAGTAGATATAACATTTACCTTTACATTTACATGATTTTCCTTTATGCAATTTCATTTCATTTTTTAAGTTGATTTCTAAATAGCGGTTTGACCAAGGCAAACCCCTTTCAACCCAACAATTTCTCATTTTTCTATGTGTAGGAACAATTAGCGAAGCTATGGGTACTTAATTTAGAAAGTGTGGGATCTGTCAAAAAGACTGTAATTGATTTCAGGCAAAATCATTGGGTATATAGCAAGCCAAGCTATCTATAACTGGGAATATAGCTACCCAGATGTTCTATACCTGGCAAATTGACTTCAAATTCAAATTGCAAGTTAGTGTAGTCTTTGGTTCTGTTTCAAGTAATTACAAGTGTTTGTTTTCCATCAGTTTGTATTTTCCATAATTTGTCATATTTACTTATTTGACCTTCTATCTTGCATCACCCTGTCATTTCCTCTCAAATCCATCTTACCCCAACTACATTATCAACGAAAGATCATTGATTCATTTAGTGCGTAAATCCTACTTGAGCCTATTAGGTCATTTTCCTTCCAATTGTGTAATTAGGGAAAGGATGACAATTCCCCTTGCATTTCATTGTCTCCATTTTCTCACTATACAATGTGTGTGCGCGTGTGTAAAATATCAAATCTTTTTGAAATCATTATCACTTTTATAAAATAATCCATAATTCATTTCAAATATATACATATCCTCTTCACTGCCTTAGCATGAGATTTTTTAGGATTTACCTAATGTCTTGCAACCAAATAGAATTCATGCATGATATCTAGTCTTTAGGTTGTCTACAACATTCCAGCTATCATAGATCTATATAGCTTTTGATGAACTTCTAGATATTCATAGATCTTTAAGAGCCACTCATACATTGTACATATATTTTGTTTGTATTTTTTGATAGGGATGCCTCGTTTATTCTTGCCATAGTAATCTTTTGAATACTTTATTTTTTACATTAAGCCTCTAGATCTTGGGTAGCTATCTCCATAAAATAAATCTTGTAGTTTTTTTTCTAAAAGCCTAACAAAGTTGATGGCAAGATTTATAAGGCAAATGCGTCAACTCTTTCATTTAGTAAGTCATAGTGAAGTTAGATTAGACGATGATGTAACTAGAAATATTTATCATTAACATGATTTAATTATAAATCTACTATCTATTCATAATTCTCAAGCTTTCCGTACTCATTCCCAAATGTAATTTCTTTAACCACCATAAATGTGAACAAGGATGGTAATTTGTTCTAAAAGCACAACGAAGTTGTTGATGACCAAGTTTTTAATGTGGATGATTCAACTCTTAATATAGTTGGTAGTAGTGCAATTCAGCTAGAAGATGGCACTACTAGAAATGTTTATCATTAACTCGATTGATTATGAATCTACTGTCTTTTTCCCAATAACTTAGAGAAAATATGTCATAGTTTTGGCATCTTTGATTTGTTGTCAAGAGTATTAGCAACAAATTTCAAGTGATCGGTCATGTTAAGCGAGAGAAAAAATTCTAAGATTACAAATTTAACATGTTTTAGCATTGAAAATACAAATTCTTGCAGCCATGTTTTTTCCATGGCAATCAAGATGTTTCTTTGCATACTTCTCACAAATTTTGTCAACCTCAATGTTTGTGGCTTAAACCATTATATTTTGCAAATACATTCAACCATTTAATTGAATTCATGAGTGGAAGTAGTACCCCAAAATAGTACCCACAATACCAACAAAGCAAACATATAAAAATAGGAAATCCAATCTAACTTTTCCATGATTGTTGCTTTTTATAAGTGCCTGCAAATAAATAAATAAAGGAAATTATATAAAATACACAACAACAACGTGCTGCATAAATAATCCATTTTTCCTATTTTAGAAAACAAAAAAAATCCTTGAAAATTGGGAGATCATCAACTAAAAAAACAAGATTAACATCAACAAAAATAGAAGACATACCCCACAAAAATCAATTTGCAAAAAAAAAAATTAAACTACAACAATCTAATTTTTTTTAAAAAAATCTAAAATTTAAATTCAATTATTTTGAATACTAATAATCTTTTAACACCAAAAAATTCATATACTCACCATATGGTGTAAATGTTGTATGAACCCATTTGCATTATTTAAAGTTAACTTCCTTGAGTAAATGGATTGTATTACGAACTATTCTCATAAAGCAAATAGAAAATATGTGCATAACACAACAATTTTTTTTATAAATAGTGTATAACACAACAGTTAATAGGAATATACAAATACATAAAAGTTGCTGATTTGAACAAGGTGTTTCCTATCCCTTTATCCATTTCCCACTTTTGTAGACACCACAAATGTACATCATTTAACTAGTTCCTTTAAGACCTTTTCACACATGTGCACATGTTAATTTTACTTAGTGAGTTAGAAAGCTTTCTAGAAGTCTGTTGTAGACAAGTGATCTTATCCCCTAGGTGTCACATGACTATGTTTTAGACATTTGTCATCATCCATGTTAATCTTATCTCTCAACCTTGTCTATATAAACAAGACTTTATATGCACATTTCATTGTATGACTAAACTGCAAATGCATATCATTGATTATATTGATCTAATGCATTTTGCATCCATTATTGCAAATTTATTCTCTTGTTTCTCTCTATCGTAGAAGGATATTTTGGTTTTTGCAGCTGACTGGGAGCTTAAGTTCTTGAGTGACTGTAACATGGTAGCCAAGTTTCAGATCTACGAATCCTCTACACAAATTTGAGAGTGATTTGTGCTTCAGCTATTGCAAGGTTGTAAATCTTGATGGATCTTGAAAATTTTGGTATACTCCTCTTTCATCATATGATAGACCCAAAGAATCATAAAAGCTTGATAAAAATATCAAATTTGGGGATTTATTGTGGTTTTATATTGCAGGTTTATTTTGGAACTTATTGGCACAAATCTCAGCTCGCCTTTCAGTTTGGAGTGTCCAAGAAAGTCAATTTTGCCTTCTGTTTTGTCTAAATTGGACATGTGAGGTTTGGATTTACAAGGGTTTGAAGCTAAGATTTGATGAACAGGTTTTAATTGGATCACTTTCAGCCAAATAGACGCCAGCATTGCATTCAAAAAGCTCAAAACTCCTATCTTCATATAAAATTCGTCTATTTTGGACAAATTTGATTTCTTGCAAAACAATTTTGCTAAGATGGTCATCAATATAGGGTAAAATTCAATCAACTTTAGAAAAATAAAAATATTTAATTCAAAACTCAGATTCTTGCAAATAAGATATTGCTGGAAAGTTGATTGTGTACTTTTCAATGATGTAAAATTCATTGTCAAATCTTGCTGCTAGGAGAAATTATTGTTGATTGAAATCAGATCTACATTTTTGGCTTTTGAGTTCATTATTTTTTGCTAGATCTTCAATTTTCATGATTCTTGTAGCATTGGAAAGGTATTGAGGAGCTCTATCAAGCCATCTATGATTTGTTTCCTAAATTTAGACCTAGGTATATTATATTCTTGATTTTTAAGGACCGTGCTTTTAAATTTCTTGATTCTTTAAGGACCGTGCTTTTAAATTGGAAGCTAATATAGATAAGGATGTGGAGAAGAAATTGGAAGAAAAGAGTTTACCGAATATGGTGGACAAATGTACAATTGCACACAACATGTTGCAAGACAACCTTAAGGAGTCTATGCAGTATGTTGATGAGGTGATTAGAGTGTATTAGTTTTGTCATTGGTGACCAGTATCAACAAAAATCATAAAGGATCATATAGGCTCAATTGAGTCTCAAATTGTGTAGATGTCCAGTGCCACTGATTTGAAGGAGGATAAGGATGGTACCAAGAGGGTACAAATTGGGAAGCTCAACCTAAAGGCGCCTTTGGTAGTAGATAAGGAGAAAATAAAGAAACAATTCAGACACTTGAGAGACATTGTGGACTTGAAGCTCACTGGTCTTGTGAAGTTTCTTGAGGAATCATAAAAGAGAGATCAAGAGATAAAGGCTCCAACACTCTAAAAGACACCGAGGATTTTCTTTTTAAGATTGAATGTTAGTGCAACACAGTAGCCTCTACGAGAGAAGAATGGAAGACCACATGGAAATAACTCAAGGTTATCTATCATGACATCTTGTCTCCACCTAAACGAGTTGTCCATTTTTATCGGTAAGAATTTTTTTCTCTTGTACATATGCAGAAGATTTGTATAGTGTTGAGGTGTACTTTTGGTTTTTGGGGCACTATATGTAGTTAGTACTCTAAGGGAGAGATATAGTACAAACATGGGTAGAATATATAATATATAATTTTCTGCAAGTTGTAGAGATTATACCCTTTTCCCTTGATGTCAAAGAGGGAGTGTTGCACATAAGGTACAAGTGTTTCCATTAATGATAAAGGGGGAGATTTTTAGCAATATGCATGTGTTGTATAGTATTTTTATCGATGTCAAACTTGGATAGATGAATAGTACCAAGATGTTTGATGTATATATTGGAATGTTAAGGTGATGTCCAAGTGATTGTATGAGATTTTGATCTAGTGTGATTATTTTGGTGATAGAGTAACTAATGAGGTGATAGCATTTTGGTCCGCATTGTTCCAGATCATAACATCTTGACTTGCAATTTTAGTATGTATTATGTAGATATATAGTGAATGTAAAATTTAGGTCTCAAGTGCTAGAACCTTCCACAAGTGAAATGGTAAAAAATTGAGTATAGGTTTGTATAGAGACAAACTATCTGTTGATGGAATGCTTTGTATTTCTCCACCATTGATGGTTTTGTGCAATGACTTTTAGATATGTTTTGTTAATGTTAGAAAATGATATCTTGTGCATCACAAGTCTTTTAGTAGTTTGCATTGATTTGAGCTTGTTTAGTCGGCTTACTTTATTTGTTTCATATTCTGGAGTTGACCTAAGTGTTTTGGGACCGTGCACTAGTGTGTGGTGTGCACTTCATGTTTCATCTAATTCGATTAACCTAATTGATAGAGGATATATGTATATGTATGTGTATGTGTATATGTATCATCCTAACAAGTTAGCACCTATAATTAAATGCTTAGTTAGGCCCCATTTTGGTGATTTTGAAATTTCATGTTTGTTATGATTGATCCAACTACCTATCTCCACTTATTTAGACATCCTCTCTTCATCCTTGACTCCCCTTTTTAATTTGGGCCCACTTTCCTTAGTATACAATGCCGTAGGCATTGTGCTCCAAGGTATATAATGCCCTAGCATTGTATACCTCGATATTTGAACTAAAATTTGAATTGATGGCTTGCTGAGGTATTTTTGTTGGAAATTAGATCTCATGTCGGCCTCTATTTATTGAATTCGAAAATGTTGTAAGAGGTATATACATAGCCTATCTCTCCTCATTTGGGATAAGAAGTTCAATATTTGCAAAATATAGACAAATTTTCAAAATCATTAAAGCATTCAAGATTAAGTCTCACACACTCTTTAAGCATCCAAGTCAATTGTGAAGGCAATCTTCTCCATTGTAGAAAGCTTGTCTCCCATGATGACCAAGTAGAGGATTTTTCAACCAAGCAAGAAGATCCTTTGACCATCCACATGCATGCATTTTATCTTTATAGAAAGAGTTCGTTAAGCATAACAACATTGATGATCTTGGAGAGGTATTCATAGATTTATACATTTGTGAAGGCATCCTTGATTCCTCTCTACTTTCGAAGGTTCAAAAATTACAATTCAAGAAAGCATCTTCATAAATATCCACAATCTCAAAATCTATATATGAAGGTATATTTATTTACAAGGTCGATATAACATTTACCTTTACATTTACATAATTTTCCTTTATGCGATTTCATTTAATTTTTGAGATTGATTCCTAAACAGGGGTTTGACTTCAACTGAAAAATTTATCATTTCCCTGTGTGCAGGAACAAGTGGCGAAGCTATCAGAACTTAATTTGAAAAGTGTGAGATCCATTGGAAAGACTACAATTGATTTTAAACAAAACCACTGGAAAGACTACAATTGATTTTAAACAAAACCATTGGAAAGACTGCAATTGATTTTAAACAAAACCACTAGATATACAATGCCCCAAGCTAGCTGTACCTGGGAACAAAATGCCCCAAAGATTATATGCTTGGTAAATCAACTTCAGATTCAGACTGCAAGTTAGTACAATCTTCTATGTTTTGTTTCAAGTCATTATAGGTGTCTATCTATTTTCTATATTTTCTTATTTGACCTTCTTTCTTGCATCACTGTCATTTCCTTTCAAATCCATCTTACCCAATTGCATTATCAATGAAGGATCATTGATTCATTTAGTGCTTAAGACATACTTGATCCTATTGGGTCATCTTCCCTCTGATTGTGCAATTGGGGAAAGGAGGACAATTCCCCTTGCATTATATTGTCTCCGTTTTCTTATTGTACATTTTGGTGAACCCGACTTTGAACATTTCCATTTTGATTTTGGTGTTAGATCTTATTTTTATGCATCATAGATTTGATAGTTAGATGTGCTCTTTGTTGATCCCTAAGATGCTTTAAGCATAAATAAGGGCACTCGGGAAGTTTCATAGAAGTGGAACAAATTGGACCCTAGGAAACAATCTTTGGGATTTTAGAAGTTGGCTCTTCATACTGGTGTTTTTGGGAAAAGGGAAAGGAAGAGAGACCACAAAAAAGGCTAAACTAAGATGGTGCACCAAAGATTTTGAAACCCTTTGAATTTCCCTTCAAAAATAACAAGAACATGTGAGCCCAAAATATGAGCACACAATGCCACAAACTCTTCATTGTTGGAAAGAGAATAAAGTGCTAAAGTAAAACAAACATATATCAAAATATTCAGATCTTCCCATGAGAAGCACCCACTAAGGCTCATAGGAGATGCTCATATTATCTCTCTAAATAGTCACTCGATGAAAACTTTGGCCACTAAATGACATAGTATAACCTCAAATCATAAACACTATAGATTATTGGAGTGTAAAACACGAATCAAAGACTTGCACATTCATTGTTGAAATTATAAATTCATAAAACATAATGGATAATAGCTATGTTCATTTAAAATAAATTATAGAACTTTGAAATTATTTGTAAAACCAAAAAAACACAAAACATCGACAAACTAGGCATAATTTAATATGCTTTCTTCTATTGATTAACTGAATACAAAAGCTGAGGTCTGAGAAAAGAGACTCCAACTATCTTTAAGTGGTCCTCTTTTACAAGGTTGGTGAACAAAAAACTCCAAAACTTGCAAAAGATCCTTTATTACAATGTGCTTGTAGGCTCTTATAGAAGACTTCCTCAAACTGAACCTTATAAATGCAACTGAAGAGGGCCTCTAGACTTGTGCCATGTGGAAGCATCATCATGGTGATTGTTACAACTGTCTCATCATGCTTAAATCTCTACATCATTATTATCCTTTCACATGCATGATATGGATGTCGGTCTTATTAACTTCCTTGCAGTGATTAGTCACTTTCGACACAAGGAAACAATTTCATTTGCAAATCGAATCTACCTCAGTAATCAATTTGAGCTCGAAAGGTGACATTTTACCTTGAAGGATGTGGGCCCCATAAGTCCATTGACCAACACAACCACAAACTGAACACGTGTCACATGGGCATGAGCTTTTGGGACTCCCTTCACTTGAAATTGGGTTGAGAGCACACTGTATTGACATGTGGCACATTAGTTGTCTTTGTTAAAATTTCTTCCCCTTTTGACCCTCAGAATCTCTGCGGTTCTAACACATGACACCCGCTACAGTGAGAACTCTTTGAGTTGAAGAAAAGAGCTTGTGGATTTGGTAAAAACTGTCATTTTGGCATTTGGTTACTCCAGCTTCATGGGGTCATAACTTATCGCTCATTACTCAAAACTCAAAATGACATACATTGTTGGAAAGACCTTTAAGAGATCCAAATTTCAATCTAAAATGGCAAGAATGGGGTGGCCTGAAGGGAACATGGTGAATTGGAAGAATAGGGTGAGTCTATTCACCTTGTTCCCAACAAACTTTGATGAAAATATCACCACCTATAACTCTCTGTCAAATCTGCCTCTGGGCTTTTCCACAGTTGTGCCACCTCTCACCTACACATAGAAACTAGGAAAAGTGTTGGTGGAAAGGGATTTGCCTCAGTCAAACCCCTATAGAGGAATTACCCTTGAAATAAAAATGGAAATGTATAAAAAGGAAGTGTGTTGTTAGTATCAAAGGCTTGATAAGATAATTATACCTTTCAGGATCCTTCATGGTGTCAAATTTCTCATGAATATGCTTGAAAATGTTCTTGATGTAGTCTTGACCTTAGATCTAGGATAGGAAGAACATGAATGTCTTTACACATGCTTAGATCTAGACAATTACTCTTGATGCTTGATGTTTGATGAATTTGATTGCTTGAATTACCTTGAATGCTCCTTGAATCCTTCTTGAATTGACTAATTGCTTATCAATTGGATGCCTAAGAAATTCAATATTCGCAAGCTAAAAGGCAAATTTTCAAGAGCATTCAAGCATTCAAGATCAAGTCTCACGAATTCAAGGCAATTGTGAAGGCAATCTTCTCCATTGTAGCAAGCTTCTCTCACATGATGGCCAAGTAAAAAAGTTCTCAACCGAGCAAGGAGATCCTTTGACCATCCACATGCATTCTTCCTTTATAGCAAGAGTTCATCAAACATAACAACATTGAAGATCTTGGAGTGGCATTCATAGATCTATACATTTGTGAAGGAATCATTGACTCCTTTCTACTTTCTAAGGTTCAACAATTACAATTAAAGCAAGCACCTTCATAAATATGTGTGATCTCAATATCAGTTTACAAAGGTATATTCATTTACAAAGTAGATATAACATTTACCTTTACATTTACATGATTTTCCTTTATGCAATTTCATTTCATTTTTTAAGTTGATTTCTAAATAGCGGTTTGACCAAGGCAAACCCCTTTCAACCCAACAATTTCTCATTTTTCTATGTGTAGGAACAATTAGCGAAGCTATTGGTACTTAATTTAGAAAGTGTGGGATCTGTCAAAAAGACTGTAATTGATTTCAGGCAAAATCATTGGGTATATAGCAAGCCAAGCTATCTATAACTGGGAATATAGCTACCTAGATGTTCTATACCTGGCAAATTGACTTCAAATTCAAATTGCAAGTTAGTGTAGTCTTTGGTTCTGTTTCAAGTAATTACAAGTGTTTGTTTTCCATCAGTTTGTATTTTCCATAATTTGTCATATTTACTTATTTGACCTTCTATCTTGCATCACCCTGTCATTTCCTCTCAAATCCATCTTACCCCAACTACATTATCAACGAAAGATCATTGATTCATTTAGTGCATAAATCCTACTTGAGCCTATTAGGTCATTTTCCTTCCAATTGTGTAATTAGGGAAAGGATGACAATTCCCCTTGCATTTCATTGTCTCCATTTTCTCACTATACAATGTGTGTGCGCGTGTGTAAAATATGAAATCTTTTTGAAATCATTATCACTTTTATAAAATAATCCATAATTCATTTCAAATATATACATATCCTCTTCACTGCCTTAGCATGAGATTTTTTAGGATTTACCTAATGTCTTGCAACCAAATAGAATTCATGCATGATATCTAGTCTTTAGGTTGTCTACAACATACCAGCTATCATAGATCTATATAGCTTTTGATGAACTTCTAGAGATTCATAGATCTTTAAGAGCCACTCATACATTGTACATATATTTTGTTTGTATTTTTTGATAGGGATGCCTCATTTATTCTTGCCATAGTAATCTTTTGAATACTTTATTTTTTACATTAAGCCTCTAGATCTTGGGTAGCTATCTCCATAAAATAAATCTTGTAGTTTTTTTTCTAAAAGCCTAACAAAGTTGATGGCAAGATTTATAAGGCAAATGCATCAACTCTTTCATTTAGTAAGTCATAGTGAAGTTAGATTAGACGATGATGTAACTAGAAATATTTATCATTAACATGATTTAATTATAAATCTACTATCTATTCATAATTCTCAAGCTTTCCGTACTCATTCCCAAATGTAATTTCTTTAACCACCATAAATGTGAACAAGGATGGTAATTTGTTCTAAAAGCACAACGAAGTTGTTGATGACCAAGTTTTTAATGTGGATGATTCAACTCTTAATATAGTTGGTAGTAGTGCAATTCAGCTAGAAGATGGCACTACTAGAAATGTTTATCATTAACTCGATTGATTATGAATCTACTGTCTTTTTCCCAATAACTTAGAGAAAATATGTCATAGTTTTGGCATCTTTGATTTGTTGTCAAGAGTATTAGCAACAAATTTCAAGTGATCGGTCATGTTAAGCAAGAGAAAAAATTCTAAGATTACAAATTTAACATGTTTTAGCATTGAAAACACAAATTCTTGCAGCCATGTTTTTTCCATGGCAATCAAGATGTTTCTTTGCATACTTCTCACAAATTTTGTCAACCTCAATGTTTGTGGCTTAAACCATTATATTTTGCAAATACATTCAACCATTTAATTGAATTCATGAGTGGAAGTAGTACCCCAAAATAGTACCCACAATACCAACAAAGCAAACATATAAAAATGCGAAATCCAATCTAACTTTTCCATGATTGTTGCTTTTTATAAGTGCCTGCAAATAAATAAATAAAGGAAATTATATAAAATACACAACAACAACGTGCTGCATAAATAATCCATTTTTCCTATTTTAGAAAACAAAAAAAATCCTTGAAAATTGGGAGATCATCAACTAAAAAAACAAGATTAACATCAACAAAAATAGAAGACATACCCCACAAAAATCAATTTGCAAAAAAAAATAAATTAAACTACAACAATCTAATTTTTTTAAAAAAAATCTAAAATTTAAATTCAATTATTTTGAATACTAATAATCTTTTAACACCAAAAAATTCATATACTCACCATATGGTGTAAATGTTGTATGAACCCATTTGCATTATTTAAAGTTAACTTCCTTGAGTAAATGGATTGTATTACGAACTATTCTCATAAAGCAAATAGAAAATATGTGCATAACACAACAATTTTTTTTATAAATAGTGTATAACACAACAGTTAATAGGAATATACAAATACATAAAAGTTGCTGATTTGAACAAGGTGTTTCCTATCCCTTTATCCATTTCCCACTTTTGTAGACACCACAAATGTACATCATTTAACTAGTTCCTTTAAGACCTTTTCACACATGTGCACATGTTAATTTTACTTAGTGAGTTAGAAAGCTTTCTAGAAGTCTGTTGTAGACAAGTGATCTTATCCCCTAGGTGTCACATGACTATGTTTTAGACATTTGTCATCATCCATGTTAATCTTATCTCTCAACCTTGTCTATATAAACAAGACTTTATATGCACATTTCATTGTATGACTAAACTGCAAATGCATATCATTGATTATATTGATCTAATGCATTTTGCATCCATTATTGCAAATTTATTCTCTTGTTTCTCTCTATCGTAGAAGGATATTTTGGTTTTTGCAGCTGACTGGGAGCTTAAGTTCTTGAGTGACTGTAACATGGTAGCCAAGTTTCAGATCTACGAATCCTCTACACAAATTTGAGAGTGATTTGTGCTTCAGCTATTGCAAGGTTGTAAATCTTGATGGATCTTGAAAATTTTGGTATACTCCTCTTTCATCATATGATAGACCCAAAGAATCATAAAAGCTTGATAAAAATATCAAATTTGGGGATTTATTGTGGTTTTATATTGCAGGTTTATTTTGGAACTTATTGGCACAAATCTCAGCTCGCCTTTCAGTTTGGAGTGTCCAAGAAAGTCAATTTTGCCTTCTGTTTTGTCTAAATTGGACATGTGAGGTTTGGATTTACAAGGGTTTGAAGCTAAGATTTGATGAACAGGTTTTAATTGGATCACTTTCAGCCAAATAGACGCCAGCATTGCATTCAAAAAGCTCAAAACTCCTATCTTCATATAAAATTCGTCTATTTTGGACAAATTTGATTTCTTGCAAAACAATTTTGCTAAGATGGTCATCAATATAGGGTAAAATTCAATCAACTTTAGAAAAATAAAAATATTTAATTCAAAACTCAGATTCTTGCAAATAAGATATTGCTGGAAAGTTGATTGTGTACTTTTCAATGATGTAAAATTCATTGTCAAATCTTGCTGCTAGGAGAAATTATTGTTGATTGAAATCAGATCTACATTTTTGGCTTTTGAGTTCATTATTTTTTGCTAGATCTTCAATTTTCATGATTCTTGTAGCATTGGAAAGGTATTGAGGAGCTCTATCAAGCCATCTATGATTTGTTTCCTAAATTTAGACCTAGGTATATTATATTCTTGATTTTTATCATATTTGCATTTTGGAGGATTGCTTGGACATGCTTTCACTTGGGAAAGTTTTGTTTTGATCAAATTGCTTCATTCCAACCACATTAAAAGCATCGATCTCATTTAATCCAAAAAAATGTACTTGTTTCTTATGGTGAAATTTGACATTTGTATGCACTAGAATGAAGGTGACTTTGCTATTTTTGGCAAGTGATATATGTAATCACACTAAGTACAAAGTGCCAACATCATATACAATTGGAGGGTCTCTTTATTGAGTGACTTAGGGGGTCTCTTGGTGTAATCTTTTAATTTGTTTGCTTGTGCTCTTCAAAGTGCCAACATCATATACAATTGGAGGGTCTCTTTATTGAGTGACTTAGGGGGGTCTCTTGGTGTAATCTTTTAATTTGTTTGCTTGTGCTCTTCATTTTCATAGATCATTCTAACGTTCCTTTGCTAACACCTTATAATTATGCAACTTGGCATCAACATGCATGGGAGGCCTTCATGAAACTTTGATATTCTCTGTGTTGAGAAAGGTACTTGAACCTATAGAAGATGACAAAAATTTAAAATGGATGATTGAACATACAAAAGCTTTTGGATTTCTTCGTAGCTTTGTTTCTCCTGATCTATTATTTCAATTCGAATCATGTAAAGGTTCTCATGAATCTTGGGAAAAATTGAAAACATTGTATGAAATGTTAGATTAATTCAAATGCTATCAAATTGCTCATGAATTGATGAGCTTTGGTCCATAAAAACTTTGACAATACCCAATATTATATCACTAAGGTTAAATAATCTAAGAGCACGATGTAAAGAATGTGGAATTGAGAAAAAGGAATTTTTTTTGGTTTACAATGATTTAATGACCTCTATTAGGTCCCTACTTGATTTTCTCTAGAAATTCTCAATTAGGGTTTTGATTACATTTATAGTATTCTACCTTATTCTTCGCAAGAGGTTTGGTGAATATATCTGTTGTCTGTTCATCTGTACTAACATATTTCAACTCCACCACATTCTTTTCTACCATGTCTCTAATGTAGCGATAAGATAAGATAAGGAATCTAATGTCTCTAATGTAGTGATTCTTATATTATCTTCTCCTATGATTAATATATCATCAACATAAAGAATTAAAATCAACATGTCTCCATATAGTATTCTACCTTATTCTTCGCAAGAGGTTTGGTGAGTATATCTGTTGTCTGTTCATCTGTACTAACATATTTCAACTTCACCACATTCTTTTCTACCATGTCTCTAATGTAGTGATAAGATAAGATAAAGAATCTAATGTCTCTAATGTAGTGATTATTATCTTATTTTACCTTATTCTTCACAAGAGGTTTGGTGAGTATATTTGTTTTGATTAAGTAAAAACAGGTTTTGAAAGGACCCGAAACCTTGTACAAAGAAAGATAGAACATTAAAGGATCAAATAACAATTGTGGAACACCACCCAACAAACTAGAGGAACTAACCGAAGTTCCTAACAAAAAGGCCAAAAACTAGCCCAGCTAAACACAACAGGACCATCAAGATTTACATTTTGGCCCATCCTTATGAGAATGTAAAGACATATCAAATTAAGGTTTGGAGGATTTGGCTTTTTTTTTTCCTTTAACTGATGTCCATCCATCCTCCACCTTCTCAATAGCCTTTTGCCAATCCAAAGATAAACTTGAAGAGCCCACTAAATGGCAGGCAATATCATCAATCACAGAAGGGATAGGGATAGCGCCACTGCCAACCCCCAAAACTCTCCCAGATGAAACTTGAGCATCAAAACCCACAACAACAGGAGATAAGACAACAGAGCCAGAGACAGCCTCACTGTTTTGGACAGAGACAACAACAACAAAAGGGGCAACATTCACATTTTGAACCAAAGCCGCCTCTGAGACAACATCCATAGAATCAAGGACAACATCAATAGAATCAACCAATGTATGATCAGTTTGAGGAGAGCAAGTAGCCACACCCTCATCCTTGGAAGCTTTTCGAACCGTATAATGATGGTTAGAAACCCCCAACCACCAAGAAGACAATTTCTTTGATCTAACCTTATCAAACAAGCATTGTGCAACAAGATGGCTAGTCTTGTGACATTTCCTGCATCTAAATGGAATACCCTCATAATCAAGATTTTGGGTCCAAGATCATTTTGAAGAAGCCAAAGTAATCTTTTCAGGGAGACCCTTAGAAATATCAACCTCCACAAGAATACGAGCATACGTCGTCTTAAAAATATCAGAAGAGTCTGAATCAACCATTTGGAAATCCCCAATGGCCTCCCCCATAGACTCCAAGACTGAATCCAGCCAAAGATGAAGGGGAAGATTCAATAATCTTACCCATAAGGGAATCTTATTAAAAGATTCAGAAAGAGGATCAAACCCCTGATACTAGGGTTTGGCCATTAGGGGGAACCGCTCCTCCCAAGAAAAACAATTGTTACACAAAATAGTATTCTTATCTACAACATTTTCAAATTTCACAATAAAGAAACCCCTTGCCACAGGGTAAATCTGAATTGTATCAATTATGATGGGCTCCCAATGTTTGGATATCCAAGCATGTAAATCAGGAAGAGAGGGCCAGAAACCCCTAAAACAAAAAAAATAGCAGGAGTAGTAGATAAATCCTCCGTAGTTTTGAAGATCTCATCCATAGTATTTGAATCAAGATTAACTATGATGGGGGAACTTACCGAAATAGGTAGCACTGAAGGACAGGATCCCCCTCTCTCAGCAAAGGCAGGACCATAGATACCTGCTTCAAAAGCAGCCACATCAGCGTATGAGATCGCTGGGCTACCCTTAGCCACCAAAGACCCAGAGAGAGTCGTCTGGGAAGACCCAAGCAAAGATAGCCTAGCACAAGACTCAACAACAGCAGGAGACTGCCCAAGAACAGCACCTGCAGGCCAAACACCTCCAGACGCAGCAGCAAGAGAAGGCCCTAAGAAAGCCATCTGGGAGGACCCAGGCAACACTGACGCCACACTAGCAAGAGACTGCCCATGACCAGTACCTGCAGGCCAAACGCCCCCAGACACAACAGCAGGAGAATGGGTGGGAACTGCATTTTGAACTGGCATCACAGAACGCGGAGCACGACATTAAGTCCCTAAAACAAAAATTAGCTGAGGAAGGTGTTATAGATGATGAATCAGATTATAATTATGAGGATGTTGGTGAGTATATCTATTGTCTGTTCATCTGTACTAACATATTTCAACTCCACCACATTCTTTTCTACCATGTCTCTAATGTAGTGATAAGATAAGATAAATAATCTAATGTCTCTAATGTAGTGATTCTTATCTTATCTTCTCCTATGATTAATATATCATCAAAATAAATAATTTCTAGAGAAAACCTCGCCTTGCTCTTGTGCTCCTTGCCTATCTTATCACTACATTAGAGACATGTTGTCTGTTCTTTTCTACCATGTCTCTAATGTAGTGATAAGATAAGATAAGATAAGATAAAGAATCTAATGTCTCTAATGTAGTGATTCTTATCTTATTCTATCTTATTCTTCGCAAGAGGTTTGGTGAGTATATCTGTTGTTTGTTCATCTGTACTAACATATTTCAACTCCACCACATTCTTTTCTACCATGTCTCTAATGTAGTGATAAGATAAGATAAAAAATCTAATGTCTCTAATGTAGAGATCCTTGCCTCACTCTTGTGCTCCTTGCTTCTTCTTGTTTCTCTTGTTTTCCCTGTTTGCTTTATTTCCTTGGCACAACTTGGTGCCATTGTTGTTGGCGGTCTTTTATGTTGTACACTCTTCAGTCCCATAGACCCTTGTGGTCTCTTGTTGGACATTAATAAATTTATCTTATCTTATCTTATCTTATCATACTAAGTGAATTCCAACTCTCTATCATCATCATATTTAGAAACAATCATTGACTCATAATACATACTTAAGCTCTCATTCCTTAATCTTCTCCTGACTGTGACCGAATTACTCTCTTCTTCACAAACTCTTTATCCGCTAACTTATATTAGTGAAGTGATTAAATAATTAGCTAATTATATATTATTATCTTATATATTAGGAATATATTAATAAGCATGAATAACATAACCAATGTATAATTCTATTTCACTCTTATTAACATATATTATTAATATTTTTTGACCTCTTATAATTTATATTCTTGAATTTCCTTCTATATATATTTATATTATATACTTTCTTGTTTCTTAGAAATGCCTATATACTTCCTTCTTTTTCCCCTATATTTTTTCCTAGTTTTTTCTTATATTATTTCCTTGATTTTCTCCTATATTTTCCATGTTCTTTGCCATTTTAAATATTATATTTACATACTAAAATATAATAATAAAAAGGTGGGAGATATTGATAAGAGTCATGAATCATTTTCTTCCCAATTATTATTATTAAGATAAGGATAAGATCTATGTCCCTATTTCCATATTTCAAAATGTTGTCTTTTAATTTCATCCTCCACACACTCTCCTTTCCACATGCTATGAGAATTTGTTGCTGCTCTCTTTCTTTTTTAATTTTTTTTTTCTTAATGTTCCCCAATGCTTATTTTATTTATTACTATCCAACTTCTCATCCCCAAGAATGATTTTCTTTCTTCAATATATATATATTTTCTTCCCTTACGTAAGAGGGACATGACTTTTGAAAGTGCCTGTTCATAATAATTAGAAAAGATTCTATTAGAGTTTTATATTTACTAACTTTATAATAATCTTGTAACTATCGGTTCTTTCACATTTTACCAAAACCTTTGTTTTAATATTTTGTATGATTATAAATGAATTATATTTAATTATAAAGATATTTATTAATTATTATTTAGATATTTATTAATAACATATAATCACTAAGATAATTATTAATATTAATTTGATTAACATTATGGATTGATATTATATTGATAAATAATATTAATACTATATCATAAATTAATATTATATTTATTAATTAATACTATTGATTAGTATTAGTATGATATAATCAAAATATAGAATTAGTTAATTAATTATTGACCAAACATTAAATAAGGGATTTATGTAGTTATTATTACAACAATATCTAAATAGAATATATATGTATTTAAGAATATATTTTTATTATCATACATCAATTAGAACTTATGATAGACCACCCCTCCCAAAATTGCTTGCCCTCAGGCAATTATTATCACAATTTTTCTTAGTTAGAAAGGGAATTGTGATCTTATATAAACTATAACAAAATAATCATTTGTATGTGTTAATGATATTTCGTCGGTCAGTAAATTAATCAATTAAGAATCATCTCTAGAAAATGATTAAGCGTATTTGTTATATATATATATATATATATATATATATATATATATATATATATATATATATATATATATATATATAATTCATAGCATATTGATTGAGTTATCGACCGATGAATAAATATCTATTTGGAGATCACGGTACTTATCGTGTGGTAGGTATTAAGGTATTGTAACACAGTTGTGTTACAATACATATTATGTATCGTAACACAGAAGTGTTACGATATGTAATACGTACCGTAACACTTGGGTGTTACGATACATATTACGTATTGTAACAAGTTCATTAAACTGCAAACAAATCTTCTACATTAAACATTACTGCCAAGTATTATGAAACGACATCTCCTACAAAACATGAAAGACATGTCTCTACATTCGTAGAGGCATGTCTCTCCATGAGACATGTTCTCATTATTGAATATTTATATTCAAAGAAATCTACATTTGGAAAACACATAAATAAATGGTAGTGTTCTTCCAAGTGCAGATTTGTATTCAGTATAATATATAACAAGTTCATTGTTTGATTTAAAAGAAAAAATAAATATCAATTACATCAAATAGGAAGCTTAACATGGTATCAGAGCCAAGTTTGGAATAAAAGATCCAGATCAGATTCTTATATTGATATATATTTATATACCAAAACTATATAAATACCTTGTGATAAATTAGACCCTTCAAAATGGTGAACGGAGTTAGACTTGAGGATAAACTTGAAGGCGACTCAAATTTCGTAGCTTGGAAATTTCAAATGTTACTAACATTGAAAGAGAATGAATTAATCATAGTGGTGAAAGAAAAGGAACCCGAACAAAGTAAGAAAGATGAAAAAATTCAATGGAAAAAGAATAATACAAAAGCAATGAAATTGCTAGTAGATGGAGTGAAGGATCATTAGTGCCTATAATTATCAGACTAGATTCAACATATGCCATGTTCAAAGCCCTTGAAGAAATGTTTGAGATTAACAACTCTAGTAGAGTCCTTACTCTAAAAAATCAACTCAGTCAAATGAAGATGAACCAAGGAGAGACTATTAATTCATATTTTATGAGAATAACTGATTTGAGAAATCAACTCTCTGCAATTGGTCATGATTATGATAGTAAGGAACTGTCAATGATAGCCCTAAATGGACTATCTATCTCTTGGGAATCATTTATTCAAGGCATCAATGCTCAACCTAAACTCCCCAAATTTGAAAGACTGAAAATAGACTGCATTCAAGAAGAGTCCAAGTTGATATCCAGAGGGATCAACACGAATGCTCCAAAAGAGGAAATTCAAATCCTACATACTCAAACTCACACAAAAGGAAAAGAGGTAAAAACACTAACGGGAAACACTCATCCAAGAAAACAAGAGACCTATCTAAAGTTCAAAGCTTTAGATGTGACAAATATGGTCATCTTGTGATGAAGTGCCCTGATAGAACAAAACCTCAAGCCTCCTTCGCTGAGGTTAAAACTATGGATACAAATTCAGAGAAACTTGTATTTTACTCTGCCTTATCTAGTCAAGTTACAAACTGCAAGAACACCAGGGTGATAGACAGTGGGGCCTCTAGACACATAACAAGATTCAAAGATTACCTAGAAACCTTTGAGGAAACTTTTGATGAGGAAGTAACTATTGGAGATCATACATACTATCTAGTAAAAGGAATTGGGTCATGTACAATTCAACTCAAACCTGGTGTCACTCCAACTCATGGGAATACTATTTGTACCTAGGATCAAAAGAAACCTAGTTTTTTATCTCGGCTCTTGAAGACAAGGGTTATAGGATCACGTTTATGGAAGGAAAATTATTAGCTTGGCCCAAGAACTCTACAATTAAAAATGCTCACACTATTGGTATAAGATAAGGGTGTCTTTATAAACTATCTACTTCTTCTTAAGCCCTAATTCATGAATCAACAAATGAGAATGAAATTTGGCATAGAAGATTAGGGCATTACCACTTTCATGGTTTAACTAGTTTAGAGAAGATGGTCACTGGTCTACCTAAACTCAAAACTGAACATGTAGGGACTTGCAAAGATTGTGCATTAGGGAAGAATATCAAAAGCACTTTCACAATAGTGAAAGCAAATCTAAAGAGGTATTAGAACTTATTCACTCTGATTTGTGTGGACCTATGTCAGTTTCCTCCATTGAGGATTCCTGTATTACATCATCTATGTAGATGACTACTCTAGGAAAACATGGATATATTTTCTTAAGTGTAAAGAGTCTGAAGAAATTCTCTTAAAGTTTAAAGAATTTAAAGCTCTAGTAGAAAATGTATGTGGAAAGAGTATTAAAACATTGAGAACAGACAATGAGAAGGAATACATTTCAGACACCTTCCAATTTTTTTGTAAAACTACTGGGATTAAGAGGGAGTAAACTATTCCTTACAACCATCAACAAAATGGAGTTGTAGAAAGGAAGAACATAACTATTGTTGAATGTGCCAAAGCTATGATGCATGATCAAAACCTAGAAACTCATCTTTGGGCATAAGCTTCTAATACTGCCATATATATTCAAAATAGATGTCCTCACTCTCAATTAGAAAACAAGACTCCTGAAGAAGTATTCATTGGAACTAAACCTAAAATAAGCCATCTTAGGATATTTGGATGTCCAGTCTATATTCATATTCTTAAAGAGAAAAGACACAAGTTAGAACCCTCCAGGAAGAAAACTATTCTAGTTGGATATAATGAAACATCCAACGCATATAGAATTTACATTCTAGGACAAATAAATATTGAACTAAGAAGGGATATGATCTTCGAGGAAGATATTGCATTGAAAAGATCAAGAGATGAAATTGAAATGAATGATGACAATCAATAAGATCTCTCTCTTGATATTTAGAGGGAGATACAAGAGATCCTCGAGGACAATGATTTCAGTGATCACATGGATGCTACTGAAGAAATCAAAACAAACAAGAAAAGACCGATATGGGCTAGAAAGATGATTGAAGAAGTAGGGAGATATGCAACTCCTTCTGGTACATCTAGGGAAAGAAAAAGACCAAATGGATTTTCTAGTTATGTTGCACTAATGAGTGAATTAATAAAATCAGAACCTTCTAATGTTGAGGAAGCTCTTCAACATCTTACTTGGAAGGATGCCATGACAAAAGAATACAATTCTATCATTAAGAATGATGTCTGGGATATTGTGCCCAAGCCCAAAAATAAATCTGTGGTTTCCTCCAAGTGGTTATTCAAAATTAAACATGCAACAGATGGAAGTATAGAAAAATGCAAAGCAAGGTTTGTCACCAAAGGCTTCTCTCAGAAAGAAGGCATTGATTATGAAGAAACATTTTCTCTAGTTGCTAGATATACCTCTGTTCGAACTGTAATTGCCATTGCAACATCTAAGGGATGGAAAATACATCATATGGATGTAAATAATGCTTTCCTGAATGGAGTCATTAAAGGGGAAGTCTACTTAGAGCAACCCGAAGGATTCATAATTCACAATAAACAATCACATGTATGCAAACTAAAGAAAGCATTATATGGTCTCAAACAAGCTCCTAGAGCTTGGTACGAAAAAATCAACCATTATCTATCAAAACTCAACTTTTCGAAAAATGATGCTGACCCAAATCTCTATTTCAAAATATTAGATGGAGACATGTTGATTTTAATTCTTTATGTTGAAGATCTATTAATCATAGGAGAAGAGCACCTCATCATCAAATGCAAACAAGACTTGGCATCCAAATTTGATGTGAAAGACTTGGGAATTCTTCATTACGTTCTCAGTTTGGAGGTGTGGCAACATAAAGAAAACATATTTATAAATCAAGGAAAGTGCATGGTGGACATCCTCAAGAGATTCGAAATGATGGACCGCAAGCCAATGTCTACTGCTATGGAGTCAAGCCTCCTCAAACTCAAGGAATCATCTAATGACTTAGAGTCTACAGATCCTACCCTATACAAGCAAATAATTGGATCTTTGATGTACTTAGTAAACACTAGGTCTGATATTTGCTATGTAGTAAATGCACTTAGTCAGTTCATGAGTGAGCCAAAGCAAATACATCTAGTAGCAACTAAGCACGTCCTCACATATCTTTGAGGCACAATTAGCTATGGGCTGAGATATAAAACACCATGGATCAGAAAAGCACCTTTGGATGTTGCTTCAGTTTAGGTTCAACTGTGATCTCTTGGTTCAACAGAAAACAATCCTCATTAGCTCAGAGTTCCACTGAAGCAGAATATATTGCAGCATCCATGGGAGCATGAGAAGCAGTTTGGTTGAGAAAACTTCTAGTTGGATTGTTTGGACAATCACTAAAGCCAACCATTATTCATTGTGACAATCAGAGTTGCATTGAACTATCCTTGAATCTAGTGTTTCATAACTGGTCCAAACATATTGAGATACCTTATCACTACATTAGAGACAAGGTAAAAAAGAATGTGGTGGAGTTGAAATATGTTACTACAGATGAATAGACAACATATATACTCACCAAACCTCTTGCAAAGAATAAGGTAGAATACTTTAGAGGTAAACTTGGTATGATTGTGATTTTTGAGAATGAGTCTCAGTATCTTTGATCATTGTACTAATCAAATATTTCTTTGTTATCATGAGTGTTATTTCATGAATATATATATGTGATTTGTATGCATCATGACAAACTGACGACTTTTAATGATTGCATTTGTATATCTGACAGTTATTGAAAGGTGAAGACCTTACAATAACTTGTCTTTATCATGATGGATATCATATTGATATCTAAGCAGATCATGATGATGATGTCTCTATGAAAGGTGCACATTTACTTTCATTAGAGATATGAGTACTCAGTGAACATCATGAGACTTGATGTTAGCAGTCCATTACTCTGAGTGCTTGGTGAATATCATGGACTTGATATTAGCATACTATTACTCATGATATTACGAGATAATATCTTCATGACCCTTATGAGTACTTGGTGAACATCATGAAACTTGATATTAGCAGGCCATTACTCTGAGTATTTGGTGAATATCATAGATCTGATATTAGTAGGCCATTACTAGATGATATTATGAGATAATATCATTTCTAATATTACATTGAGGTAATACTGTATTCATGTTGTGTATGTATCTTTTCATAAAACATCTTCCCTAGCTAAGAGGGAGTGTTAATGATATAGCATCGATCAGTAAATTAATCAATTAAGAATCATCTCTGGAAAATGATTAAGCATTTATTTGTTATATAATAATAATAATAATAATAATAATAATAATAATAATAATAATAATTCATAACATATTGATTGAGTTATCAACCGATGAATAAATATCTATTTGGAAATCATAATACTTATCGTGCACTGGTATTAAGATATTGTAACACAAAAGTGTTACGATATGTAATACATACCATAACACTTGGGTGTTACGATACGTAAAATAAGTTCATTAAACTGCAAACAAATCTTCTGCATTAAACATTGTCACCAAGTATTATGAAACGATATCTCATGCGAAACATGAAAGACATGTCTCATGTAGAGACATGTCTCTACATTTGTAGAGGCATGTCTCTCCATGAGACATGTTCTCATTATTGAATATTTATATTAAAAAAAAATTGTATTTGGAAAACACATAAAAAATGGTAGTGTTCTGCCAAGTGCAGATTTGTATTTAGTATAATATATAACAACAAGTTCACTATCTGATTTAAAATAAAAATTAAATATCAATTACATCAAATAGGAATCTTAACAATATGATAACAAGCATCGTTGCTCTAAATCATAATTAAGGTTATACATCTTAAAATATGAAGTACATGCATGAAGACACGAAGCATAAACATTAATGCATGAAGACACAACATGCACGAAGTATACACATTAATGCATGAAGACACAAGGTGTACACAATGTAGACACATAATACACACAATCTTGAATAAACCCTACAATTTACAATTTGCAATGACCTAAGGTTAAGGAAACGATTTAGAAAACTTCATTATGAATCTTGAAACTACAAAGTGAACATAAGTACATACATATGTTCATATAAGCTTAAAAGAAAACTTGAGTTATGATAAGTTGGTCCAAGCCAATCCCATATAGAATACATAATGTGAATTGCTTATGTTGTTAACTATTCAATGACGTAAGGTGCAGTGGTTGGGTTATGATACACCGAGTCAAGAAAATCCCCTACTAAGCCCAAGAGCAAAACTTTGGCCCTCCTGGCCTTGGTGTCATGATTGACTCCTACCAAAGTGATCTACTTAGTGGGATGCTTACTTTGCTTTATCATAACCCCATCCCAATAATTAATTTGGCCCATTTTGGTAAGAGTAGTGAGGTGATTGTAATAGGGTCCTTGACTTGTCCATTCTAAGCCCAAGAGCCGCACTTTGGCCCTCTTGGCCTTGGTGTCATGAGTGACCCCTACCAAGGTGATCTACTTAAATGGTAGTCCTATGCCTTCTTACCAATCCCTCCCCATCTTATCCATGATGAACTGAAGTTAATGCATAGTGAAACTAAACAAGGTAATTAATCACAGTAGGGTTATCCACCTAGTGGATTATGGATCAGCTCATATCTTTGCTTCATTTCAATCACATCCTCACAATTTGTCCAATATATAGTCTCAAAACTTGAAAATCCCAATTTTAAATTGGACTAGGCTACTCAACAAACTACATAAATTTAAAAACTACTTAAATTCACTAACCAAATTTTTGGTGTGTGTAATGTCCCTTATCTAATGAAAGCCTATATTCACAATTTGCAATATGTTAGAATTGGGTGGGGAAATATTATAATTTATATCTTGCAACCATAAGGAAACAACAAACATAATATGCTTTCATGAGAATTAACCAATATATAATGCACCTAACTTCTAATGATTTTTAAGGTGGATGGAGAAGCTTATCAAACAATTTCCTTCTAAGCTCAAAAGCAGAGCTTTGGCCCTCTTAGACTTGGTGGCAGTCTCTAGTGCACACACAAGGTGGTCTACTTAGCAGAATGTCTAACTAGCTTACCAAGCCTCATCTTGTTAACTGATTGGGCTCAATAGGGTGGAAATGGCGAGGGTTAGTAATTTGGGCCTTGACATGACCAAACTAAGTCCAAGAGCAGGACTTTGACCCTCTTGGCCTTGGTGTCATGACTTGACTCCTACCAAGGTGGTGTACTTAGGTGGTAGTCCTATGCCATCTCACTTGCTCCTTTCCAACCCAACCTCATTGAGTATTAAAAGCCTTAAGTGGGTAATTTCAACTAGATCAAACCTAATTCATTATTAGTAATTACTTGATTACTAATTAGAGAGTAAATTGATATGGAATCATTCACATTTTATTTAATTATCTAGATTTGGGATTGTATAATAAGCTTGGTTAGCCCTACATGCTAACCTTTGTTGTTGGTTGTTACTAGATGTCAAAACCTTCCCGTTAAGATGTTATGCCTTGTTCCGTCTATAATCTGTAGTTAATAAAGGATCGCTATGGCAGTATATATGTCTCTTATTTTTCATATAGATCTTCATAAGATAGTCTTCGCATTTTACCCTATAGAATGGGAGGATCATGCTCTGATACCATTTGTAATGACCCCTATTAGGTCCCTACTTGATTTTCTCTAGAAATTCCCAATTAGGGTTTCGATTACATTTGTTTCATACTAAGCGAATTCTAACTCTCTATCATCGTCATATTTAGAAACAATCATTGACTCATAATACATACTTAAGCTCTCATTCCTTAATCTTCTCCTCACTGTGACTGAATTACTCTTCTTCACAAACTCTTTATCCGCTTAGTTATATTAGTGAGTGATTAAATAGTTAACTAATTATATATTATCATCTTATATATTAGGAATACATTACTAAGCATGAATAACATAACCAATGTATAATTCTATTCACTCTTATTAACATATATTATTAATATTCTTTGACCTCCTATATTTTATATTCTTAAATTTCCTTCTATATATATTTATATTATATACTTTCTTGTTTCTTAGAAATGCCTATATACTTCTTTCTTTTTCCCCTATATTTTCTCCTAGTTTTTCTCCTATATTATTTCCTTGATTTTCTCATATATTTTCCATGTTCTTTGCCATTTTAAATATTATATTTACATACTAAAATATAATAATAAAAAGGTGGGAGATATTGATAAGAGTGGGAATCATTTTCTTCCCAATTATTATTATTAAGATAAGGATAAGATCTATGTCCCTATTTCCATATTTCAAAATGTTGTCTTTTAATTTCATCCTCCAAATTCTCTCCTTTCCACATGCTACGAGCTGCTCTCTTTCTGTTTTTTAAAAAAAATTTCTTAATGTTCCTCAATGCTTATTTTATTTATTACTATCCAACTTCTCATCCCCAAGAATGATTTTCTTTCTTCAATATATATATTTTCTTCCCTTATGTAAGAGGGACATGACTTTTGAAAGTGCTTGTTCATAATAATTAGAAAAGATCCTATTAGAGTTTTATATTTGCTCACTTTATACTATTAGTATCTTGTAACATATGGTTCTTTCATGAGTTATAATAATCTTGTAACTATCGGTTCTTTCACATTTTACCAAAACCTTCATTTTAATATTTTGTATGATTATAAATGAATTATATTTAGTAATAAAAATATTTATTAATTATTATTTAGATATTTATTAATAACATATAATTACTAAGATAATTATTAATATTAATTTGATTAACATTATGGTTTGATATTAGATAAATAATATTAATTATAGATTAATATTAATAATTAATATTATATTGATCAATTTTAATATTATATTTATTGATTAATATTAGTATGATATAATCAAAATATAGAATTAGCTAATTAATTATTGTTCAAACATTAAATAAGGGATTTATGTAGTTATTATTACAACAATATTTAAATAGAATATATATGGATTTAAGAATATATTTTTATTATACATACATCAATTAGGGCTTATGACAAATGCATTGAAAAAACAAGGTCCTAAATATTCAACTTTTGTTTCTAGCTTTCATTCTCATAGGCTAACTATGGGATCCACATATACTCTACCCTCATTTTTAGCTTTTGTTGAGATGTTAATAGATGTGCAATAGATGCATGTTTTTGTGGGTCTCAAAAACTCATCACAGTCTAATATATTTTGCATTTGGATTGTTGCATCACAAAAGCTTTTTCTGTGATGTTATTGGATGTGCAACATAGGCATGTTTTTGTGGGTCTCAAAAATTCATCACAATCTAATATATTTTGCATCTGGATTGTTGTATCACAAAAGCAAATGCACATAATTTGATCATATTGGCAAATTTATGCTCCTGCTTTTCTCTCTTGTAGAAGAATATTTTGGTGTTTGTAGACCTGATTCTAGGAGCTTGAGTCCTTGAGTGACAAAGAAAAACAAATAACATACCCACTTGGTTTAACATGTCAATTTTAGGTCAATGCCTTCGCAATACTCTTTGATTTAACATGTCAATTTTGTCTACTTGATCTTAGATTCTCAATAACTAGAAGTCCATGCCTATGCTTATGTCTTGCATTGTTTACCATTTTTATCTCATTGTATACAATATTAGGATATTCTTCTTTTTGTGTTTCTTAGCACTAACATATAAGTGTCATTTTTTTTGCCTTGTAAAGTATATTATTGTTCAATTATGTACCTGCTATATTATGTCACATTGTATCATGGAGTTTGGAGACATTATAAACTTGTTTATAAAGAATTTATTATGGGTCTCTCCTAGTGAAAGGTTTAACAAGTGTAGGATAAAGTAGGGTTTCTAAATGAATATCTATGCAAGTGTATCATATCTTAGATGTGATTGCATTTTAGAATTCTTTGTGAAAAACTTTAAAAACGCCCTTTTTTGTTTGTTAAGAAATTATTCCATTTGAGCATCAAATTAGCATTCAAAGTTGGTGGGTCTTTTGTGCCAACAAGCTAGTAATCAATCCCCTAGCGAATAGAGAAAGAAGTAGGAGCAATATCAAAGTGCACAATCACTTGGGCTAAATCACATAAGACCAACATGAAGGGATGATTATGCATGCAACCTTTATTAGAATATTATAAAGTTTCTTTAATGATCATCTTAGATAATCTTTAGTTTATTAGGTAGTTTCTATTTTTGTCTTTAGTTCACGATTGTTTCTTTTAGAAACATCCTCTTTGTAAATCTATATAAGGAGCTTTCATCTCCTCTGTTAAAACATCATCAATTTACAATAACATGGTATCAGAGTAGGTTGATGGGATTTCATAAAATTTGACAAATTTTTTAAGAAAAAAATGAGCCTCTTCTAATTTGGAATTTTTTTTTTTTAGAATTTTTTTTTCGATTTTTTATTTTTAAAAATAAAAATCGTTGGAGGTATTTTATGAAAATTTTGTGGTTCATCTTTGAAGATTTTCGCTGAAAATTGCAAGCTTGGTCAAGGGTTTTGATCACACGATTTCTTGGTTTGAGCAAAAGTCTTTGGTTTTCGAGGGTTGCATGTGCTTTTTGTGAGTTGCATATTCTTGAATGTGTTGTTTTACCATGCGAAGTCACGTGTTTTGCCGCATGAAGGTTTCTTTGATGAGTTTTAATATTTTTTTCCTCAAATTATTTGTTGGGTTTTATAATTTTTCTCCATAAAAAATTATTGTGGGTTTTTGTGCAATTTTTTGTCTTAAAATCATTTTGTAAAAGGGTTTGACTGTTTCTCCCCCTGGGATTTGTGACAAGGGACTAACCGCCTCCTATAGATTCTATAAGTCTAGTGGTTGTATTAGGCATTGACAGGTCGATCTTTTGGTGCAGCGCCAATCACACTTGTAACAAGTGGTATTAGAGCTAGGTCACAGGTTCAAATCCCCTCGAGTAACACTGGGGGGGAGATTGTTGGCAAAATGGTCAGTGCTCTCTTCGAGATTTGTGACAAGGGACTAATCACCTCTTGTAGATTCTTTCTATAAGTCTAGTGGTTGTATCAGGCATTGACAAGTCAATCTTTTGGTGCAACAACAACCACACTTGTAACAACCTTGGGGCAGAATTTTGTCAAAAACCTAGTGCACTCTCTATTGGGTGTGCACACACGCACAACCTACTTTGTAGCATGTGGGATGCAAAGGTGATTGACCCAAGGAACTCAGAGGGTAAATCCCTCACTATATCCTTTCTTATCTTTTGTTGTTTGCTAGTTGGATCATTACTTATTTCTTGGTTAGGAAGTGGTTTGCCTGTCAATCTAATAGTTGCAAAGGTGGTTTGTATGGACCATGACTAGTGGTTGATTATTTAGCTGTCACATGGAAACTCTTGATTGATTCTATTGATATGAATTAAAATTTTGTAAATACCCAAAATTTGATTGACTTGGTTGTCATGTACCAATGTCATTGGGCCAATTTGTTTACATATTTATGTGATTTCTTTAGTTTCCAATGAAATAAACTAGGCATAATACTTGCATTATCTAAACAATAAACTGAGTGTAGTAGCAATTCCAATTTAAATATAGCAATTCAATCTGACTCTGGCACGCATGGATCACTCATATAACTGATAGCAAGCTTATTTTACTTGAATAAAGGAAATAAATGGCACCAAACATCATGGATGTTCTATCTTTATTCAAATCAGATACAACCAGACTTTATATTGGATATTTCACCTAATGTCCATAAGCTCTTGTTGATGCAAACAACTCGATAACAATTGCGTGCCCTGAAGTAAATGTAGTCTTTAGCTAACAATGTGATGCATAGGATCTGGTTAGGTAGATAATGAAGCTACTCTCTCAATCAAATTTTTATGAATCCACTAGGTATTGACCCACCAAGTAATGTTTGATGCTGGAGATTTATGATGTGCCTAGCTAATTCAAGACATGTTGTATTGTTATTGTTGCCAGACATGCAACAATGACATCCTTGCAACAACATAGGAAGACACTCTCCCTAAATTGCATGATACATCCCCTTGAGGTTTGCATCATCACTCGTATCATTGACTCCCATTATGCATTGTGTAGCTGCTAACAATCAAAATAGGTCAATAGCTAATTAGTGGTTTGTGTTTAGAGGCGCAAGTATTATCAACTGATATGCTCTTAGAATGCCTTGCCTCAATTAGGTATGAGCCTCTAAGGTTTGCGTCTGAGCATACCTTGCATTCATTTAGTGCAATCAATATAACACCCTATCCCCTATTAATATCTATCTTACATTGATCAACCTCAATAAAGAAAACCACCTTAGGAATAGTTGGGACATGGTGTGTGTTTTATGACATAGACAACACAACATAAAATACTAGGAGTACTCTATCCTCTCTTGAACAAAGTCTCCAATGTGCTAAACAGACAAATTGTGTGATCACAAATATGACTCCAAGGTTCCAAATGTGTGTAATATTTTTGTTTAGGATAGACTCTTGTGGTAAGATGATTTGTTGAAATTACTAAAGATTTCATCATTAAACTTTTGAATTCCCGTTTTCTAATTTTTGGGATTTATGAAGATTTCTAAAACAAAGCGCAAAAGATAAGGGTTTAGGACGATAATTCCAACCCTAAACTAATCCTATCAAATCGAGAGACAAGATTGCATAAGTGGAATCCAAAACCTATCCTTGCTTTGCCAAATCCAACAAGTCCACAAGGACGTTGCTATCTTCTGAGGTATTTCAAAAGATTCTCACAATAGAAGTTAAGTATATTTCAAGTGTTTAGACTAACCTTGCAAATTAATTGAAAATCATCCAACTATTAAAGGTATGAACATATTCATTCCGCATAAAGCTTTCCTATCAAATCCTTCATTCAATCTAACAACTTGGAAAATAAAATCTACTCTAAGTGAGTGACAATAAACCATGCAACTTGCAAAGATATTTAAATTCACCAACAACTGAACAATGAAATTACCTAAGTGGTTTTTATGCAACAATCTCCGAGTCTCTCCTTACAAATGTGAGGAGTGGGATTTATATAGGAGTTAAAAAAAAGATGAAGGGCCCAGATTAATTTAAGATCATTGGCCAAGATGAAGACAACTATACCCTAATCAAGGTTTGCAATGGTTATCTAATGAGAACCAATGAAAAATAAACAACTCATCAATTGCTTTCTTATAGAAGAAAGCATCCCTTATTCTAATGGAAAAAAAGATCAAGTTCATTGAACTTGGACGCCTTGTCATGAAATTATCTGATTGGTGGAGACAAGTGGTGGCCACCTTAGCATGCTTATATCTTTGGCCTTGAATAATTCTTCAATTTTGGGAATTTGAGATTTTGGAAAAATATTCCTAGATTGTATCATCTTTAAATCGTCTTATACTTGAAATTTTCTCCTTTTTGAATGTTCTTTGATCCAGTATTTTGGACTCCTTGTTGTGAACTTTAAAATCTAAAGGATGTCTTTGAAATCTTCCCTTGTCCATCCATCCTTCTTGTCTTGAAATTCTTCATAGGTGATGAAGTCCTTGGTTGTATTTGTTTTTCTCATCTGTGAATGTCATCTTTTCTTATACCATTTGAATTCCTTCCTTTGATCTTGATTTTTGAAAACTCAGAGTTGTAGCATCTCCTTTGTCTTTTCTTTAATCTAGAAATGACCTAATGAATTTTGGAAATGATGAAGTTCAACACTTTCTGATCTGATTTTTAGGAAATTTCCCATACTTAGGCAATTCAAAGTCATCCTAAAATGGGAGGAGTTTGCTGGTGCTTGTGGATTTCCAACAAATTTCCTTGGCAGATTTCAATTGGAAACAAGAATTTTTATACTTCTTGAGCGAACTTCATGCTCACTAGTGAATTTTGAAGCACTTAACTGAATTTTCAATGCCTTCTTGACTTGATCAAATTTGATAGTGGGTTGAGAATTTTCTTGACACTTAGCCAATTTCAAAGCCTTCCAACCTTGAGTGGAGTTCATGTGTGTTTGTGGAATTAGCCATGCCTTATACATCTTTTCTTTGTGTAGAATTGTGGAATTTCTATCTCTTGATCGAACTTCATCATGTCCTTAAGAATTTCTCTCTTGATACTCAACAAATTTGCAATTCTTGACTAGATTTAGACTTCACCATGGATTGTGGATTTGCTTCATGTGAGGTCAAACTTCATGATGAGTTGAGAAATTTAAGGGCATGAAATTTATGAATGCAAAGTGTGGAATTTCAGTTAAATCTTATTCTAATTTCACTATGCATTCCTACATCCAAAATTCATCTTCAATCCTTTAAATTTTGAATTTTCAATCAAGAATTAGGACTGCAAGTGTGAAAAAGCAATTATGAAAACACTGAATCTACCCTAATTTTGAGAATTTTCAGATTTAAATCTTGAATTTGGAATGAAAATCCCCTTCAAGTCTGCATAAAATCATAAAGACCTATCAATTAGATTAGAAAACCCTTTGAAAATTCTCAAAAAATTCTGAAAATCATCTCTAATATTGAGAAAAATTGGAATTTTTAATGAAAAATCCCCAACAAACATGAAAATTCCAAGAAATGGTTTGAAAATCGCCTCTAATCCTGAAAGAAAACAAAAATTTGAATGGAAATTCATTAGCAAACATATAAATTCCAAGCAATTATCATCAATAATCATGAATTCAACCTGAAAATTGCCCAAAATTTCTACCTTACTCTGAAATTTGAAAAGTACTGCTAACTCCAAAGCTACAATTTCCTGTTTCTGAATGAATACAATGCCAAGCTCATGTATTTATAGGAAACAATGATATCAAAAAGGGAGCAACTTGCTTTATTTTGTGTTTTATTTTTCTGATTTCTTTCCTTTATTGAACTTGGTTGATTTCTCTTAGAGGAGCTTTATTTTAAAAAACTTGTTTTTTTTCCTTTCACTTATTTTCTTATAGAATCTCTTATGTGGCGACCCATATTGTTGATGTGAGTTTTATGCTACTACAACATACATAATCGAATACTTAGTATTCCAGGATGAAACACCAAATCTCCAACTCTCTATTGAATAAAGATTCTCATATGCTAAACAACGTATATGGATTGTGATCAAATGAGACAACCCCAAGGTTCCTTTTTATTGTGGACTTTCTGTAATGTCCTTGCACCTTCCTAGACCACTTCGCTTCTCACCACTAGCAGGAAGGGTAACCTATGCATCCAAGTGCAATTTGTATGGTGGAAGGCCAAAGCACGTAAGATGAAGTTGACATCCATACAGTGTGACAGGGTTGAAGGCAATATGTACGATGACAGTGGGACGTATGGCAAGATGATGAGGCAACTGCATAATAAAGACAAATGTCGTACGACAAAGGTGGGTCTGTATGGTGAGGATAGAGGACTGTACGATGTGGATGGAGGATCATATAGTGAGGTTAGAGTGTTGTACGGTGAGGGATGGAAGGTGACGACTGTTCTGGAACCTTCCCAACAGGAGTATGATATTCGTTAGTAGCAAAATTAAGTAAATTCATATGCACAGATAAATACCAAAGATGAATTGCCACATATCAATGATGTCCAGAGTAATTCTCAAATCAAACAATGACAGTGCCTTAGATTTGCCAAATCCAAAGTCAAGGAAACAAAGCATAATAGGGTGAGGGATGTGTCCCAAATTGCGCTAGCCAAGTAGGGAAGGTCTTTCACTTCCAAAATGGCGAAGAACTCCAATTGAAATTCGTCGAACAATACAAATACTTCAAGATGCATACCAAACAACTACCTACAGTCGGTCATAAATACCCCATCGGAGAAACTTCCCAAGGGTTTACAAAATAAGCCAACACAACAACACCTACGGAGCCAAACAAAAGGGCTCCAGAGACAATTAAATTAATTATCGAGCCAAATATACAAGATATTAATTTATTTAATGACAACAGGGACATCACAGTCCTCCTGACCCAAAAATTGCTTGCCATCAAGAAATTGCAAACTTGGATGCTCTAGAATTTTCTCGCCTTCCTAGGTGGCATCCTCAATCGGAAGATCCTTCCATCGCACCAGAAACTCCTTGACAGGGCGTGACCTCATACTCTTCTCTTGGATGTTGATGATCTCGACCGGCTCCAGAATTAGTTTCCCCTCTTCATCGATGGGAAGCAGTTCATTCGACACCGTGACATGCTGCCCGACGACCTTCTTCAAACACAACACATGAAAGATATTGCGAATCTGACTCCCTTCAAGAAGCTCCAATTCGTAGGCAACTTCACCTACTTTCTGAACCACCCTGTAGGGACCGTAAAAATGCGGTCTCAACTTCTCCTTGCCACAAATCTTCAAAGAGGATTTTTTGTATGGCTGAAGCCGAAGGTATACCATGTCACCCACCTCAAAACTTCTCTCAATTCGGTGCCTGCCACCATACATCTTTTGTTGGTTCTAGGCCCTCTAAAGATTTTCCTTGAGAGATCTCAAAATGTCTAATCCCTCTTGTAGCCATTCCTTGGCCTTTGGTGCACCACTATCACCCAATGCCATATCAACAAATGATGGAGGTTCATAACCATATAATGCTTTAAATGGTGCCATCCCAATGGACATGTGGTACGGTGTTATTGTAACAGAGTTCACCTAAGTGCAACCACTTAATCCATGTTATCTGTTGTGTCAAAATGTAGCTCTTGAGGTACCCTTCCAACCACATATTCACAATTTCAGTCTATCCATTTGTCTGTGAGTGATAGCTAGTGCTGGGCGACAACTCTGTTCCTATGAGCCGAAACAATTCTGTCCAAAAATTGTTGAGGAAGTGGCTATCTCTATTGCTTACTATGTTCTGAGGGAGACCATGCAAGCGGAATACTTCACTAAAGAACAAGTCTGCCACTTGTGCGGCTTGATACCCAATGGAAATAACGAAGAAGTGTACATACTTGGTCAGTCAATCGACCACCACAAAAACATAGTCCTTTCCTTGCACCTTGGGAAGCCCGAAGATGAAGTCCATCGAGATGCTATCCCACTTCTGTTCAGGAATTGACAATGGTTGAAGTAGACCAGTTGGTAGTGTGTGCTCAGATTTGTTCTGCTGACAGGTAGTACATTCTCGAACATATGGTAGGTCATCGTTCTTAGGACCCTTCCATGAAAAACTTCCCTGATTTGTCTATAGGTCTTAAGGTACCCCGAATGCCTGGCCAAGGGTGAGTCGTGCATCTCCCTTAAAATTTTCTCCTTCATCTTGGACTTGGGTACCAAATAAATTATGTCCTTGTAGTAAATGAAGTCGTCAACCACTTTGTATCTGTCGTCATGCACTTCGTTGTCCATCAGCTGACATGCAAGAGGGTTCTTAAAGTATTCAACCAACAGGTGTGTCTTCCAATCCACCAAAATATGTCACAAGGAGCATATGGCGGGCCTCCTTGATGATGCGGTGGCCACCACATTATTTTTTCCCTTCACGTACTCAATATCAAAGTCAAATGCCTGTATTTTGCTTACCCACTTTTGTTGTCGTTCATTCAACTCCCTCTGCTCCAAGAAGTACCTTAGGTTGTTATGATCGGTACGGACAACGAACTTGGCTCCGATGAGGTATTGTCGAACTTCGTCAGGGCGTGCATAATGGCAAGCATTTCTTTGTCATAGATGGAATACAACCGCTCCACTCCTGAGAGCTTTTGACTCTCGAATGCAATAGGGTGACGATCTTGCATCAGTACCGCTTCGATGCCTTCCCCCAACGTGTCGCATTCTAGGATGAAGGGTCGAGTGAAGTCTGGCAATGCGAGGACCAGACAAGAACGCATGGCTTCCTTGTCGAAAGTACGTTGCACTTGCTTATTCCACTAGAACGATCCTTTCTTTGTCAGGTCTGTCAAAGGTGTAGTGAGCTAAGAGAAACCCTTCACAAACCTCATGTACTAACTGCATAGTCCAAAGAATCCGTGCAACTCCAAGATAGTTCTGGGGGTGGCTAGTAAAAAATGGCTTGGATCTTCTCTTGATGCACCTGAACCCCTCGACCACTGATGATGTGTCCTAGATAGAGTATCTTGATTATCCCAAATTCACATTTGGATCTCTTGGCAAACAATGATTTCGATTCCATGATTCCCAACACTTCGTCCAAATGCCTCAGATGTTCCTCCCATGTCTTGTTGTAGATAAGTATGTTGTTGAAGAACACCAATAGGAACTTGCACAGTTGTTTGCTAAAAATGTGGTTGATGTAGGATTGGAAAGTAGTTGGTGCATTGGTCAACCCAAATGGCATGACTAGGAATTCAGTGTTCGTAGTGACAACGGAAAGTTGTCTCTCCACATCTTGTTCTCTCATGTGGATTTGGTGGTCGCCTAAGTGGAGGTCTATTTTGGAAAAATAAACGATGTCGTGCAACTCATCCAGAAACTTGTTGATCCTGGAAATAGGGTACTTGTTCTTGACGGTCTTCTTATTCAACGCATGGTAGTCCACACACATCCACAAGGTGCCATCCTTCTTCACTAACACTACTGACGACGTGGAAGAACTGGAACTGGGCCTGACCCATCCTTTGTCGAGCAGTTCCTGGATTGTCTTTTCAATCTCATCTTTAAACTTTTTAGGATGACGGTATGGAGTGGTGATGACAGGCTTGGCTCCCTCCTCCAGCTCGATGGTGTGCTCAAAGCCATGGTGTGGCAGTATGCCAAGTGGGATGTCGGCGAAGACCAAACCGTGCTTGTCCAACGTCGTTTGTAGCTCGCTGTCATGGTAGTATGCATGTTGGCCCTTCACGGGAGTGGTCAAACCAAAGAGTGTGCGACCCAAACAACATCATCGTGTTTGAAAATGGCCGCCATTAGTCACGCAGAGATTTCTTTCAGACCAATGTTGGACATTCCCCTCAACACCACCTTCTTTTCCATCCACCTCAAAAGCGAACTCCATCCTCTTGAAACTGTGTGTGTATTCATCTAAAGTCTCCATCCACTGAATGCCTGATATGACCTCCATGTCATCCAAATCTACCATGAAGAAATCGTCGGTAACAATGTAGTTCCCCATGGTGATGGTCAATTGCGGAACCAAATGGGTGCACGACAAGAGGTTTCCTCCTGCCACCTTGACTTTGAACCCTTAATGTGCCTTTGTACGCAGACCTCTTCGGTTCACTAGTGACGAGTTGATGTTGAGTGTGGCCTCATTGTCGAGCATTATCACAACCAGCTACCCTTGGAGCGTACCTCGTACATGGAACATAGTGCACCTTGGCGTACCCACCAAAGCTATGATGGCGCCTCCTCTTCGTACTAGGGTGTCAATTCTCTCTGCACGATCAACCTCCTTCGGAGATGAGTATCCATCTCCTTCATCTTCAAGTTCCTCATGATCCTCCTCTACATCGGACATAACCTCAATGTAGTGGATCTTTCCTTTGCCCAAGCATCATTGTCCTAGTTCCCACAACTCTTTATAGTTGAAACAAAGTTTTTTTCTCCTCAGCTCCTATCTGGAGGCCTCATCCAATGATTGCTTCCTTGGTGGTGGTCTGTTGTCTATTTCCATCAGAGCAAGGGATGGCTTGGGGTGTGAATAACTTCTGGAGGAAGAGGAAGATGTCGCCATGTCACGTGCCTTATTAATTGCTTCAGTGAGCGTGATGGGGTTAAATCCTTTCACCCAATCTCTAAGAGGTTCCATTAGCCCATCTATGAACAACACAATTAGTCACCTCTTGGAGATATCTGTCACCAACACAGATAGCCTCTGGAATTCAACAATGTAATGGTCAACTAACCCAAATTGCTTTAGCTAAGCCAACTCCTTGAAATTAAGTTCTAGATCTTGCCCGTCAAAATGGTCTATCAACCTCTTTGTGAACTCGACGTACGACGCTATTTGATCATGGTCGAGGGTTACCATTCCATGATGCCACCATTCGTGCATGATCCCTTCCAGATGGAGTGCTACAAACTTGATTGCCTCCTCCGACATTAGGTTAAGTTGAAAGTATGTGTTTGCCTTCTGTACCCATGCCCGTGTAGTAGTTGATCCAGCTCCATCAAAAGATGATAGATTTACCTTGCTTATCTTTCACTTGAGATCATCGTTATAATAGCTACAATTGTTGCTTCCTAAGTATCTCATTCGCAACTTAGCATAATCTTTGAAGAATAGGTCTCCTTCGAGATTTGTGTTCCTCCAATCTTGCATTAGTTGTTCCTGCATTTCTTGGAAGGTGGGCTCTCACTCTCTTCGGCCTAGTGGAAACGTTGACATCGATGGTTGAGAGTGGTGAATGAGGGTTTTCTGTCCCTGTGACAAAATTGTCACCGTCATGCCCATTTTGTTCTCCATTCCCCCTTCCTTCAGCCAACTTCTGCAACGTCTCCTCCATGAGTCGTTGTCATTCTTGCCCTTGGATCATGGTCTCATTGAGTTGTGTTTGGCTTCTGGTTAACTCTCTCAATAGAGCCATAACTTCAGCGGTCGAATCTCATGGTTTACCCATTCTATAGAGAGAATGGTATCTTCTTCTAGTGTACACCAGAAGCTCCTTCTGCATTCACCACCCGATAGGCTGGCAATATCACCAGCTCTGATACCTCTATAATGTCCCTACGCCCTGCTAGACCACTTCATTTATCACCACTAGAAGGAAGGGTAACATGTGCGTCCAAGTGCAGTCCATATAGTGGAAGGCCAAAGCCCATATGGTGAAGTTGATGTTCATACGATGTTTGGGTTGAAGGTAGTTTGTATGGTGACGGTGGGTCGTACGACAAGATGATGAGGTTGTCGCACGGTAAAGGCAGATGTTGTATGGTGAAGGTGGGCCTGTACAATGAGGATGGAGGACTATACAGTGTGGATGGAGGACTGTACGATGAGGTTATAATGTTGTACGGTGAGGGACGAAAGGTGATGACGGTTTTTGGAACCTTTGCGACAGGAGTATGATATTCACCAATAGAAAAATTAAGTAAATTCGTATGCACAGATAAATACCAAAGATGAATTGCCACAAATCAATGATGTCCAGAGTAATTCTCAATTCAAACAATGACAGTGCCTCAAATTTGTCAGATCCAAAGCCAAGGAAACAGAGAAGAATAGAGTGAGGGATGTGTCCCACCGAAATTCCGCTAGCCAAGTAGGGAAGGTCTTTCACTTTTGAAATGGTGAAGAAGAACTCCAACTGGAATTCGCAGTACAATAAAAATAATTCAAGACACATGCCAAACAACTACCTACAGCCGATCATAAATACCCCATCGGAGAAAATTCCCAAGGGTTTACAAAATAAGCCGACACGACAACACGTATAGACCTAAAAATAAAAATGGGCCCGAGAGAATTAAATTAATTGTCAGGCCAAATATATAAAATATTAAATTATTTAATATGCTAAAGCCTAAACAATGTATATGGATTGTGTGATCAAATGAGACAACCCCAAGGTTCCTTTTTATTGTGGACTTTCACTCAATTATAATGATGTGATATGTTCATTATCACAAAGGGACTTACGTTGTTCAATCAATGGATACCAACTTGACTTTAACTTCTTCCGACAACAAACTCTTAAAGGAAAAAGTTTAGAAATTCTAACTCTAAGAATGTAAGACAATGTTGATGATGGGATGAGCCTCTGACCAGTCCTTTGGAATGGTTTTCACATTGTCAATACTCATTCAAATACCCTATGAAGGCACAATCTAAATGAACATTTCCAATAGAAGTTATACACTTGCAATTTAAGGCCAGGCTAACTTTACACTCTTACTTACAATCAAAGTACCAAAAAATATGGACACTAGCTCCACCACTAATCATCATTCCACAATATCTTCCATTCAACTACTTCTACCTCTATTCAACATGAAATAAAAACCCTAATCTAAGTGAGGAAATATAGAAACTGTTATTCCTAATCGATTATTGAGAGGGGGGGGGGTTGAATCAGTAAACACTTGTTTCTATTACAATTCAACACTTGTTCAATTATTCTTCCTTGATAAGCAAAATATAAACAATCATTCATAAGCATAAATAGAAACACACAGATCAACACAAGATGTATACATGGAAACCCTCGGTTAGAAGGAAAAAACCACAGTGAGACAACTCACAACTTCATTACTACAGAAGCAAAGACGCCCTGTTAGGAGCTTACAAAGCACTGGTGAAGGTGCTACCCAGTTAAGGGATTTGTAGAAGATCGGTTAAGATCTTAAATCTGTTAGGAGTTGCCTAGTTGGAGGACTTTCAACATCAACAAAGATGATACTCAGTTAAAGGATTTTTACAAAGAACCGATTAGGGTTCACCCTGATAGAGGGATTTCAATTTGCTTTTACACCTTATAAAAGCACTGATCTGAATTGACACTGATTGTCTGATTAGATCATACCTGTTGATCTCTTTCCCCAGTTTGCCTGGTTGTTGATATCTTTTGCCTTTCACATCTGTGACTGTAGCACTTTTCTCAAAAGGTATCTCTCCTCTGCTCTGTGTATTCAACAATTATCAACAACATTCTTTCTTGCATCCTATGACCTGTATTTGTACATGAGTTCATCTTAATGAAACCCTTAACTCATAGAATTGCCAGGCTATAAACTCAACATCTAAATCATGCGTTCTAGCAAAAAGCTTTGCGTTCTGATCTAGAGTTTACCTTGGAAAACATCTGTAATAAATAAAGCTAACTCCTGTTAAAAAACTAACTCCACTTCTGAGCAGTGGATGCTTCGCATATTCTAGTTTTAACTCAAATTGCTCCACAGAATCCAGTGCGGATCTTTATGCAGTTATGACTAGTATTACTCTTATACCCGATTCATCCCTATTGGCAATATACGACCGGTGCTATGCACTCTGCTTGGTCTACCGGTGCATCTCCTCTATTTAGTCTACCGATGCCGTTAAAGTAATGTGAGTGGACTACTGGTGAACCTTTACTGGTGGGAATGGTGTTTGTGATTTACACTAATGACAACTTACATTGCTAACAGAAACCATGCAATACTCCAAAATGATACAAACAATTCACCATGAATCCCAACAATGAATTACGAACAATTTGGCAGTATCATAGCAACAATTTCAACAAGTCTCTCTCCTACCCTACTCTCTAGTCTATTGAGTTACAAATAAGAAGGCCTTGGCCTTTTATAGTTGTTCAATTACAATGAAGGGCCAAGATTAATTTGAGATCAAGGGCCAAGATTTACCCACTACAAACCCTAATTAGGGTTGCCACCACTACCATCTAATTACATGAAGGCACCACCTTCTGGGCCAATAAGAAAATTACAATGCTCTTGAGAGCCAATGAGAAAATAGATTAGGTAGAGGCACTAGATGTCTTCCACATGTACATTTGGCATAATATGATTGAATGTGCTTGAACACTTGTAACTGGAACCTTCTGATTGGTTGAAGACAAGTGGGCACCCTCAACATCCTTATCTCATAGACTTGATCAATTCTTTGGTGATGAGAAATTATCTCTTGATACTCAACATTATCAAGACCTCAATTGTGATGACATATTCCCAAATTGCTTCATCTTCTCAAATTTTCTCCATCCTCTAAAAATCTTCTCATTGCCATGATTTTGAACTTGTGATGGTACTCCATGTACTTTAATCTTGAACTTGAGGTGATGATGTCTTTCATGTAGCTGAATCTTTCAAAGTGAACTTGGATTTCTGGAGGAAATTCAAGTTGATGATAATTTTCTCTGATTTTATTGTAAGCTTGCAAATTTGTTCTTTTGTTTTGAACTTTCAACTTTGAGCATCATCTTTCTTGTCCCTGAGCATCTTCGCCCTGTTCTTGATCTCAACTACCTCCTTGTTTGAAGTTTTGAGGTTGACCTTGTAGCATCCATTTTTGTTGGTGTGATGATTGAGGGTTTGCATACCATCCTTGTTCTAATCTTTTGAATTGCTCCAATGAGTGAATCTCGATTCAGCCCTCCCTCCTTCATAGTTACCTTGCAAAAACAAAAGAGAGATTACATTAGGCTTACAAAATGATAAGTATAAACAATATTAAGGAGATTTGAAAGCCTAGATGAAATTGCATCTAGATCAAATTTTCTTCTACTAAAACAATTTGATCAAGAACTTTGACTTTCCTAAGGTCTGATTTTCATTTTCCACCCAAATTTCTATCTTTTGGCAAGTAAATTCTAATTTCTTGTAAAATCAGTGATTTTATCTTCCAAAATCTTCTCAAAGTTGATTTTTGCATGACCCAAGCCAATTTTTTCTTGCATTGAAACTCATTATGCCAAGGGAAGAGGTTTTGGATTGTTGGGATTGAAAATCCCAAGTTTGTGAAAATTACGCCCAAGACCCCTTATGGCGGAGATTTTGGATTGTTGGGATTGAAAATCCCATGTTTTGGAAAATTCCACCCAACATTGGAGCTCATTTTCAATCTAATTTCACTTCGTTTTTGTTCTAAAACTTGGCCCTTTTCTTCCAAATCTCATTGATCTTGCCCCTTAAACATCATTCTTCATCCTTTTGATCAACTTGGAGTTGATAACTTTCATCAAAATATCATTTATAGTTGGTCGGAACTTTTAGATTCTTGGGATTTTGCAGGGGCAG
This sequence comes from Chamaecyparis obtusa, assembly GCA_027943335.1. Classification (NCBI taxonomy): domain Eukaryota; kingdom Viridiplantae; phylum Streptophyta; class Pinopsida; order Cupressales; family Cupressaceae; genus Chamaecyparis; species Chamaecyparis obtusa. Next base: position 165,330 of record BSBK01007367.1, read on the forward strand.
ATATCCCAAGATCTTGAGCTTTCCGACCCTCACCTTGCATGTTCATTTGGCCAACCTAAGTTCAAGTTCATGCTTGAAATGGCTTTCAAGGTTTACTTGTCATGAATCTCAATCTGATTTGCAATTCTAGTTGGCTGGAAGTTTGTTGCCATAAGAAACCGATCCACATTTTTATTTTCACTCCTTATCATTTTTCTTCCAAGGATTTAGATGATTTCTTCTTCTCTCCTTCAATTTTGTCCTTCACGAATTTGGCATTCAACTTTCACCCAAGGCCATCTTCTTTCTAGGGTAGAGATTTTGAGAAGCTGGGATTTGGAAATCCCAAGTCTTGGAAAATTCTACCTTGAAATCTCACTTCAATTTTCATGCTACTTGACCTTTGTTTGAAAGGAGGGGCAATGTCATTCCATTACTTCTCATACCCTCATTTGTAACCCCCTCTAGACCATGGTGGAAATTTTGAGAAGTTCGGATTTTTCATGTGCGGAAATCCCAAGATGTTGGGATTTGCGACCTAATTTTGCATGTTGAAACTCCCAACTTGCTCACTTCAATCTCTTCATCTTGGAGGGCAAAATGATTTATATAAAATCTAACATTTAAATATAAGTTATGTAACTTATATTTTAAGTTATATTTTATATAAATATTGTCAAGATGTTTGAGAGTGGTTTCGACTTCATATGAGTTATAATAAAGATTTTAGATTTTGGGAGTTTTCTAAAAAATTCCAAATAGCTAAATTTCAAGAATCAACATGCCTCCATTAGTATTATCTCCTACAACCTTTTCTGACTTTCTATAAAGAGCCTGACTAGCTCTTGGCTCTAGGAAATTCAATTCTTTGAAATAGATAACACTTCCACATAATTTTATCAAGGAAAATATATAACTTGGATATTTCCTCACATTTATAATATCATAAATTTCAAATAATCCATTTATAAATTAAACTCACAGGTATGAATATACAAAGAATTTGTAAATTCAAATTCTGAAAATTAATTCCATAAAAAAATGGCACCTAGCAAGCAAAATATGCGTGTTGAATGATGAGTAAACTCCAGGTGTTATCACGCAGCTCAAGGAATCAAAACGCTGCCTCCTAGGAAGAACTCGCAGGCAAGAAAGGACTCCACATAGCTGTTTGAAATTAGAATGTGGCTCCCTGAAATTGAAACGCAGCTTCCAAAATAATTAATGTAGCCTGTATTTATTGGTAGGCAGCCGTATAGTCAATGCAACAATCATAAGGAGATACATCAGCCTCCCTTACTCAACAATGGCATCCAGATAAGAGAAAATTGAACCCAGCTATAGAAGTAATGAATTCAATTTATTCTTGAACCAAATTGATATACATCAGCATCAATTTGCAGCCATGAATTATCAAAATTTCTTCAGTAGAATCAAATGCACAATTCACCACTATAGGAATGATTCAAAGTGCAGCATAGAGGAATCAGTCCTCAAACCCTTGTTGAAAGCTCTGAACAAAAGACTTCATATTTTTTTATCAAAATGAACAATGGATCCTTTTCCTTTCACAAAGCATTGATTTTATAATTCAAAAGTGTCTTCTCTCACACACTTTTCACTTAAAACACTTTTTATACTTAGGCACATATTGAATAATATAATTTATTAATTCATTTGGCTCCAAAAAAAGCCTTTTCACCAATATCATGAAACTATGACATGCAAGGTCCCTGTTTCTTGTGCCCAAGATTAAAAACTTTTCATTCTGGTTCCAACGAGCTATAACACTAAGGTATCCAACATATAATACCAACAAAAATGACAACCTTAGCAAATTTAATTAAATAATAATAATAAACCACCCATCTTGCAAAAACAATTGAAGAAGCATCCAAATCAAAATCTGTTTGCACATGATTGATCTAGATGATGAATGATGATGAATGAACTTGATGGGGTGACTTATTAAAAATAGACGCTCTCTCCAAGATTCTTGGAGCCCAAACCGGAAGCCAGAAATGAAAATTGAGAGCATCATTCAACTCCTCTAACTCATCTGAGCTCATCAGAACTATCCATTGACTTACTATAAATAGTAAGTTCACACCAATGACCCTCTAAACACCTCGCAAGACCACGAGGATCACAATAATGACCTGGCACCATCAGATCAATGACTTGCAAAAAATGGAGACATTACACTTTCTAAGATGAAATTGAAGCTAGAAAAAGGATTTTCAAAAGATTCTATCTCATTTAATCGCGAATCCCTTGATTTCAACTCAATATCCTTGACTCGCTTACCCCATCTCTCGCTCATATCCTTGAATGACTTGACAACTTAGTGAGCCAAAGTTGCTCAAACTCATCTCTAAGACTTGGAAACGTAAAAATTGCTACCAACGAAGATGACTACTCCTACTACCAAAGCAAAAAGAGGGGGTCCCCATTTGCAATAGGGCAATGGTGTGAAAACCTCACAACACTTATCTTGCTTTCTTCTAGAATTCTCTTGAAGTCGATCCTTTATGTTTTCTTTTAGAAGCTTCCTTAAGTCGATCCATTTGTGCTTTCTTGTAAAAATTTCATGTGTCAACAAACTTTGAGGAATTTCTCTCTTTGGGTGATTTATTTAATAAAATAAAAATTTAAGTATAATTTCCTTTATGATACTTTAAGTTATATTTTATATAAATACTGTTAGGATGTTTGAGAGTGGTTTTAGATCTCTAGGAGTTATAATGGAGATTCTATATTTTAGAAGATCCTAAAAACTTTTAGACTCAACCAAATTTTAGTAATCAACACGCTTCCATCAATGTTCTTCACATAGCATTTCTTGACTTTTCCATGATAAATTTGATACTAGAACAAGGATTTTACAAGAATTTTCACAATTTTGAATGCTTTTCCTCATTTTGAAATCCAAAATATTTCACCACTTTTCATGTTTTTTTTCACGAAATCCCAAACAAAACTGAAGTTGAAAACAAGAATTTTACACTTGAGTGAATTCACAACTTTTGGTCTTCCTAAAATAGAAGCTTCTAAAAATAGATATTTTGAAAAAGCAAAAAAAAACAATTTTATTAATTAGAAAAAAGCAAACAAAAAGCAAGTTCCTGGATTGGCCCCAAAATGCCAAAAATAGAAACTTCTGAAAAAGCAAAAGCAAAAAAAACAACTTTCCCTAAAGGTAGGAGTTGTCAAAATTGACCTCAAGCAATGTCGATCTTCGTCCCTTGGCCCTTCTTAACACCTTTGTGGTATCGAAGTACTCATTTGGTCATGCTTTCTCTCTTTTAATTTTTGACATCCCTGAATTTGGATTGAGCTCCTAAACTTTGATTGAACTCCTAAATTTTCATTGGCAAGAGATTGGTGGCTGAAACAAAAATACCTAAACAAAATCCTAAAAAGTGAAAAAATTGGGGGTCCCCATTTCCAATGGGACGATGTGTGATAACGTCACAATAGGACATCTCAACCAAAGAAACTTTATTAAAAATTATTTAACAATTAATATTTATTTAGAGATTTAATTTATTATTTAGTTAGTAGTTTATTGCTTTTTAAAATAATTTTTTTAGCAAAATAGGCAGGTGTTATCTAACACCGCTACAAGCAAGGCTGACTGACCAACCTTAATTTTGAATCATCATAGTCCTCTCACCATCCCACAATTATTTGTCCTCAAGCAATTTTCAAACTAAGTGTTAAAAAATATGAACCCCCACCCATGTTGCATCATTGAGGGGAAGTCCTTTCCATTTTACCAAATACTCAGTTTTGATTTTGTTTCTTAACCTCTTCTCCCTCACAAACAACACCATTTCAAGTTCTCAAATCGATTTTCCTTCATACTCATGTGGTGGCAGCTCTTGTGAAGGGGTGACACATTCTCCAAGGGTTTTCTTAAGGCATAAAACATGGAATGTGTTATGAATTCTGCTATTAGCTGGAAGTTCCAGCTGCCTAAGCTACCTCGTCAATCTTCCTTACCACCTTATAGGGCCCATAAAACATGACTTCAACTCCTTTTCTCCACTCCATTTGATAGAAGACTACCTATAGGGCTGCAATATCAAAAACACCATGTCACCAATCTCAAAAACTCTCTCGGTTCAGTTCCTATCAACTCCATCTAAATATATATGTTGATAGGAACTGAACCGAGAGAGTTTTTGAGATTGGTGACATGGTGTTTTTGATATTTATACTTTTCCTTGAGAGGTTCCAAGATATCTATACTTTGTTGTACCACATCTTTTGCACTTGGCATTCTACTATCCATAAGAATCAAATCCATAAATGAAGTAGCATCATAACCATAAAATGCCTTAAGAGAGTCATACCAATTGACATGTGATGGGTTGTATTGTAGCAATATTCTCCTAAATGCAACCGTCTAATCCAAGTTGTTTGATGGCCTGTAACACATTTCCTTAAGTAACCCTCTATCCATTTGTTCACAATCTCTGTTTTCTTATTAGTTTGTGGATGATAGCTAGTGCTTGATTTCAATCTAGTACCTATCAAACAAAAGAGCACTTGTCAAAACAAGTTGAGGAACCTATTGTCCTTGACACTTACAATGTTCTTTGGTTTGAAGATCTAAACCTATCACTTGTGAAGATTTAAATTCTAAAGATATGGCATGAAAATGGGCATATTTAGCAAGCCCATCAACAACCACATGCATACAATCCTTACCTTGAACTTTTGGCAACTCTGCGATGAAATCCATGGATATGCTCTCCCAATTCTAGTTTGGAATAGGTAGGGACTGCAATAAACCAATTGGGAAGACATGTTCAACTTTGCTTTGTTGGCATTCCATTCTCACATGTTGCATCACATCATTTTTTAGCCCTTTCCATGAAAAACGTTCTCTAACTTGTTTGTATGACTTTTAGAAACCCGAATAACTAGCAAGCTGTGTGTTAGGACATGCCCTGAAAATCCTCTCCATTTTAGATTCAAGTATGCAATACATCAGATCTTTGTAAAGAATAAGTTCATAAACCTATCATCTTGTAATTTTCCTTCCAAAATATCATTACTAATTGGATTTTTCCTCATACTCAACCATAATAAAAGCATTCCAATTAGCAGATATATCAGTTATAGAATAAAGATAAGGCTTCCTAGAGAGCGCTTTGGCCACCACATGCTCAATGTCAAAATCATATGCTTGAAGGCTTGAAGTTTGCTTACCCATTTCTGCTACCTATTGTTCAAATCCCTTTGGTTGAGGAAGAATTCAGACTGTTATGATCTGTTTGACCACAAAATTCCCACAAACCAAATATTGTAAAAATCTGTCTAAAGCACGCATGATAGCCAACATCTCTTTGTCATAAATTGAGAAATTTTGTTCAGCCTCGAGTTTTTTACTCTCATATGCTATGGGATATTTATTTTGCATCAAGACATCCTCAATGCTTCTTCTAAAGCACCATATTCTAGAACAAAATTAAGTGAGAAATTTGAAATTTCCAAAACAAGACATGAGCTCATCACTCCCTTAGTATATCAAAAGGATGCTAGGTTGTTGGACTCCAAGATAATGCTCCTTTCTTGGTCAAATTTGTCAAGGGTATCACAAGTTGTGAGAATCTTTTCACAAATCTTCTATAATAGCTGCAAAGTTCCACAAATCCCCTCAAATGTGTCAAATTCCTTTGTCTATGCCAATCCTGGATTGCCATGATCTCCTTATCGACACTAACACCTTGGGAACTAATCATGAACCCCAAATATAAGATTTCAGTCAACCCAAACTCACATTTTGAGACATTAGCATAAAAGGGTTGTTTCTCATATATGCCAAAGACTTCATCTAAATGCTTCAAATGATCCTCCCAAATCTTGGTATAAATCAAAATGTCATCAAAGAAAACCAAAAAGAATTTCCTCAACTGAAGAATGAATAACTAATTTCTTTGTAGACTATATGTGAAAAAGGCTCATTTCTTGAGTTTCCAATTCTAATGTACTTGTATGTGCCACATCAAACAATCAAATGACTGGATTAGGCTTTACGAGTGATATTTAGCAAGATCAAGTGAATTCTTGCCATTTTCAATTTTTCATTTTTCTATTAAGGGCCAAGAGGTCAATGGAATTAGATCTCAGTAACTTAAGTTTAAAGTTATAACTTCACAAACAAACTCCATTAGAACTCACTTTCCATTAACTAAAAAGCATTTTTAGATCTCTTTATAATAGTACTATTTTTGTCACTTTTTGTAGGCATTTTCGTGGTCTTAAGCTTTAAAGTTTCAGGGCTCTTGTCTCAACGATACACAATTATCAGGCATAGAAATTGACCATTGAAATTGCATCAAATACCAAGTTTTTATAGGGGATTGTATGTGAGACTAAAAATCTCTCATCTATTGAGAAGGGTGCAAATTATAATTAAAAAAATCACGGAAATAGGATTTTACTAACCACATTGCACATGAACTTCATTTGCATCCCATTGGATCAAAAACTTCAAAGGAGTTGGTGAATCTTGGAAGATGATGAATCTGAAAGGAATTGTTTGATAAGATTAGTGAGTTGAGGATTAGATGTTGAACCACAATCTGTATATACTCAATAATTGATGTGTGAAAGGAATGACGGGAATCTAACTTGTGTGAAGGATTTTGTACATTAAATAAAGGAGTGCAATAAGGAATATAAGACAGACAATTAACCTTAACATATTAAAGCTGCCATATAATGTAATTTTCTACTGTTAGTCACTTCTAGGGCCATTATGGAGGAATGTCTGCCTTTTGTAGGTTTGCGCTCCTTCTTGGTTGTGTAGCAACAAATTTTACTAATTTAGGCGTTCTCAGTTGCAAGCAATGGGCTCATATGACTAAAGAATGGGTGAAATAAAATTTCAAAGATCCAATACAAACATATGCCAAGTAGACAACAAAAATGACAAGAATGTTCTCACCATAGATTAAAATAGCATTGATATATCACCGATAAGTACACTTATCGCTATAAGTTCAGCACCACGTGAAAAATATGTTACTTTATTGTGGATTACTTATCTCCGCAAAGTTCCAAACTTATTGCAGAGAAAACATGAAGTTATTGCCGAAATATCAGTGATATTTAGAAAACTTATCGGCCACAGTCTGCTTATAGGGACTGACGACCCAAAAAGATGCATTTCACATTTTTGTGTTTGCAAATTGGTGTAAAATTGCTGATATTTTCCAAATTTTTTTTTGCCCTCAACGATAAGTTGCCGATAACGATATTTTGAACTATGGTTCTCGCCACTCATACTTCTCAAGTTTTTCACTCACACTTCCAAATGTGATTTCTTTATAGAATTTAGATGTGATCAAGAAATGGTAGTTTGTTCCCAAACCTTGGCAAAATTGATGATGGCAAGGTTTATAGGGCAGATGATTCAACTCTAAATAAATTGGTCATAGTGAAGTTGTGCTAGAAGATGGTGTAACTAGAAATGTTTATTATTAACCTGATTTGATAATGATTTTTTTTTTGTTTTTCATAATTCTCAAGTTTTATGTGCTCTATTCTATCTACTTCTCATAATTCTCAAGTTTTCCATTCTCATTATTCCAAATGTGGTTTATTTATAGATTCTACATATGAACAATGGTTGTAGTTTTCTCCAAGAACCTGGAAAATTTGCCGATGACAAGGGTTTTAAAGCAGATAACTCAACTCTTAATATAGTTGGTAGTAGTTGTTAAATTCCAGAGATCGATTGCAAATGTAATCACACTATTATGATTGTCTGTATTTTCCAAATGCATTGATCTCTTTGTATTTATACATGACAAGGACAAAAAGAGACATGTCCCTTCATGGGACATGTCTATTCATTAATTTATCTTATAAATTTAACTATTTAGTTATTATGAGAATAATTATAATCTAACTTTATATATATATCATTGTATATAATATCAATTATTATATATATATGTATATATATATAATAAATCATTTCTCATAATAATCATATAGTCGGTATTATTTATCCGATCGATGCTACAAACATCAACACTCCCTCTTAGCTAGGGAGGATAAATAAATCAATCCAAGATAGCAACACAAAGTTAATTGTAAGAGTTTATTTAGTATCACATCATTGTGATATCAGAGATATGGTCTGACCAAGAATATCAAGTCTCATGATATTCACCATAACTCATAGGTTTATAAATATCATCTCATGATATTGGGAGTATTTGTCACAGAATATCAAGTTGCAAGATATTCTCCAAATACTCAAAGTAATGGCCGACCAACATCAAGTCACATGATGTCCACCAATTACTCAAAAGTTTACAAAGATATCATCTCATGATGTCGGGAGCATTGGCTTGCAGAATATCAAGTCGCATGATATTCACCAAGTGCTCAGAGTAATCGCCTACCGACGCCAAGTCACATGATGTCCACCAAGTACTCAAAAGTTTACAAAGATATCATCTCATGATATCAGGAGCATTGGCCTGCAGAATATCAAGCCGCATGATATTCACCAAGTGCTCAGAGTAATGGTCTACCGACATCAAGTCACATGATGTCCACCAAGTACTCAAAGTAATGGCCTACCAACATCAAGTCACATGATGTCCACCAAGTACTCAAAAGATGTTCATAGGTAATTTGCACTTACCATAGGAGCATTCATATCATTTATCATGATCTGTTACAGCCATCATAAGATGTCTATCATGACAAAATATTAAGTTATTGTAAGATCGTCACCTTTCAATAACTTTAACAAATACAAGTGATAATCAATTGGAAGTCGTCACTTCCTCATGATTTACATAGGGCCCAAAAAAAACATAAATATTTTCATTAGTATAATAATCAATTATATCAAGTTTACCTCAGAAACGTTCACCTTCAATAGTGAACCCCCTCTCAATCAATATGATCAAGATTGTCACAAGTTGACTGAACCATCTGCTTCCTCTGAAGCTCAAGTTTATCAACTTCTTGACCTCTTTTGAAAAATGTCAAACTCCTTCTGAATCTGAATTTCATATGCTTTCGTAAGGTGAGCCCATAATATTGTGCATGAATCAATCTTTCATAGGATTGTTGAATATACAGTGGATGTGCCACGCATTCTCTGTTCCACGTCACACTTTCTTTCACCCCGTCAATACAAAAAAAAAAAATTCATCTGCCTTTATCTTCTCAGCCCTTCGAGGATTAAGATTGTTCATGCCTCCCTCAAACCGCCTCACTCAAGGCTTCTGTCATGGCTGCGTTGGACTCAACGGCTTGGTAATGATCATTGGCTCCTTCCTTGCCCAAATCCAACTGTGTACTCTCCTCATGAACAATACCTTGTGACTATATTGCTTTTGGCCGCATCTCTATCTGATACATCTGCTTCCCTCTTTTCCAATTCGCTCCCTTCGTAGTCCAGAAGACATGAACTTGGGGAGCCCCCGTATAGCAATCGGGTGGCTTCATGCCCCTCTAATAGAACCAGTGCTGGTGATCTGATTTGAAATCTAAGCTATATATCTGTCCTAGCACCAACACTGATTTTAGAGCGGCATCTATCCCAACAGCCCAAAAGCTATACACGACTCTATTTTGAAGCACATATATGTTTCGTGTCGACAACCCAGTGTCGGCCCATTTTTCTCGATCCACATGGTGCATAGCAAATGGGTGTTCGGATAGCGTTCGTGGAGGGTACAAAGCAAATTGCTTGTACCAAGTGACTCAAGAGCTAGATGCGGGCTCACCCAGAGATCCCCTTTAACACGTTGGAATAACTACCAATGAATAATTACAATATGGTCATTCACAAAGTCTTGATCTGCAGATTACAATGTAAATATATTGAACTGATATCAATGATCTGAATTAATCTGCAATGCTCAATATATATCCTCTGCGATATAGTATATGCTGCAATCTGATTATCTTCAACCAATGATCTAAACGTGTTTGTATCTCCTTCGGTATGTACTCTGCAGTATTTATAGTATCCTTTGCGATATGAACCACAGTAACTATATTGTTTTTTGTTTTTTTCTGCAGTCAATATGAGCCACAATAAGTATTGTTTTCTGTGTGTATCAATATCTCCGATACGATATGTCTCCTGCAATTATGGTTGATGTGAACAAAGATCTGCTTTGAATGATAATTTTATTTATTTGTCCTCCTTTACATTTGCAACTTGGCTTTGATACCATGTTAAATTCCAGAGATCAATTGCAAATGTTGTTATCATTGTCTATATTTTCCAGATGCATTGATCTCTTTGTATTTATACATGACAAGGACAAGAAGAGACATGTCCCTTCATGGGACATGTCTATTCATTAATTTATCTTATAAATTTAACTATTTAGTTATTATGAGAATAATTATAATCTAACTTTATATATATATATCAATGTATATAGTAATATCAATTATTATATATATTGATATATATGTATATATAAAATAAATTGTTTCTCATAATAATCATATAGTCAGTATTATTTATCTGATCGATGCTACAAACATCAACAGTAGTGAAGTTGTGCTAGAAGATGGCATAGCTAGAAAAAGTTTATCATTAACCTAATTTAATTATGAATCTAACATCTTTCCAAATAACTAACAAGAAAATGTATTTTAGTTTTGTCATATCTGATTTGTTGTGAAGAATATTAGCACTAAATTTCAAGTGATTGTTTGTGGCAAGCCAGAAAAGAAAATATAGGGTTGCAAGTTTAATATGTTTTGGCACTGGTGGCTAAGGCAAAAGATGCAAGTCTATTGCAACATGAGAGATTGGGCCGCTTGAGTTTTTGGTGTATGCAATTAGTGGATCGTAAGGATCTGGTTCGTGAATTACCTATTGTTTCTCTATCCAAAGCCATGTGTGGAAAACATGTTCTCCACAAGCATTATCAAGAAGGTCTTGAGAGGGGTAAGGCCTCATATACAAAGGGGCATCTTCAACTTGTTTATTTTGATTTATGCACTAAAAATTATCCATCTCTTGCACGATGGATTATGCAGACAAAGGTTGGGAAGCCAAATGAATAACCACCATAACCTTGCAGCAACACTTAACCTCACACTTTCTTAAGTTTCACAAGGGTTTGAAAATGATAGATAATTTGATTATACAGTATCTACACTAGGATCAAACCCGCATTGCTTTACAATTGGGAATTTCATGATTTTGCTTTACAAATTTTAGCAAACACATTTCTGGTTGGTTATGGGACTCAGAGAAATTCAAGAAACTTCACAATGCTAGTCTTCATCAAAAAATTGATCTAGAACAACCACCCCTTATAAAAGGAATTTTAGACTCAGTGTGGGGAAATGATGTTTTTTTGTTAATGGTTTGTTGAAGATGTCACATAGAATGCCATTGAAAGTGGGCAGTACATACCTATGGAAAACTAATAAATAAATGTATTAAAACACCTCACCCTCACAAGATTGGAACAAATGTAATGTCCCCAAATTATTCTGTTAAATATATAGGGCTTTTGTATTTCTGAATACAATTTATATTTAAAACTCTCTGATCTGATCAATAATTTCAGATTATTATTGCTTAATAATCCCAATTCTCACTGCCTTATTATTCAGAGCAGATCTCTTATTTCTTTCTTTTTTCTTCGAATCAGATCTTCTACCATGCCTTCTCCAAATGCACAGATCTCCCTTTTATATCCTCAAGGTGTGGGAGTCACAACCTTTGGTTAGCATCACACCTCTTTACAAGAGACACCTCCTCTTAGCCCCAATACTTGCCTTGTTTACGCTGATCACTGCCAATTAATTATATAACCCTTTAATACCGTCATTGCCTAAGGTTAATCTAAGTCAGCCTTTATAAGACAATACTTAGTCATCCAACTAACTTAATTATTTTTATTTGAGTCAGCCCATTCAAATATTGGTAAGAATTCCCCTAACTGAGTTGGCTCTTAGTTCAATGTTTTTATTTAATCCCAGTCGGCCCTAGCATAATGGCTAGAAAGGCAACGATCTGAGATTTGAAGACTGCCATTTGATTTTACAAGGGCTGCACTACTGGCAGGGGATATAACAGTCTGCCCTTCCCAAGATTGCTTGTCCTCAAGCAATGTCAGTTTTAATTTTGTTAACCATATCTTTGCGATGTGAGGATCCCAAAACTATCCCTTGGAGATTCGTAATACTTGGTTCTCCTTGTGATGTAATTAGCTTCTGCTACACAACCCTGATATTATCTTGAGTTGCAAATTGAACTAGGATACATTTTTGTCAATAACTCTCGACATAGTCAAGAATAAGGTTCACAATTTTGAATAAGCTTTCTCTCATCTTTTAGCAAGGGAGGACAAAAAGGCATCAATCTAAACAATTTCTCTTTTGGCATTACTTTTATTGCAAAGGATTGATTTTGGCTGACCCAATGTTTGCACAATAACATGGGTATCTCTTTGCGGTAAAGCAGGGGCGAGCTTAACACATTAAGAGAAAGAATAGAAGCATGACACGCATCTGTGGTCTTAAATGTTCTTGGCTAGAAGGGTTTAGAGATGGTTTAGTTACCATCTTCTTTGTTTCACAACCTTGCTTACTTGTAATAGGGACTATGTTGAGTTGTGATTTGTTTGCTTGTAGGCTCATCTTATGGAGTTGAAAATTCCAAAGGGAAACTTGACTGAAACTTTTCATTACGTTAAAATGCACATGGAATAGACTTCCTAAAAAACACACCAGATATGCTACAAAGCATATTCAAGACATAAGGCATACGTTAGGAAAGGCACACATGCACGCACAGGAAGTAATCAAGCTGAAAATATGACAGACATGAAGTAAACAAATTAATACATGTAAGTTATGAGGGATACATGCAAGACACTAAGCATACATGTGAAAGGTACACATAAAACACATAGGAAGTAAACATGCTGGAAGCAAATCAGATAAGAAGCTAACACATATATACATGGAAGATACGAAGCCTATCCATAAATACACATGAAACATAGACAAATAAACGTAAGGCATGGAGTATATACATGTAAGTCATGTAAGGCATGAGGCAATATACATAAATACACGTAACGCATGAGGTTTATACACATAAATACACACGAGGCATGAGGCATACAAGTAAAACATAAAGCACAAATACACGTCAGGCATGAAGCATACATGCAAGGCATGAAGCCATACATATAAATACACTCAAGGCATTAAACATACAAGTAAGACATAAAGCATAAATACATTTAAGGCATGAAGCAATACACATAAATAACACAAGGTATGAAGCATACAAGTAGGACATAAAACATAAATACATGGAAGGCATGAAGTATACAAGTTAAGGCATGGATCAATACACATAAATATATGCAAGGCATAAAGCATACAAGTAAGACATAAAGCATAAATACATGTAAGGCATGAAGTATACACGTTAGGCATGAAGCAATACACATAAATATATGTTGAATGAGGGAGCCCAATAGGTTGGCCCAAAGCAATCCTCACACTAAGCTCAAGAGTGGATATATCATCCTCCTTGGCCCCAAGTGGCAGACACATTGGACATCAATCATAGGGCGGTCTACCTAGTGAATGCTTGTCTCTGCCCTCCTTATTCATTTTTAGTATTCAATCATAATACAGTTTGAATGAGGGAGCATGATAGGTTGGCCCGAAGTAATCCTCGCACTAAGTCCAACCAAAAAGTGGCAGGTACATTGGACATCCAACATGGGGTGGTCTAATTAGTGAGGTGCTTATAGCTGCCCTCCCTATCATGTCTTCTTATTCATCTTCTTATAACTGTGATATCTCCAACAATCAACCATTGTAGGAGTTGGAAAGTAAATCGCAATAGGGTGCCCAAAAATCCTCCTAAGCCCAAGAGAAGACACTCACCCTCTTGGCCCCAAGTGGCAGGCACATTAGACATCCATCATGGGGTGGTCTAGATGATGATCTCGTATCTGCTCCCATTTCCTGCATTTCTTTCTCTTCTCCACATGATTACTTTCCAGGTTATAGATAGCTTAATGATTTAGAATATGCATTTTATGTTATCACACAACAATTATTTGAATTTTGAGATAATATAATATTATTGCAGGTTATGTATTTTCAGTCTGTTGTGAGAATTTTGACAGATTTGATTTAATGTTGTTTCCCTCTTTGAATGCTGAATGCTTCTCTCTCAGAGGAATGCTTTTGCTGATGGTTCGAACTGCATTTGATTGCTGAAGATTCTTTGCTCTTTAATGAGGATTGATGTTAATTGTATTGATTTCCTTGATTGATTGATGATATCTTTTCAAGACCAATTGCTGCTTATTTGTAATGTCCCCAAATTGATAGAGAATAAATTAATTAAATTAATTGGTCCCAATTAAAAGATATTATTAAGGACCTTTAATTAATTAATTAATAAAGGGGCCCTTTTTTATTATTGTTGTCCGTAGGTGTTTGCCATGTCGGCGTTCTTCTGTAAACCCTTGGGACTTTCTCCGAAGGGGTATTTGTGACCAGCATGTAGGTAGTTGTTGATATCCGATTTGAAATCTTTTATTTGTATTGTGAATTCCAGTCGGAATTCTGTTGTTTGCCATTTCAGAGGTGAAAGATCCTCCCTATTTGGTTTGTTGCAGTTTCGCTGCTTCACAGCCACCCTAGTCTGCTGTTGGAAATATCATTTTGATATTTCACCGTGTGCTCCAAATTTGTGAAGTCTTCTATAGAAGACAAATTTGTATTCCTGAGCGATATTTGTTTGTGAAATCTGAAGTGCTATCACTATTTGAGTTACTTCTGGCGTTGTTGGTATTTTGACAACAATCCATCTAGCGTCCATTCTTGTGTTGTCATCATTAATGCAATAGTCTATTGTTTGTGCAAATTTGGAAACTCATGTTTATCTAATACCTCTGTGAAGGGAAGAAGCCGTACGACCCTTTTGTGTGCACGCAAGACTCTGGAATTGACCATATGGTCACATTACAGACCGTACGGATACCTTACATCTTGATGATATACGGTCAACAACATTTGACCACCAAAGGCACTTTCTACTAACAGTTGTACCATACGACCTTACCACATATTCCAGCACCGTACATCGTCATTCATCATACCTCTATACAACCACCTCCTATGTTGTCGTACAATCTATCTTATACACTATACGATAGGCATCTCCACCGTACGGACCATACCTTGCACGTGTACGAAATCTTAAGCTCAGGTGCGTAACAGAGTTGGGGGTGTTTGTCAGTTAGGAACATTACAGTGGTATTAGAGTTGGTGATCTTGCCAGCCTATTGCGATGATTGAGAGATTTTGGGATTTGGATCACACTATGGAAGCAATGATGGTTAGTGGTGGTTGAAGAAACTACATAAGATTGGCAAAGAGCTCAGTGAGGGTGTTGATCTTCCATTAGATTTATTGGAAGTATGCTTGTGTAAGGTGGACCTATTACCTTCAAGATTTATACAGAGGATCCTTTCTCCGATTAAGGATGCCTTAAGTCAACCTAGCCTTTTGAGACACCATGACAAGGAAATGAAGTTGGTAGCTACAACATGTCTCAATGAGATTTTGAGAATCTCGACTCCTACAAAACTGTATGATGACAACACCATGATAGAGATATTGCATTTGATCATTGACAACTTTCAGAGCCTTGATGACTTCAGTGGTGACCCTTTTGGCAGGAGATCTACAATATTGGAAAACTGTGCAAATGTAAAAGTAAGTAACCTCCTCTTAGATCTAGAGTTGCAAGACTTGATCCATGATATGTTTCATCACTTCTTGGTCACAATCAAGGAGTGTCATGATACTAAGGTTTTGGTTGCTATGGAGAGCCTTATGATTCCGTGCATTGAAGAGATGGATGAAATATCCCAGCCTATCATATCTATGTTGTGGGTTGTTCGTAATCTAGAATGTGTCCCGTCTATGGCAGCGTGTAGATTGGTCAGTAATGTATTCAAGCATTGTGAAGAAAAACTAATATCTCATTTGCACAAGTGGGAGAAAGTAGATGACAGCAATAAGGGTGATGCATTACACAAGGAGGGTGAAGGCATGATTACATGGCTGCTCTAGGAGGATCTGCTAAATCTTGCTACTACACCTACATGTGGAGAACACCTAAAAAATGAAGAAGTTGCTTGTATGGATCTTGCCAAGACAACTTGGATAGATCAAGGTGACATAAGCTCTGCCATTACCCTGTTTCATGAGCCAGGTCTTTAGTTCATTGAGTATGGAGCCCTTCCTTATGTGTAGCAAGCTATGTCTATCGCAGAGGCTGTGACTGACGTTGGTGCCCTATCCGTCGCTGAGGCTTTGCTCGCCATCGAGGCCCTACCAACCACTGAGGCTCTATCTGACGTCGAGGTTCTGCCCGCCGCCGAGGCTCTGTCCGTCATCAAGGTTCTGTCCACCATCGAGGCTCTGTTTGTCGCCGAGGCTTTGCCCACAATTGAGGCTTTGTCCACCGCCGAGGTTCTCTCTATCGCCATCGCCACTGAGACTCTATCCACCGCCAAGGCTGTGTCTGTCATCGAGGCTCTATCCGTCATCGAGGCCCTATTTGTCGCCAAGGCTCTACCCACCGAGGTTCTGCCCACAGTCGAGGCTTTGTCCACCGTCGAGGTTCTCTCCATTGCCATCACCGTCGAGGCTATGTCCGTCGTCGAGGGTTTGTCCACCGGCAAGGCTCTGTCCGTCAAGGTTCTTCCCGCTGCCGAGGCTCTGCCCATAGAGCTTTTTCCCACAGTTGAGGCTCTATCTGTTGATGAGGTTCTCTTTGTCGTTGTCACTGCGGAGACTATATCCGCCGAGGCTCTGCCCGTTGAGGCTTTGCATGTAGTCGAGGCTTTGTCTGCCGCCGAGGTTCTCTCCATCTCTATCGCCATTGCCACTCTGTCTACCACACCCTGTCCGCTACCGAGGCTTGTCAGCCGAGGTTCTCTCCGTTGCCATCGCCGTTGAGGCTCTGTCCACCACCGAGGTGTTGTTCATTGTCGAGGTTTTGTTTGCAGCAGAGGTTCTGTCCGTCGTCGTCACTGTTGAAGCTTTTTCCGTCGCCAAGGCTGTGCCCATCGCCAAGGCTGTGTCCGTTGCCATGGTGTCTGTGTCCGTGTCCGTGTCCCTCGCCATCGCTATGTCCGTGGCTAAGTTCGTGTCAGCATCAATGTCCATCTGTGGCCATACTAGAAGAGATTGTTGAACATGATGGCGTGAAATATTTCATCGATTGGCGTTGTTGGGATCTTGGTGGAGGGCATGGAAACAATTATATCAGAGTGGAGCAGTTGAAGCTTGACGAAGGGTTACTTTTCTCGCTTACTTCCAGGCGCATGTGCGTGGTCATGTTGTGGCTTGAAGGTTCTAGTGGATACAGTTATCGGTGTCCGCGCCTAATTTGGAATCCTAGAGTCTTGATGATGGATTGCTTGAGGGCAAGCAATCTTTGGGCGGCAAGGATTTGTAATGTCCCCAAATTGATAGAGAATAAATTAATTAAATTAATTAATTGGTCCCAATTTTAAAGATATTATTAAGGACCTTCAATTAATTAATAAAGGGGCCCATTTTTATTATTGTTGTCTGTAGGTGTTTTCCGTGTTGGCGTTCTTTTGTAAACCCTCGAGAATTTCTTTGAAGGGGTATTTATGACCAACATGTAGGTAGTTGTTGATATGCGATTTGGAATCTTCTATTTGTATTGCGAATTCCAGTTGGAGTTTTGTTGTCCACCATTTCGGAGGTGAAAGATCCTCCCTATTTGGTTTGTTGCAATTTCGGTGGTTCACAACCACCCTAGTCTGTTGTTGGAAATATTGTTCTGATATTTCACTGTATGCTCCAAATTTGTGAAGTCTTCTATAGAAGACAAATTTGTATTCCTGAGCAATATCTGTTTGCAAAATCTGAAGTGCTATCACTATTGAATTACTTCTGGTGTTGTTGGTATTTTGGCGACAATCCATCTAGCGACCATTCTTGTGCTGTCGTCATTAATGCAATAGTCTATTGTCTGTGAGAATCTAGAAACTCATGTTTATCTACTACCTTTGTGAAGGGAAGAGGCTGTATGACCCTTTTGTGTGCACGCAAGACTCTGGAATTGACCGTATGGTCACATTACAGACTGTACAGATACCTTACATCTTGATGATGTATGGTCAACAACATTTGACCACCAAAGGGACTTGCTACTGACTGTTGTACCATATGACCTTACCACATATTCCAGCACCGTACATCGTCATTCATCATACCTCCATACGGCCATCTCCTGTGCTGCCGTACAGTCTATCTTATACACCGTACAACTGGCATCTCCACCGTATGGACCATACCTTGCACGTGTACGGAGTCTTCAGCTTAGGTGCATACACAGAGTTGGGGGTGTTTGCCAGTTAGGAACATTCCATTATTCATTTCTTAATCGCTGCTTAAAAATATTTGAATATATTAATCACTGGATTCATTAATTGCTGTTTATAAAATGAGTGCTGTTTGTTTACGTACTAATTATTGCTCCTAATATAATCACAGCTTATAATATATTGATGCGTTTTAATCACTAGCCCTTAGATAATTATCACTGTTATTATTATCCTTAGTTAACTGCTGTCTTATCTGTCTTATAATCTTTGGCTTCCTACAGAAAATCATGAAGTTTTATGAATAAGATGATTTTCTTGGTCTTCAATATCTTCTCTATAGCTGGGCATGACATATTTGTTTGAAGTTGAGAGATTACAAGAAAATAAAGGTACATAATGGCTCATCATTGAAGAGTTTTTTGTCATTTCTCTAAAGAGTAGTTGGATTGTTTGATACTGAACTGTTTCTTATACGCCCCAGCAGAATCATGCAGCAAAGCAAAAGAGCAAACGTTTGAGTGAGATAAGACATTATATATCCCAAGAAAAAAGTATGCATTATAAATCTTTGGCTGAAGCGGCTTGTACTTGTTGTTCTCATTACATTATTTACAAGGTTCCTACAAAAGTTGTTCAAGATACCACAACACTCAAGAAATGTTGTAGTGGGAAGCCAACTATTGTACACTAGAATTTGGACATGTCACATTGGCCTGCATTTCAGATGAGAAGTGAAAGAGGCTTAACCCTAATAGCATAAGTGCATTATGTGGAGCTATTTACAGGAGTCCAAAGTCTATCAATTATTGAATCCTACCAAGGGCAATGACATTTAGATAAATGTGATATTTAATGAAGTGAATCCATATAGAGATACTGACATGCATTGATAAACCTACAAACCAAATTATTTACATGGTTGAAGAAGGGACACCTACTCCAATTTGGCTAGTCTTTTCGTTGTAACTTTTGAGGATCTCTCAAAAAATGACGAGGTTGTTTAGACTCTTTGGAGTGATGCTGCGTTAATTGAGACTTTGGATAAAAGATTTGGGCATTGAACCCACCATCCCAGATGATATCGATCCGAAACATGGAAAAACCTGCTTCACGCGTGGGAGGAGAAAGGGTGTTAGTCATCCCAAGGGAAACACCTATTTTGACTGGGCTAGTATTTTTGTTTAAGGGTCTAAGGGAGATTGGTGAGGATATGACTACACCAAAAAGGAGTCAAAGTCAAAATCAGCAGGCCTATTATACTCGTTTGGCTGGAGTGTTGAACACACATGCAGATGCCAAGGACAACAACAAAAGGAATGAGGCATGGCAGATGCTTGACTTTAGATTTGTGAGGATCAATGATAGGATTGCAAACATCTTTGCCAATCCTACAGTGAGGGAAAATTTCACAAAATTAAAGGAGCTCGTTATACTGTTGAGAATTGTCAATCTTGGGTGCTTTTAAAGCAACTGATGCAGAAATACCTGAAATAGAAATATCTTGAAAAAACAATAAAACAAATATTTGCACATACTGAGCTTAGGGTTTAAAAGAATTAATTCTTGCATATTTTTCCCAAGAAGGTAAAAGCATAGAAGTCTAAAAATCTTCAAATCAAATGCATTCTATATATTCCCAGATAATGTTTCTATTGTCAAGGACAAGCAAAATGCAGGCTACCAGCAATCACATGATAGTTTCATGACACACCCAAGCAGTCATACAAATAAAGTAAGCTAGAAGTTAGCCTCCAAACTTTTTTCAAAAGAAAATAACCTAAATTCCACACTCCAAACATTGATTTATTAAAAAATTATGCAGTCAACAATCTAGCCGGAAACTATTTTGTCTAATTCTCCCCATGACAATATTATGGCTGGCACAATCTTGAATGCAACACTAAAAAAAGGAATTGGTAACCATAACAAAAACAAATCTGTTAAAAATTGTAATTTGTTTTTGAGACATTCCTTGAGATATAAATAAACAACATTGGTATGCATTGCCCCAGACATGATAACCTTCTTCAAGCACTATAACATGACTCTAGATATTGAATAAAATTAAGAAAGTAAAAGAAGAGATTCCCAGAGGTTTCTAATATTATTCTTAAATCAACCTATTTTGCTGAACGTACCAATTCATGTTCCAGTTTCTGCTTTTGCTGAAGAGCAGCAGATTTCTCTTCTGTTAATCTTGAGATTTTAGTCTGAGCCTGCACAAGCACCAAAGAATTCTATAGTCTTCAAGTATCCAAAAAGCAATTTATACTTGTGCAAAATTGTGATGTCTGCTGCGAGACTAGTCAAAGAAATAAATTCACCGCTAAAATGTTTCTATGAGAGGTAAAATGTTTAAAATGCAACTGTGTAATAGCTAACTTCTCACAAAATTTGTAAACGACGGGTGGCTTTATTGTTATGGACTCAAACAGTCAATAAAATCCAAGAGCACAAAACTGTTGAGAGCATTCTCTACAGTTCCATGTTCTGAGAAACTTGTGTCAGCTATTCTTAACAAGACTGATAGTCACACCACAAGAATTCACCTGTCATAAAATATAATGAAGATTTAATAAGCACCACCATGTGAAGGATAATTATGGATACAAGTAAAAGCATTGATGGTTAAACTCGAGTGTTAAGACAAAGAATAATGTTTTGAATTGGCATGCAATGCAGTTGTACAAACTCAATAGTCTAGTAATGTATTTAGTTCATTACATGTGAACTTATGGGTTACACAGCAGTTAAGATTGCCAGTTCACCTCATTGATCACTTATTACTGATGATTTTAACCATAGAATCTAATGCATGGACAATGCTGTTGCCAAACATGACAATTAGTATAAAATAGGCCAGCCACACAAACCCTCAAAACTTCAAACTGCCAGACACTATGTTCATGGGGACATAACATTTTATAGGAATAATATAGATAAAACCTACTTATTGCTCAGAAAAGTTGTGTTCTTTTTAAAATACATGTGATAAGATCTACAAATGAAGCACAATCCACCAAAATTGATGACGAAATATATTTTTCTCTGAAAGCTTGTTGTCAATATGTAAATGTTTTAGGAGGCACAAAAATCCAATTTGATTTTTGGATGGAAAATTGAAAATCCCATAACTTTTGATTCCATCCAGACTTATTATTGCTCCAACTCAGATTACAGATCAAAATTTGCATTATTTCCTTAAATAATGTTGCCAAGTAATCCCATGTTTGGGTACAGACATCCTCCAACATATTTCTTCCCTCTTTTTTGGGCTTTCTTAAACTACCGTACAGTCTTTTGTTGCATATTTCCATGGTTCATAACTCCTTAGGTTGCTTAATACTAAGCTTGCTTCTTAGATCCTATTAGATATAAGTTAAAAGGTTTGAAAAATTAGGAAATGTAGCTGTATGAGTTTGCTAAATAATCAGATTGTTATCCCCAACAGCTTTTATAGAACTGTATCATACAATGTAATCTTATGGCTTGTTTTCCACACGATAATCACATGGGCCACAAGCACACTCACACCAAACACATAGGAGTAAGGCTTACACACAAGCCAAATACAGAGCATACACACTACATACACAACATCTAAGAATCACTTGATCATCATCACATGATGGATAAGGATAGATACACTCATCGAGTACAACTTCTGATGGCCACAAGGATGAGATCCTAGAGAGGAGGTAGGGGGCGTCATCACAATAGCCAATGGTACTGGCTAAGAAAAGTCAGGTATGCATCAATCGCCCACAAAAGGAACCCAACAAGCAAGGACCAGCTCTCCCCAAGCAGGCATGCCTTCTATTCTCATAGCAGACCTATTCAAGTGCTTTGACTATGTCATATGAATCAATATCTTGGTTTGTTTTAATTACATTATTACCCATGAAAGTTTAACCATCACTTATTAAGGAAACTCCTGCACAAGATATCCAAAAGCCACTTTGGACCCCAACAAACATTAGGAGCCATTCCCCTACTACTCTATAATACCTCCAACTTAGGTTCTTTACAACTCAACACAAATGAGCGTGGCACAAAAAAATGGCACAAAACTTTGCCACACAAAATTTTGAACGTGATTTTAAAACATCCAAAAAAATCATGGAGACATGAATTCCCCCATACCAGAAATCCAAATTCAATTCCAATAATAGAAGCTCATTTTTAATTTTTTTTATTACTAGGAATCTCAAAAAACAAAAAGTGCCCTTTTGCTTCAAACATGAACTGATTCATGAAATAAAATTTGCATCCCAAGAATTTTTTGAAATTTTGTTATAGCAAGGGTGCATAATGGACATTTAAAAAAAAAATCTAAAAGCAATTTAATTAGTATACTTGCTCCAAATTACATCTACTAGGTGTTGATGTGAGTTTTATTCCCTTACAACATACATGATAGAACACTCAATGTCTCAGGATGAAACACTGAATATCGAATCCTCTTTTAAACAAATGCACCACTTATGCTAAGACTGCAATGAAAGATCATAAGGTGACTCCAAGGTTCCTTCTTAATGTGGATACTTACTCAGTGAAAATAATGTGATTTGTTGGTATCGCAAGGGGACTTACGCTGTTCACTAAGACTCGTCAACTTAACTTCAATTTATATAGCTTCACAATGTGCAATGAAAATATACTTTTGACTTCCAACTTATGAAATGTAGCTTAAACTTGAACTTGCAAATCTAGACTATTTCTACATCTACCTAAGGATGCAAGAAAGAGTGAGTGAATGTACTTGGACTCTACTAGATGCAGTCTTGTCATCGATTCCATTCACCAAGTGCAAGCTTCTAAGGTGTGTACAAATGATGTTCAAATCAATACCATTTCCTTAATCCCATCTATGGATGCAAATAAAAGATCAAGTATGGATTGAAGTTAAGTGCATATAAATATCATAAGACCATGCAAGACAAACTTACACTCAGTAAGCAGCTATTGGTTTAGTCTAGGATCGAATCAAGCAAGGATGCATTCACAATTACTCTTATCCAACTAAATTACTCAAAGCAAATTCTAACTTAATAACTTGAAATCAAATCTATTCTAAGTGAGAAATATAGATAACCATGCAATACTCCAAACAAAATCACAATAATTCACCATGTAAGACACAACAATGAATAGTAGAGCAAATCTGACAGTATTTTAGCAACAATTCTCTCTTACAAATGAGAGGGGTGGAGTTTATATAGGAGCCCCAATTACAATGAATGGCCAAGATTAAAAAAAAATGAATGACCTAGTTAATCCATTACAAACCCTAATTAGGGCAACCACAAATAGCCAATGAGAATGAAGCACCACAAAATGAGCCAATCAGAAAATTCAAAGGCCTAAGAGTAAGAACCAATAAGAAGAAAGGAAGCCGCCTAGTCATCGTACAACTCATCATCCAAGAGATGTACTCCCTTTTCCTTCTGCCTTCTAGCAAAATTAATGAACTTAACCAAAATTGCACTAAGTTCATCCATGTCAATATTGGGAAGGATGCTATGCTGTAACTCCAGGACCTCCAACTTCTCCATGCAAGTATCTAATGTATTATCCCAATCTTAAGTGTGCCTCTACAGATCATTTATGAAAATCATAAGTGAGAGAAATCCATTCAATTGACTCTTCTCAAGAGAGTCCATGTCTTGGAAATAGACCAATTTCATCATTTCTTTCAACTCATCCAAATCTAACTCATTAGAAGCATCAATGTCAAGACCAAACAATTCCTTGATTGCAACAAGGACCTTCGAGTGTATCTCTAGGATAGGGCCCTCAACATTCACACAATCAGACTGCACATGCTCATAAGCAGTCCTCCTCACAGACAATGAAAGATACCAATGACCAAAGTTGTATGCACTTCCTCTATCAATTACTCCTCCCTAAGTCAAGATTGATGTAGGGACACTCCTTAATGCCTTGGGACAAGAAATCATCTTGTCTTCAATGGGCTGAAATTCCTATCATGTCTCTTCTAATCCTTGCTCTTTATTCATCAATATTGTGGTCCTCTTATATGCTTGAACTATCCTAATACGGAAAGTCTCTGTCTGTTTCTTAATATCACTCGCCCATTCCCTTACCACGTCAAGTACTCTGAGAAGTGGGGACATATGGAATAAGTGTTGCATTCCCATGTCCTGATGGATTCGTATGCTTGTTTATGAACTACATCATCATATTCTCCAGTTCTAGTTCATCTTTCTCCCTTTTCAGCTTATCCATCCTTTCTTCAATTGCATCCGTAGTATCCCTCAATTCTTGAAATTCTTGTTTCTTAGTTGTTTGCCCAATGTCGAATGAGGAGATATGGTAGTCATTAGGAGTAATTTCATCCCTAGTCTTGTCACCAACTAGGACAACCATATGCAAAGTGCAAGATCCTGACTCGTCTCTAGTAATCTTATGAATTTTCTTTGCTGGTTTAGGTTCTTTCACTCTACAAATCTTGTTCAAGAATATATCAATGTCATCCATAGGGAGTACCTCCTCTACTCTTCTTCTTTTCTTCATACTCTCCCTCAACCATTTAGGAACCATGGATAAATCCATATCATCTTCCATCTTCTCATCCTCATTAAGTCCCTTTAATGCTGAAATGATCTCATCGTCCATCTCATAAGGGTTGAGACTAAGCTATCTCATATCATGTCCCAAATCGACTACCAACTGCACCGTGAGAGATGCTGACAATATCTCTATTCCTTGTTGTATTGACTGTGTGGATGAAGCTGCCTCCTGACTAGCTTGAGGTAGAATCTCTGTATCTCCACCTTGTATTGAATCATGATCCATATTTTGTTCCTCTATTTCCTTTACTGATGAAGAACTAGCAGTAGGAGTAGGTGTGGTAGACTTATGCCTTTTGCTTCTAGATTCCTTACTAATAGTTCTATCACTTACTGTTTTTTATGTCTTTGTCACATTACCCCTTCTCTTTGAAGTTTGCTCTTCATCCTCAATGTGCAATCCTACAGTGTTGATGGTCCTATCATCTTCTTTCGAAGAAGAGTCCTCACTTTGCATCCTTGCATGAGTGAAGGTAACACCTTGTTTTCTTAACTTGTTAACTTGCTTATCAATCCATGCCCTTAATCTACCCATCACTTCTCCCATCAAGATGCCCAATTTTGTAAGATCTTTCTTTTGTGACCAATTGGGTGGCTCAATTGGCTTGTCCTTTTCATGTTCATAATGAGGATGAATCTGATTTCCATCATCTCTAACCTGACCAAGAATAGGGAAAATACTACACTTTCTCATGAAATCAACTGACATCTTGGACCACATTTTTCTTTGTATAGCATATTCATCCATTAGATTTGCCCAATAGTCCTCAATGTCAATCTTATGTCTATTTCTCCTGCCCCTATAAGTGTGGATTTTCTGGAATGGATCAAATTTCTTTCTTGCCTTGTAGACTTCAAGCTAATAAAACTATAATTCCATACTTGATGTCTCTGTTGCTGGTAATGAGGGACACGTCTCAAGCATCTTCCCCAATGTGATAGAGGAAGGCATCCCCTATTTGTGTTTCTCCTTCTACATAAAATCAAACTTTGATAGTTGCCTAACCACCTCCAGCAAAACCATCTTATCTATAGGATACTTAGGAAGTTTGTAAGGTTCTAAAGAAAATCCCTGGATCTTAATGTAAGTAAAAGTGGAGAATTGGATGTATCAACATCCATATTGCTCAATTAATGCTATGGCCTCCTTCCAGAAGTGTGCGTGTGATATTCACGGTGAAGATGTCATTGATTTTCCTATAACTCGCCCTCTCATGCAGTTGTAACTCAAGATAGCATTCATATACCTTGAATTGTCTTTTGCCATTTTCAATCATGCCCATACATATGAGACCTGGATACTCAATATTTCTTGCTAGCAAATAAATCACATAGGAAGTCATATATAATTGCTTTTCTTTTCCAAGTTCTTTAGTTGAGCATCCAAATTGTCACTAGCCATCCTGACCTAGTTCATCATTACATTCCCTGTTGTTATCTCCTCAATGAAGTAATACATCCAAGTCTTGAAGAAAGCCCCTTGGGGTGTTACCATGATCCTATTCAGCATAAAGATCAAATCACTATACTCATCCTTGAAGTCCACACTTACAAGCTTCTTAGACAACTTAGTGTGACGTTTCCTTGGTTCATTGATCCAATTCTTATTGACAATATCCGTACAAGTGTCAGGTCTCTTTTCATGTAATGCCTTAGCTTCTTCCTTAGTTCTGCTCACATCCTTGGATAATACAGAATCCCAAAAGTCTCTCTTATTGCCTCCTCGCTTAGGAACGGGAACACCTTCCCTTTGGCTCTAATTGTCCTGGTATCTGAATCGTAGTTTTTTGCACACTCCACTAGGAGTTCATTACATTTAATAGCTGATGGAAACCCAACTGTAGAATGGTTATATAGGCAAAAGGTACATAATAGAACTTAGTATCAATGGTACTAATAGTACATTAAACATCAATGTCAAACAACATAATACCAAAACACCATACCAATATACCAAAGTACCAAAATACCAGAATGGCGAGGAAATGCTATATTCTTTATTGATACCAAAAACCAACAGTTTTACATCAAAGACCAAAGTGCTTATAAGATAGTCGGTTGGTTGGGAAAACCAACGGACACACCTCCTTGCTCCTAACTACCCTCTTGACAAGTCATAACTAGAAGTAATACAATATTACTTTATTCATACTACATTTATCCCCCCCCAAAAAAACAGTCGTCTTCCAGACGACAACAGTGCAAAAAACAAAATTAAGCTTCGGAATTGGGTTGGGAAGACGTCCCTGGATTCGAAGCTTGTTCCCGGATGCGTGACAAATCTCTTTCTGCCAGCTTCTTCTTGGCCCGAACTCCCTGGAGAACCCGCAAAACATCCATCTTCTTTGCTTCCACTTGTGCCGCTTTCTCTTCCAAATCCACTCGTTCCTTCTGCCATGCAACCTTTTCTTCTGCCCACTCCTTCATGCCACTAGGTAGCCCCCTTTCTTGTTGGAGCTCCAAGTAGGTCTTCCTAAAGGCCCCCTCTATCTCTGCCAGAGTGTGCATGAGTGGTGCCTGCCCTTGTTCATGTGGTGTGATGCTTGCCGTTATCCATAATTCTGCAATTTCCCTTCTTGTGTATCCCCCCTGCTGGAGTAAGCTCCAATCTGTTTCACAAGCTCCTTTCACGAAAGCTTCCAAGGACTTTGTTGCTTCCATGATTTCCCTTGTGGCCTGCTCCATAGCTACCAACTCCTTAAGGAGCCTTGCTGCCCTATCTTCTAATGTGATCATCCCGGCCTCACCCCGGGGTTGATTCTGGGTTCCTGTTGTGTCCTCCTCTCTGGCCTCGCTGGGTGGTGGTGAAGGTGGAAGTACCATTCCCACTTCCTCCAACAGTCTATCTGCTTCTTCCAAAATTCTGTCTTCTCCTGCATCCTCCCCTTGTGTATCTTTTTGTCCCTCCGTACCCTCTGAGCCCGTTTTCCCATCGGCCTGCACCACCAATGCAACTAGTTGGGTTACTTCAATACCTTGTGAGGTATGAAGTCTTATCTTGTGGCTACCCGCTTGCCCTCCTCTGAGGTTTATGACCTTGGTCTGCGCCTGTTGATTTGCCGAAATCAGATTAGCCATGCCAGGCAAGGAAAGTCTTGTGGCTCCCCATCTCAGAATCTTCTCCTATCTATTCCCTTCTTCCTCTATACTCATCATGGTACTTCCTCCCTCTACCATGGTGCTAGTGGTTTTGTGAATCTCTGCATACTCAGGTACCCCTCCTGGCAATGGCCCTTCCCCTGGTGGCAAAAAAGTAACATCTCGCGGTGTGCCCTTCAGATGGCCAAGGTGGATTTCCTCCTCCTGGGAGTCTGAAGATGTGTCACCGTCATCTTCCGCACTATCCTCTCCCACTTCCTCCTGGTTGGAAGATTCCTCCGCAGAGAGACTCTTCGCTACTTCCTGTCTGAGTTTCTTCGTTTGTGGTTCACCCCCACCTGATCCTGTTCCCATGGTGTCCAAGTGAAACCAGTATGACATAGCTGGTTTGTAGGGTTCCACCCTACTCATTGGAATCAACGGTCCTCTGTGCTCTGCTGCTACCTGCAGGCGAATTGCTTCGAGAAATAAGGCTATTGCATGGTGAGGCATATAGAATGCTTTATGTTTCAATTCCATGAATTCCCGTAACCTATCTGACAGGAATTGTGCCCAGTTGTATATCTGTCCTCTATTTAGCCCATCAACTACTGGCAACATCTAGATGGCAATATGCGATGTGTGGCTTCCAGCAATGAGTTTGCTCTTCACCAGGTCTACAATGTATCTCCATTCTGCGTTAGCTATGAAAATATTTTTCAGACCCCTGCTGTTCTTTTTGCTTAGAATATTGTTCCATACCTGATTGGTGAGGTTCTTCTTACAGACTAACTCCAACCACTTCTTCTCCTCCATGGCCATTGGTGTTTTTAGGGCTTTCGTGATTTCCTGTCCCCGGTCAAGTATTCCAAATACCTTGCTTATTTCCTTGGCAGAGTAGGAAATAGTTACATCTTGCTGAGCGTACTTGATAACGGATTTGTGGGCATGCCTGTCATAGCCTTCCACCATAGTCCACAATATAGATTCAAATTCTTTTAGATCAAAGATGGGCATAAAAATATTTTTTTCTACCTCTGCCTTGCGCAGTGCCTCCTTAAGGACGTGCTTCTCCTCCACATTCTCCCACTAGGCACGACATTCACTTCCTATTATGCTTTCAAAACTGATATTAGCAGCCGTAGTTTTCTCAGGGACATTCTTTTTGCTCTTTTGGCTAGTCATCTTCTTCCCCTTTTTCACCTGTAGAACCTGATTTTTCTGTTTGTAGTCAAAGATCTTCCCTTTGCTCGGGTTTCCCACACTGATTTTCACCATCTTATAGCTTCTGATCAACCGTTGTGTCTTTTTGAAATTTCTTTTGCACCAACCGTTTTTCTTTTTTTCCACTATTTTTCCCTTGGTCGTACTGTTGTGATTCCCTTCCTCCGTACGGCCTGTGTGATTCCTTCCCTCCGTACGGCCTGTGTGATTCCTTCCCTCCGTACGGCCTGTGTGTACCAGCCTGCATACGGCCCAGTTCACTCCTGCTCATACGGCTATCCTGCTTAGTGTCTGTACGGCCCTGCTGATTCCCACTCGTACTGCTTTCTTTCTCTTTTCTGTACGTCTGCTTCTCCCCTGTATGGCCCTACTCGTGTATGACACTCGTCCTGCATACGGCACTCAACCTCCCCGTATGGCCCTGCATGCTATAGGCCACTCTTCATTGTGCTAACTGCTATGCTTGAAGGTAGACAATCTCTAGTTCTGAACATTCTTCTCTTTAATCTCTTCATATCTATGTGCTCCATATTTGTATCTGCAACTTTCCTCCACATAGAAACCATTGAGGACTCACGATAACATCCTTTGGATAGTTTTCTTATCATCGCCATCCTCGTTGCTATTCCTTTACCTTCCACCATATCCCTGCTTCAAGCTCAAAGTTAGTATAGTCTTTAAGGGACTTAAACAAAAATATTAAATTTCAGACTTTTAGATCCCTGATTTAATCCTTGAATTCAATGCAATGACTTAGAAATTTTATCCATAGAAGGTTGCAAATGGAACATAGAGGTGGATTTAGAGTCCCACAACAACAAAAATGACCAGACTTAGCCCTTAGGATGATAAAATCAGACCCTTAACATGAAGGAAAGAATTCTGATTTTCTGAAGATAGCCTTGGTAAGTCTAAAGACAAGTCAAAATCAGTCCTAACACTTAACTAAATTCATCACAAATCATGATCCATGGTTTTCAATGTGAATTATGAACCAAAATGCAAACCAACTATGACAATAAACCTATTTTTCCATAATGTCAAATCAGATTGTTTGAGGACAAGTCTGAAACTTACCTTCTCTGGAAGAATTTAGCCCTCAAACTTGGTGATCCTTGCACGAAAATACCTTCCAAAGACTCAGCAACAGCCCCCTTAAAGATTGGGTCAGTTAATAAATTATGAAAATTTTCTTCAAAATCACCCGTTTCTTAGCACTTTCAGATTTTAGTCTGAAGGAATGTGTTTCAGATCTCCAATGGCTTTGAAATGGGTGCAGAGTCAGTCTAGAAAGGTCTGCAATAAACTCCAATCAGGATTGACAACATAGGATAAACCCAGAATTTTATTAAAAAAAGCAAATTTCAAGGGGGAATTCTCAGACTTTGGTCTGCAACTTATGAATTTCAGTCTCTTGGTGCTTCAGATCAGTCCTAAAATTTGTGTTTTGACCATGCAATCAATCTGCAAACAATTTTGGAAGAGTTTGAGGGCTTGGGGATTTTATATGAAATTTTCAAGAAAATCTCCCCTTATAAAAAAATCTTCAGACATGATCTGAAAACACCCAGCACCTTGATGCCTCCAAATCGGTCACAAAAAACAGGATTTGCTTCTCATATAGCCTGCAATCAGTTTTGACAAGGTTTGGTGGTTGAGAAAATTTCTAAAAAAATTCTTGCCAAAATCGACCTCCTTAGGAAAATCTTCAGACTTAAATCTGAACATGCTTGTATTTCATCTTACCTTGTGGATTAGAAGCTAAAAACTCTGATTTTGCATCAGCACTCACACCATATCAGGTTTGTTGGCCAAGGTTGGTGCCCTTCTTCATCCCAAAAATTCAACTTTCAGCCTTCTTGGCCTTGGACGATTTTTTTCTTCAGCCTTCAAACTTTATGAATCCACCACCTTTATTTGCTTAGTCAATCCCACGTTCTTTCTCATGGTTGTAGCTTGTCTTTTTAAAGTATTTTTTTGCTGAATTTTTACCCACACAAGCAATGTTGGATAAAATCTTGCCACCTCGAAGTTTGTGTAAAATTTTATTTTCCTTTTTTCCTTTATTTAATTAATTCTAATTTTCGATCCAACTTGGGATTGCAAATATTTTATTAAGTCCACCTTTTACCCTCCCCAAAAGGAGAAATTTGAATTCCATAAGGAATATCCATAGTTATTTGCCTTTATCCAAGTGGGGAAATTTGACCCATGTAGGGATAAATTCCCACATTTATACTTGAAAAAAAAATCATCTTCATTTGCACACTAGAGGGGAAAATCGAGCCATGTAGGGATAAATCCAATCCCATACTTGGAAATTTCTTGCTCATCATTAAGTATCCCCAAAGGGAAAATCGACCTGTGTTTGGATAAATCCATGCTCTAGAAGGAGGAGAAGAAGAAGAAGAAGCAGCAGCAGCAGCAGGAGAAGAAGCAGAAGAAGGAGAAGAAAAAAGCAGAAGAAGGAGAAGAAAAAGAAGAAGGTGAAGGAGAAGGAGAAGGAGAAGAAGAAGGAGGAGGAGGAGGAGGAGGAGAAGATGTTGGCATTATGCTTAGTTGTCATCATTGGCAAACATCAAACACACCGGTCTTTATGTTAGATCAGCAGTGGTGAACCGGTAGTTGTCCCAGTCGACAACCATCAAACTTGCTAAGTAACCAGTGTAATTGCACCAGTCATGACAATATCAGTCTTGTCCAACCGGTCTAGTAGAAAACCACAAAAGGGAAATGACTCAACCGGCAACACACCAGTTTCCGCTCAACAGTATCAAACCTACCGGTTCGTGCTTATATGATTTCCTATCTGGCTTCAATGGGAGTCTAATCCGGCTTTTGTGGAGCGTTTTGGGATGAATTGGCATTTTGTATGCGAGCGTTTTGGGATGAACTGGAGTTCTGTATGCAAGAGTTTTGGCTCTAACTAGAGTTTTGCATGCAAGATTTTTGGAATGCTTTCCAGTTCAACGACAATTTTGAAGGATTAATTGCTTGGGGCCACAATTCCATTGAGTAATATGAGAATCATTATATATATGGGTCATCGTGCAAAAAGTTAAGTGTGGTTGGAGAAATCAAGAGCGCAGAGAGAAAGCAGAGCAGAAGAGCCGAGTCTTCTGAGAAGGGATACAGTCACCAAGAGTGAACAACAAAGATTGAATAGCCAAGCTGAGCGAGGAATAAAACATGTATGATTTGAATGATAGATTAAGTGTCTACAAAAGATCATTTTTCTTATTGTTTGAAGCTTGTAAAATCCCTTTATCAGGGTGAACCCTAATAGGTCCCATTGTATAAATCCCTTAACCGGGTGACATCTTGATTGATGTTCTTAAATCCTTTGGCAAGGCTACTCCTAACACAGTCAAGATCTTAACTGATCTATATCAAATACCTTTATAGGGTAGCACTCTAACAAGTGTTGTAAGCCTTTAATAGGACAACTTTATTACTATAGTAGTGAAGATTGTGGGTTCTGTCCCACTGTGGTTTTCTCCCTCTAACCGAGGGTTTCCATGCATAAATCTTGTGTTAGCTTATGTATGTGATTTCTGTTCAAGTTACTTAAACATGCATTACATTTTCATTATCACACAGTAGTTGTATTCAATTTCATAGGATAAGATTTGAAATTAGTTAAGTTGACTGATTCACCCTCCCTCTCAATCACAGGTTAGGATTAACAATTGGTATCAGAACCAAGTTCTCAGGTAAAGAAGCTTAACCGCTTGAGTAACGATCATGGAGGGTTACAGATATCAGAAGCAGTTAGAGGAAGCAAATGAAAGGATTGCTTCTCTTGAAAATAGACTAAGAAGATCTCTTGCCAAAAGAAAAGAACTGGCTTTGTAGCTGAGGGAAAGTCAGAACACGATAGATGAACTATTTGAACAGAGTAGTTTAGATGAAGCAGAGGAAGCAGTTTCTGAACTCATGGAGAGAAACCAAAACTTGACCGATCAAATCTCTAATCTGAAAAGAGAACAGGAAGGTCATGCACTGAGAATGACTGAACTCATCGAAGCAAACATAAAAGATGAGGATGAGAAAAATAGTGCTAAAGAAGCACTACAGACTGCTGAGAGAGCAAGGAACTTAGTTGAAGATGCTCTAAGAGAGAGCGATGCACTCATACTGCAACTACAAGCAGACATGCAAGGCATAAATCAGGAAAATGTCATCATGCATGAACACTTGCATGATAAAGATGAAGCAAGTAGAGAAATGGTTGCTAAAGTTGAAAAACTAAAAATGCCGCTAAAAATTATTGAGGAGAGAAATGAAAAGCTCAGAAAATAAAATGAGAGTTTTGAGAAGTTGGATGAGCAACTGAAAGCTCAGAGAAGGCACAAAGACCCCACAGGACTTGGTTACAACAACCAAGGCACCAAAAAAACCGGTGAGTCCTCAAATCTCAAAGGAATCAAGGAGGACAAGAAAAAACCATCCAGAGAAAAAGGTAAGAGACTCTCCAAATCATCTTGCAAACATTGTGGCAAACTGGGTCATAAGTCTAATGATTGTAGGAATGCACTAATGAAACCCTTCACCGCCGAACAGTTATTGCAATAACTGTTATAAGTATGGACATAGGACCTTCGAATTCAGGTCACGATCAAATAGTGTGTCCAATGGCAATAGAGGAAGCTTTAAAGGCTATTGCTATGCATGCAATAAATTTGGACATAAGGTTGAAGAGTGTAGGTCTACAACCATGGCATTCAAATCTCCACCGAGACCGGTATTCCATAACAGGAACGCAACCGGGGCACGTCGATGTGTGCTTCATGTGGACAATTAGGGCATAGAGCTACTAAGTGTCGTTCACCCATGGACAAAGGAAAAAGAGTAAATCCATGGAGAGGAACAGGGATGACTTGAAGATTGGGCATCTGACCAGAGATTGCAGGAACCGGTCAATAAACAAAGGTAAAGGAAAGTAAAACTGGTCAAGAGGAAAGAGACTCCCAATCAAAAGGGAAACATAATTGAAGAGACCAAGAAAGAAGTGAAGAAGATATGGTCCAAAAAGGGGACAAAGAGCTCTGAGGGAGAAAAATTAGAGACAAAGTCATCATCTACCGATGATGATATCTCTTCATTAAATTAAGCCATCAAGGCTTAAGAGGGAACAAGTAGAAATGCTACTGTCCCTTGAGTAACTAGTGAGATTTACTCTCACTAAGTGGAAATTGTTACTAAGAAGCACTCACCAATCTAAGACCAAAGAACCGGTCAAAAGAGTATACTATGTGGCCTGCTTAATTACCTTCTCGGTAATAGAACATGGTTGAAGTATCAACCGAGGATGTTGCGGTAAAACAGGTAATGCATTGACTATTGATGAACTGGTCAACAAAGGTGAAGTTAGGTAAAAACCGGTAAGGCTCATAAATGAGATAACTGTTAACAAAATGTTACCATTGGAGCCTGAGGATATAAAAGGGAAAGCATATTACTCATTTCATTTTACTTTACTTTTTGTGTAAAATTTTCTTTAGGCTTGAGTAATCTATCTATGTTTGCGATCTTTTCTTTTCAAATCCTGCAAATTCAACTAAGCTTTGTGTGTATTCTCTTACCAACAAAATGGCATCATTGTCATCTGTCGCAACTCTTATTGACATCAATCAGCAAGATTGACCTAAATATGATGTACTGCAAATTTAGAACAGGTCAAATGATATGGTTGGAGCCCTATCATCTATTCCAAACAGTGTGCTATTGACTGAAGACATAATTGCCTTCATTCACTACAAGCAAGAGGAGTTGGGCGAAACATACATTCAAAGCGAATTTCTAGGGCTCTGCAAGAACCAGAAGCTAAAGGCAAATTATGCTCGACTGGAAACGAATGGATTGACCAATGGGGTTAAATACCCTACCGTGTTTCAACCCGAATGGATTCGATTGGTACTCAGTCGAGTACATGATCCAGGTATGTGGTTGGAAAAGGGTGTTGTTACTCCTATTACAAAGGAAGGCCTGAGGAGAGTGATAGGGTTCAGTGCCACAGGGGAATCCCTTACCCTGAGAAGGATATCCAACAGTGAGGTCACTCGACTCACAAAATTGAGGTATGACAGTCGCATGATGACTGTCACATATATTGAAGATGAAGGTGTCTGGTTCGCTGTTGTGGTGATTGGTTACAAAATCTATCAATCGAGCAGTCTCAATAGCATACCTGGAGGAGCTATTCATGCAGCTCACAGAATCATGCACAACAACACCAAATACAACCTATGTGCTATGTTGAGAAGTCAAATCTTTGAAAACATGAAGAAGCTCAGAATGGTAAAGAAGAAATTCTTGAAGTATGGAATGCTAATGGTATGTCTTTTCTTCTATCATCAAAAGTTCTTTCCAGGGGTGGGAAATGTTACATGGGTAACAAATAGACTGGTCATGGTCCAAATAGGAGAAATGATCAATAACCTGGGAAATCACTTTAATAAGGTTATGTCAGATTACTTCAAAGATTTTCAATCTAAATGCATGAAAGGGAAAGGATCCCATCTTCAATTGTAAACAAATACAAGGATGATGTATATTTCCTTGTAAGCACTGATCACTGTATAATCCAGGCTGTTGAGCCCAGATCAGAGTTTGCACTAGAATTAGGATATGAAATATCATCAAAAACTACCAAAGTATATGCTGAGGCACTTCAAGAAAGCAACCTAGACCTTTCAGCCAACCGGCTTTTCACTTATGATGAGATAAGTACAAATTTGAAGAAGAGTGAACCTTCAAAGACAGTGAAGAAGGTAACTACTAAAGTTTCGAAATGGTCACCTACACCAAAGAAAAGAAAGGTAGTTGTACCAGAACCTAAAGTTCAAAGGAAGAAGGTGCAATCAGTCACAACCAAGCAATCTCAAGAAGAAGACTCAAATGAAACTGAGACAGAGCAAACTGCCACTTATATAAGAAGAAAGAAGATTGGGAAACCGGTAAAGGAGGAACCAAAATTGAAAAGGCCAACCATTGATGAAATGGTTGAAGGTGTAAAGAATACAGGTGGGATGGCATGGGTTGCGAGAAGATATAATTTGTCTAATGAAGAAGACAAAAGGAAAATTGAAGATGCTGTAATACATAGCTTGTACAAATTCAGCAAAACCCCTACTAAGATTTATGGCACAATTCCTGTAGAACTACATGAGCTTATTGAAGGAAGGTGGGAATCCTCAATAGCAAAAGAGAAAGAGCTCAGAATCAAGACACTACTGGAAGTGCAAAGCCACTTCAGCCTAGAAGAGGCAACCAATTAGGCAGATGCTCATAAACAAAATTTTCAGATCAGAAAAAGGATTGGTCAAGTATTAGTTGGAGAAGTTGAAGTGGTTCATGACAAAGGAGTTGTCATCTAAACAACCATACTAGAGCAGCAACACAAGGCTGAAGCTGAATGTCAAAAGTCTTCGTTCAAACCAGAAAAGGACATTGGGAGAGGTAAAGGCATTCTGGGCATAGACACACTGGTCTACCAAAAGCCAACAAACGAACTGGTTATTGTGAACATCACTGAAGACACCAGTGGTGATCTAACTCCACCAACTATTCTAGCATCTCCAATAAAAGGTAAGGCTAAAATACTTACTGTTGATAATATAGTTGATGAAATCTTAGATTTCAGTAAGGTTAGCAATGCTGCTAAATGGTATAGTGCCTTAGGCGTTGATGATAAGGCTAAATTAGAACTAGCCCTGTTAGAAAGTTTTCTTGAGTTCAACTGGGGACCCAAGGATTACAGGTCCATTTTCCCAGCTAAACTTAATAAAAGGCTTCTAACAAAATGGAGAGGAGTAGCAAAAGATGCAAAAATAATAAGGGAAGTTCTAGAACAAGTAGAACCAGGTCTAGATGAAGAAGAAATCAAAATTCTCATTGAAGCAAAAATATTGAACCTGGACTCTCGAGATAGAGTGGCCAAAATCATAAATGGCCAAGAAAAATAAGTTTATGAGGAAACATCGAAATTATGGAAGAATCATGATTTCACCACTCCAACAAAGAAGAAAGAAAAATTGACATCAGGACAGGTATCTACTGAGACACCTCATTCAACAGGTCCATAGGATAAGTCTCAAGTTCAATAGATAGAGGCAATGGTCCTACTAGAAAAATCAATGGACACTGAGGTATCTAAGGAAAAAGGTGATGAGACAAAAGTCACAACCAGTGAGGAGGACAAAGCCGGTGAGCAAGACAAAACCGATTAGCAAGACACAACCGGCAAGCAGACCCCAATCGGTGAGCAGGTTACACCAATCAGACCGGAAGATCAAGAAACAGGGGAATCATCAGCAAAGATGATTGAAGGAAAAGATATCGATAACGCCCAAAAGGACAAAGTCACCCAACAGGTTGGCAAAGAGGTCAACAGAGAAGATTAGAAAAACAAGAAGACAAAGAGGACAAACAGATAGAGGAAGAGAAGCAACAAGAAGGAAAGGAAGAAGAAGAGAAACAACAAGAAGAAAAGGTAGAGGAAGAGAAGCAACAAGAAGAAAAGGTGGAAGAAGAGAAGCAACCAGAAGAAGAGCACAAATCAAGAGAAAAGGGAACTAAACAGAAACAACCAGCAGATATACCAAGCTCCTCTTCATTGAAAAGGAAGCTATCCTTCATAGCAGAACTGATTCCAAGAAAGGGAAAATGGAAACTCCACAAACAAGGGAATCATTGATTGACATCAGCAAAATGTCAACAAGGCAACTCAAGTTGTTCACAAAGAGGAAACAAGATATGGTTCTAAATAATGTAAAGAATATTCTATACAATTTTGCTCCAAATGTAGCCATTGATGAAGAAGAACCTAATAATAGATCAGCTAGAAATTTTGGCACAAACAATCGAAGAAGACATAACTAATCTAGAAGCCGTAGCTATTGATCATTATGAAACAAAAAGAATCAATATCTTACATGAACAGATTGTTTCCATCAAAGCAACTGTGTCTACCTGATGCAAGGTCGGGTTCAAGAGGGGCCAAACAATGGCGCACCCTAATGATCTAGCCTGCTCAACAACAATCGGAAGCAAACAACAACAACAGTGAGAGAGAATGCAGGATCTTTCATTAATTTTCATCAAATAGATTCATACATGTTGGGCTGTAAGGCCTTCCCGGTTACGGCCTAATATTACAATGAAATACAGAAGTCCTCAAACATGCGAGGATCTGCCAACAATCTCCAATCTAATGCCTTCTATCTTCTATCCAAAACTGACTCCCTAAACTCTAACCAAACAACCACATTTATACAAGAGGCTACCGAACCGAGTCGGCCTTCAAATCCACAATCAACAGAAGAAACGGTCGGATCTGGGACCACACGCTTCCCAATG
Organism: Chamaecyparis obtusa; assembly: GCA_027943335.1. Taxonomy (NCBI): domain Eukaryota; kingdom Viridiplantae; phylum Streptophyta; class Pinopsida; order Cupressales; family Cupressaceae; genus Chamaecyparis; species Chamaecyparis obtusa. The sequence continues at coordinate 203,992 of BSBK01007367.1, forward strand.
ATTGATATCAACATTAAATCCGCGACCCATAATAAATGCACAAGTCGGCCTCAACAGAAACTCAAAATAAACTACTCGATAAGCAAGGATGACCGAGCAATAGACAAGCATTGCCGAGCGTTAGAGAAACAACCGACCGCGCAGGAGATAACAGACCATCCTCGGTAACCAAAGGAAACTGACCAACTACCGACCAACTCGGTCAAAGTAGGAACCGAGCAACACAGACAAACTTCAAATTCTTTTTGGTGACACAGGGATTGCCAAGGACCCAAGATGCTCTTGCATCACTACCAGCACCGAGGAACTGAAGAAACAGGTTCAATACATAGGAAAACTAATAACAAAAACATCAAATTTTGAAGATTTTGTCAAGGATATCACATAAAGAACTAGTCGGACAACACAAGAGCTGAAAGAGACAACAACACATTTCAATCCTTTGACCTCTTCAACAACAGAGTACAGTTGTGAGCTCACCAGTTTAGCACTCACACTGAGAAAACCATCTAAAAAGCATACCAAGAGAATCCAAGATCTCATTGGATTTCAACTATACATAGCTCCAACTTTTAATATGATGTAGAAAGCAGCAAAAGATGTTGACACACTTCTAAGTGAGCCAGATTACAAAACAATTGAGGACATGGAGAATCTCATTATTTCTCTACAAGCAATGAAGTATAACATGGACCAAGTCATAGCCGCATGGAAACCATTCCTCGCTTCAGCCAGGAAAATCTACAAGGACATCTTTAACCGGCTTCAATTATGAGTTTTCACACCCTTTGTCCCTCAGAGGCAAAAAGGGGAAGATCAATCTCCTTTGAGATGGTAGAGATTGGTCAGTTCAGACATGCACAGGGGAAATCATGGCAGTATATACCAGTTGATAGGATGATACCTGACAGGGGAAGTATTATGATGAGAGCTTCATATGTATATACTCTTTTGCAAGTTGTGATATGTTTTGCAACCAATGCCAAAGGGGAAGATTGTTGGCATTATGCTTAGTTGTCATCATTGGCAAACATCAAACACACCGGTCTTTATGTTAGAGCAGCAGTGGTGAATTGGTAGTTTTCCCAGTCGACAACCATAAAACTTGCTAAGTAACCATTTTAATTGCACCGGTCATGACAATATAGGTCTTGTCCAAACCAATCTAGTAGAAAACCACAGAAGGGAGATGACTCAACCGGCAGCACACCAGTTTCCGTGCAACAGTATCAGACCTACCGATCCGTGCTTATATGATTTCCTATCCGGCTTTAATGGGAATCCGATCTAGTTTTTGTGGAGCGTTTTGGGATGAACTAGAGTTTTGTATGCAAGCATTTTGGGATGAACTAGAGTTCTGTATGCGAGTGTTTCGGCTCGAACTAGAGTTTTGCATGCAAAATTTTTGGAATGCTTTCCAGTTTAGCAGCATTTTTAAAGGATTTATTGCTTGGCACCACAATTCCATTGAGTAATATGAGAATCATTATATATATGGGTCATCGTGCAAAAAGTTAAGTGTGGTTGGAGAAATCAAGAGCGCAGAGAGAAAGTAGAGTAGAAGAGCCGAGTCTTCTAAGAAGGGATACAGTCACCAAGAGTGAACGACAGAGATTGAACAACCAAGCCGAGCGAGGAATAGAATAAGTATGATTTGAATGACAGATTAAGTGTCTATAGAAGATCATTTTTCTTATTGTTTGAAGCTTGTAAAATATCCTTTATCAGGGTGAACCCTAACAGGTTTCGTTGTATAAATCCCTTAACCAGGTGACATCTTGATTGATGTTCTTAAGTCCTTTGGCGAGACGACTCCTAACAGGGTCAAGATCTTAACCGATCTATATCAAATCCCTTCACAGGGTAGCAATTTAACAAGTGTTGTTGTAAGCCTTTAACAAGGCAACTTTATTACTGCAGTAGTGAAAAATTGTGGGTTCTATCCCACCGTGGTTTTCTCCCTCTAACTGAGGGTTTCCACGTATAAATCCTATGTTAGCTTATGTATGTGATTTCTGTTCAAGTTACTTAAACATGCATTACATTTTCATTGTCACACAGTAGTTGTATTCAGTTTCATAGGATAAGATTTGAAATTAGTTGAGTTGACTGATTCACACCCCCTCTCAGTCACCGGTTAGGATTAACAGGGGGAGGAGGAGAGGGAGGAGAAGAAGAAGGAGAAGAAGAAGAAGAAGAAGAAGAAGAAAAAGAAAAAGGAGAAGAAGAAAAAAAAAAAAAGAAGTTCCGAACTTTGGGACCTAAACTTTGTCTAAGTGTAAGCCCAAGGGGAGAATCACCCTGCATCTGGACTCTTCACTTTGTTCCATGTCCTAAGTATCCAAATGGGGAAAATCGACCCATGTCTAGATTAATTACCCAACACTTAGAATTTTATTGGAAATGTCTCATCAAGTGGGGAAATTCATGCCATGTCCAGATTTTGACCATTTCAAGTGGGGAAATTCATGCCATGTCTGGATTTTAACCATTTCAAGTGGGGAAATTCATGCCTTGTCCAGATTTTAACCATTTCAAGTGGGGAAATTCATGCCATATCTGGATTTTAACCATTTCAAGTGGGGAAATTCATGCCATGTCCGGATTTTATGCATTTTAAGTGGGGAAATTCATGCCATGTCCGGAATTTATGCATTTTTATAAAGAAAATTTAATTTTTATTTGGATTTTGACCATTTCAAGCATGAAAAATCAATTTTTATAAGGATTTTAAGGTCCTTATGCATAAAATATGCCTTTATAAAAGTATTTTGGACCATTTGACTAGACAAAATATTAATATGCTTAGGATTTTTGGCTCAACCCACTACAACTCAACCTTGAAGGACTTTAATTTTAAAAATCCCACTTTAAAATTGCAACTTGACAACTTGATTGCTTAACCACTCCTCAACCCCTTTTAAGCTCTGAACTGCCAACTTTATTGCCAAAACCTAACAACTACGAGTGAAAAGAGGGGGTCCCCATTTGCAATGGGGCGATGATGCAAAAAGATCACAACACTAAGGAAGTCTTATGCTCCCTTAAGTGTGAGCAAAGCATACTAGAATCAAGAAATAAGGGAAAGAGAGAGAAAGATACCTCCAATTTTGTGAAAAGATAAGTTATATGAGCTATGATATTGTAAAATGTTATTTGGGGTCACCTTGGGATCCGATCCATACTCTTGGCTATGAGGTCAATTAAGGATGTTATGGCTAGAATGTGATCTTAAAATAAAACGATTGATGTTTGAGACTCTTGTTTGCATTGTGATGTTTTGGCATTGTCTCCATGAGCTTAGGTCTAGGTCCTAGGGTGAGTGTGGGAGTGGCTCCTAATGTGTCCTCGACCTGTAAGAGGCACACAAGCAATCACATTGAGGGGTTCCTTAATAAAGTGAAAACATAATAAGTAAACATGGGATAAAATTTAATGAGATAATTGAGCCTCAATCATGCCTAAGCGCTATCACGAGGCTAAGGATGAATTGGGAAGACATGCCCATGTGCGTGACGCCTGAACTTACCCTAAGAAAGTGTGCTCACACATGTACCATTGGATCTTGTAGATCGTCATTCTCGCATGTAGGAGAGCATGCAGGGTTCCATATAGTGCGTCCATAAGAGCACATACGCTGACACTTCTTACTCTACACCCTAACACCTAGTACCTTGTAGATGTGAGTAGCAACCTCACTTGTATATGTTTGGTATAACAACACATGGTGAGGCTAGATCTTACCTTGAGAGTATGCCTACACGTGTCATTGGATTGTGTATTGTTGTCATTCTTGTTAGTACAAGAGAATGTTCGTATGCTTGAGAGTAGTGACTCAATGGTCCTTGATGGGTTGATTACTTTGCATGATTACTACATTAAGATTGCATTATTTGGCATGAGTGTATGCTTGTTCCCTTATTGATGCCTTGTTTTCTTTTGGGTCGTCTGACTATCTCCGCGAGCATGGTAGGGTGGGCCTGAAGGTGCCACATGGTCAAGTGGTGTGACAAGCCACTGTTGGGGACCTGTTGTGAGTTTTTCGCACCATCGCCCCATTGCAAATAGGAACCCCGTCTTTTTGCTAGTAGGTTAGGTGGCAGAGCAAGTTTGGAAATAGTTCAGATTTTTGGAAGGCCTTCCCGAAGTATCGAACATGACAATTGAGCAAAAATGGCAAGATTTGGCCAAGTGCCAAAAATTTGAAAATTTGAGAAAATTTGGCCAAGTGTGGAAAACTTGAAAATTTGGAAAAATTTGGCTTAGTTTGAAAGAGAGAAATCAAAATAAAATCCTGAGCTAAGGAAAGTTACATTTGCCTAAGTATGAAAAGGAGATGAGGCACCTCTTCGTCTCAAGAGATAAGGTAGATGAAACACCGGGAAGGAGACGAAGCCTCTTCTCATCTCAAATTAAAAGTGGAGGAAGCACCTCCTCATCTCATATTGGGTAGAGCAAAAAAGGAGATAAGGCATAGGTTTGATCCTAGTTGGGTGAGCCTAAAATTCAGATCCCAAGGGTCCAAAGCTCTAAGTGGTAAGCCCTCATCAATCAGATTGGAGGCCTTGGGCCCATTAAAAATCATTTCAATAACAAAATATACAGCCCTTTGTGAAACATGGGCTTGGTCCTTTTGGACCAGGCTATAATTCGATGGGATAAGGCCCTAATTAGGCCTCCAAAACCAACGTCAAAGCTTTAAAAGAGCCCAGATCTAAGGGGGCAGTGATAATACATGTAACTTAGGGCCTTGGGAATCATTGATTAGAATTCAAAACTCAAGATAAAGGCTCCTTAAACATCATTTGTGAGCTCACTGAACTAGATCAGGTCCTGGAAATTGGGAAATGTGTGGATAAATGGCATCAATTGGACCCCAAAATTGATCCTTAAAATGGCGAGTTGCATTGGAGTTTTCCTTACGGTGAAATGTGTGGCTCCCTTTGGGCCAATCAGATCTGAACATTAAACAAGCCAAGCCCTGCCCTATGCCAGCATGTGGTTGATTCAAGGCAAATTAAGCCCAGATCTGGGCACAGAAATCGATAAAATAAGCCCCTATGCCTAGCATATGGCTTCAGCAAGCTAAATCAGACCTAAATGATGTAATGTGTGGGCCAAAAAATGGATTGATATGGTCTAAATTGTAGCGTGTAGCCCCTTAGTTGCAAATGGGGCAGTCCAATACAATAACGTGTGGGCTAAAGTCCATAACTCAGGCCCTAAATCGACATAAATCAGATCCTGAATTGTATAAGACCAGTCCTAAATCTAATTCCAATTAAACAGAGGCTTAAAATATCAAGTGTGTGGGCCTTGGTGGACTCAAACTGCAATGTTAAGGCCCCAAAATTAATAGATCAGATTTAAAATTCGTTAAGACCTGTCCTAAATCATGTCGTGTGGTTTTAAGGCTTCACCATAAGACTTAATTATGAAGTGTGTACCAGATCTGGGCCTAAATTCGAGGTAACTCAGGCTAAAATTGGATTCAGACCTTCCCTATATCCTAGCGTGTGGGCCAACAGCTTGATAGGTCAAGCCTTAAAATAGCGTGTGGCTCTTTAGGGCCCCAACTTCATAGCATGTGGGCCTTAATTTCAAGTAGGATAGGCCATGAGTCTGCCCCCTCTAAACTCAATGCAGATCTGACCTTAATTAAGTAACGTGTGGGCCAAAATTGGTAAGGTGCGGTCCTAAATGTGTGACGTGTGGGCCTGTGGCCTTAAATCTGGGCAAGCATGAGCCCAACCTTGAAGTATGTGAGCATGATTGGACCTAAATCTGAGTAAACCAAAGCCTTTATGAAACGTGTGGAGGTGAGCCCCAAATCTGGGCTTAAATTCAAACACATGGCATATTAAGATCAATTGCTAAGGCCCAGATCTGAAACGTGCAGGCCTATAATTAATAATTTAGGTGCTTAAAATTAATGCAAGGCCTCATAAAATTGAATTAGAAGCCTCAAACTTGATCTAGCCAACCTCGAACTTAAGAAAAGGAGGCTCGATTTTAATTTAAAATTGCCTTCACATAAGCATGAAAGGGGAAATTCGACCCAGTAAAGGGGGACTGATTTTGAGAGCTTAAAATTGCAAGGGCATTGAATTTAATAAGGGAGCCAGGTCGGCCCAAAGAGAAGATATCTATTGAGTCCATGCTGCCATATAAAAAAGGAGCTTCCTCTTCGTTTCGAATTTTAAACAAACAGATTAACATTTGACAGGGCAGATTGATTCTCCCAAGGGCAGATTTAGCTTCCAGGCAGGTCAAAGTGGGTATTTGAAAATCTATGAGTGGCTGGAAATAATCAGAGGTACGAAGACCATCATTCAAGCAGATTGAGCCGCCTTTTATTGCAGACTTGGGACGAAAATATGGACATTTACATCGTGGTGGCTGGAAATTGAAGGAAGACATTTAAATAATCACCAAATTGAACATATATGGATTGCTAAATTCTGATATTCTTTGAGTGCAAAATCAGAAAATTGAACCTTCAAAGCTGCAGACCTGGTAAGTATTAAACTTTGCCATTGGATTCACAATAACAATCAGCCTGGATTTTTTTTTATAAAAAATCAGGCTTTTCTTAACTAGTTACTTCCAGAATTGAGTGTGAGGGTTTCAGATCTTGAAAGGTAATTGTGATGTTTTTTTTTTCATGGTTAATTGCTGAAAATGTCAAGGGGGCAATGACATTGTGAAAATCAGAATTCTTAATATCTTTTGGTTATGATCATGGAGTAAGTTCACTAATCACTATGTCATGATTCTAATGCGAAATATGAAAGTCTAACACATGGAGTTGTATGACCGGGTGAAAGATGAAGGAAGCTAATGAAGACAAGAGGTGGCCAAGAGCTGGAGGGTTCAAGTGTAAGAAGGACATTTCCAAGATAAATTCGAGCAGCAGGTACAAGATTTTAATCAAAGGACATCAAGACCAAGAAGATCACAAACGGTTCCAAAGTGTTGAAGAGAAGATGATACGAAGTAAAGGATGAGATTTTGTTCAAGATCAAGGAGCACTATAAAAGACATCTTCAAGATGTCAGGACATGGAAGAAAGGCACAACAAGTTTGGAAAGAAGACAAACTATCAAGGCAAGAAACTCATCCAAGGAAAATAATTCATAAGGAGGAAGCAATTGAGAATATGAGTCATCATAATTGAAGGCTTAACAATGATTTCTCATCAGCAAGTAGGGGGGCATTTATCAAGTTTCTAGATGGGCATGCTGAGGTGGCAGCCATTTCCTTAGCCAATGAGTGTTGATATTTTGGCCTTTACGGCAAAGATCAATGCATTGGGAAAATGATAATAATAATATTGGAAATATATTATTATTATGCCTTAAATCGATATGATAAATGTTGGCTATATTTATCACTAAGTTCGATTTATTATTAAATTATGACTTAAATAATAATATAATGAGGAATTATATTATTTTATTTTAGGCTCGAAATCATAGCCCCAAAGTTGGCTGACTTGGAGGCCCACGTTTTGGCTTGATGAACTCATATATTAAGGGAAATTGATGAATACTAGAAGCAATCAAAAACATAACATTGTCTTCTACCATTCATCAATTCTTGGAGCAATTGAATTCATTCTTGGAGCAGTGAATTCGATCTTGGATGAGCAATTTGGATAGCAGATTCAAGAGCAAATAAGAAGCCCTAGAGGAGCGAATTAGGGTAGTCAACAAGGGCGAACTAGGGCAGAATTGGAGCAGCCCTAGAAGAGTGAATTGAAGACCTTCAAGAGCTGATTCATAACAGTCATTGAGGGCAACATTGGAAGACTAATTTGAAGAATACAAAGTGCAGATTTGAAGTCTCTAAGGACTGATTCAGAGCTATAATCCGGGTATTATCTCTCCTTGTTCTTTGTGATTGCTTATTATATCATGTGCTTAGTATTTGAAAGATCTCTATAGTTTGTATATTCCTTGCCCTAAATCTGAAATATTAACATGGTATTAGAGCCTAGATAGAGAAAAAGATCAATTTTCAGATCTAGGAATTCAAACTAAGTTATCATGTCAACCGGGATTAGACCCGAAGATAGGCTTGAAGGAGACATTAATTATACATCATGGAAAATGAGGATCTTGATCATTTTAAGGGAATTGGAAATTACCTCTATTATTGAAAATCCTCCTCAAGCTAATATGGATGTGGATGAGAAGGAATGGAACAAAAACAACAATAAGGCAATGAGAATTATTGTTGACAATGTTAAAGACCACATTGTGCCTACAATTGCCAATTTGGAAATGGCACAAGAAATGTTTACTAAATTGACTGGTATGTTCCAGATCAACAACACTAACAGGGTTCTAGCTCTTAAAAATAATCTCTCCCAAATCAAGATGACTCAAGGAGAATCAATTACATCCTACTTCATGAGGATCATGGAGCTAAGAAACCAACTATCATCCATTGGATTCACCTATGATGACAAAGAGCTTGTAGTGATAGCTCTAAATGGATTACCACTTGCCTAGATGCAATCATTCAAGGAATCAGTACCTGTCCTGAATTACTTTTACTTGACAGATTAAAAATAGTGGAGAATGACTAAAATAACTTAAACAAATTAAGAGCAACTGAGTATATATAATGTGCTGATTTTGAAATGACACATCTCCTCCTTCCAGATTTTTACTTTTAGGGGTTTTTAGCATTTTTCTTTGAAAAGCTACCTTTCTAAAATTCATGAAAAAATTGGACATCTTGATGCAAGAGCATCTTGGGTACTTGGAAATCTCGCATCAACAAAAAAAAATTGTTTTTTGTTTTCCTGTTAGTTCAGTCTCCAAGTTACTTTCAACGTTCGTTCAATTTGGATCTTTTACAACTACGAAACATATGGCATGTTTCTGGACTCGTTCTAAAGCTTCTCCTTGGTTCGTATCTCATTTGGTTGCTTCGCATATGAGATCTTACAAATTCTCAGCAGGATTTGATTGCTCTTCACGTTTCATGACCAGTTTGTGGTTTCCAATCTTGTGAAGGCATTTTCTGATAGGCGGAGCCTATTGGTGCATATCTCGATGTTAATACGTTTGTGGCCAACCTACTTGAGGGATTGTGATTTATGTTCCATCAATTGAAGGGAGATCCTTATGATTTGGGTCTTGACCTATATTTGTAATACGTTTTCTTCTCATTGGGAAACATAATGTTTCTTAGGCCGACCTAAGGCATGAGAAGGCTTTATAATCTCTTGCAGTTGATCCGTTAGGGTATCACAAAGAACACAGAAGAAGGAAGCATCTATAGAGCTCAATAGCTTGAGTTTAGAATAGATAGTATAAAAAAATAACCTACAAAAGGTTCATGACGCAAGATTGTATGCCTGGAATGTATGACTACATGTAGTAGATCCATTGTACTTGATTATATGATAATAAGAAGGCTGATCTTGCATTTCTCTCAAGTATTTTATGTATTGTTTATGTTGTGTGACTCATGCTGCAAGGATTGGACTGATCTCTTTGAGTTCCCTCCGTTGTTGATTGCACCAAGTGGTATCAGAGCTAGTTTTCGATTTCGTTGAGGCAAATCGTGGTTCCTGAGCTTGTGAAGTCCTGGATTGGATTGTTGTGGGGTGGCAAAGAGAGTATATGACCCGCAATTGAAGAGGGTTCGCGTAAGATGGCTCGCAGAGGAAATGCTAGAGGTGGAAGGAGAGATGCAGATCTTGTTGTGTTATGTTGCAACAAATTGTAGCTAGATTAGAAGCTGTAAAAAAACCAAAGAAGAGGACGACACATTGAAGATGTGAGTGATGAATAGGAGGAAAGAACTGAAGTAGCCGAAGAGGGTGAAGAACAACTAGATCTTGAACAAGGAGATGATAGGTTTATAAAAGCCCTAACTAGGGTTAATGCAAGACCACATTTCAATCCACCTAATTATGATGGCAAGTTGGATTCAGATAAACTACTTGATTGGATCACAGATATGGAGAAATACTTTGATTATGAAGGAACAAATGAAGATAAGAAAGTAAAGTATGGTTGTACGAAATTGAGAGGACATGCATCCTTATGGTGGGAACATTTGCAGACTGATAGACAAAAGAGAGGTAAGGATAAAATCAAGTCATGGGATAGGATGGTGAACAAGTTGAAAGCTAAGTTTTTACCTACTGAGTGCTCACTACCAAGTAAGTTTGTTTAGGAAGTTGCAAAACCTAAAGAAAAAGGATCTTAGTGTGAAAGAGTATACTGAAGAATTTTATAGATTAGATATCAAATGTGGACATACCGAGGATGATATGTTGAGAGGGTTCCAAGGTACCTGAATGGTTTGAGGACATCTAATCAAGATGAGATCAGTTTGGTTAAATTGCAGAGTGTGGAGGAAGCTTACCAATACGTCCTTAAAGATGAGGAGAAATTGAACAAAAGGCATGAGAAAAGACAAAGAGGAAGAGGTGGAAGATTTCAGAGAGGAAGAACCTCGGGTAGTGGAAGAACTTATTCAAATCAGAACATAGGAAAGGCAGAGTTCAAAGAGGAGAATTCATACCAAAGGGATGATAGGAATTTCCAGAGAGGAGGTGGATCGCATGGATATAGGAATGATGACAGAAGAATGTTTAGAGGAACTTGTTTCACGTGTGGAAAAGGACACCGAGGCTTTGAATGTACTCAAGGAAGTTCAAGCAAAAGGACTGAGAGTAGTGGCTGAATTGCTTGTGGAAGAAGAATCCAAAGAACCATTGAACCTATTGGTTCCCAAAACCACAGATTGGAAATCCAAGAGCCTGCCAATTCTCCAATAGGATTCCAAATCAGTTCTGGCCAAAAAACGGGAATAATTCAAATTCACTTGCACTTTAGGCTTCGCTACACCTAGGCGGGTAAACCTTCACCTTGAACCTGATCACTTCATTCAAGGCTTTTCTATAGAGAATTTATGCTTGTGAGTTTTCTGGCTGGCAAATTCCTCGAACTTGATCAATATGAAATTGAATGCTGAATGTTTGAATTAAATGTTTTGTGTAATGATTTTTAATAATGGATTTGAGGTTCGTAGGAAGGAATTGATAGATTTTCTGACTTCACATATAAACCCAATACTTCAGAAATAATAGGACCAGTACCTCTGCTCATTCAAGCGATAGAGTCAACTTCAGTGAAGGTTACATACAACTTTATAATGTTCTAGGCACTTATACTGCCAATCAATTAAATAATCAAGATGCGACAGGTCAAATATTTATGCAATCTTAAATTAGTCCAGATTGAACTTTAACTCCTCGGAGACAAACTGGACACAAATTCGGAAACAATTAAATATTTCACGACATTTGTGATGATCAAGTCTAAGATGCTAAATGACCATGTCCACTTATCTAACATTTAAATTGATACAGAATTCAAAAAATAATTATAAAGGACGGTTCATCTGCAGTTTAATTCTCCACACCTTTAATAATAAACAAAGGACATTTTATTTTATTATTAAAATAAAATAATTGAATTTATATTACAAAGTCATATTAGTGCTCCTTATCCCTCCATACAATTAAATATATATGTTTGTATTGCTTCTCCTATCGAATATCTCTTCCCCTTTTGAAAATAAGTCTTCCACTATTTATATTATACATATAAGAGCATATGATGTTTCAAAATTTAAAAGTCATAATTCTCAATCACACCGCTTCATGTCTCTAACAAATTATCCTTAAACTAACTTTCTTTTAATAATAGTTATAGCATGCGATATCTGAAATGCTTACTGTAATATACTTCAATAATCATAAGTCTCCAAAGATTGTCATATATCATTTGAATCAACTTTGTGCTGAGTCATACAGTGATTTGTCAAATTACTTATTCAACCCAACGATAATTCAATTGTCCTTTATATCGATGTTGTCACAATACCTATGTTTATCGTGGCATCTGTACATCTTCGTTTTTATGGACACAAATGCCATTTACCATATCTTGATAAATATATTTGAACTTTATCGTTTTGTCTGTATAACACCCCAAACACCTTGACTCACTCTGTGTAGTTATCCTTGCGGAATAATTGAAGATGTGCGTTCTAAGACTTTCAACTTTTGTCCTCCTACGCGACTTTGTCTAACCTGCGCATACGTGATTTTGATACATATTTGTCTTGTTCGATATTCGAACACACACACGACATATCTGAATCCATGTCATTTCATTTGCTTCCTATATCTTGCTTTGTGCATTTGGCAAGTTTAATGTCTCTACAATTAATTTCTATCTCTTCGGGCACTTGATACCTGACATGGTAGTGACATGTCCAGATAATCTTCAAGCACGGTGCCTGTGGGAAAGTCCCAATGCGATTACAGAGTCCCAACATCCTAATTCCAAGCTTGAATGCTAACTCGTGATAACTCCTTTTTCTTTTTTGCTTTCAATTTGACGTGTTGTGTTCATCGAGTATTTTTCTTCATTTGACATTCCTCAGATTAAACAGAAACACAATATATACTTCACAAAATCATTCTATATCATTGACATTATTCCAATATGTATGCACTCTGTTTGATGTTGTTGCTTCTATGATAAAGATAGGTTTTGTAATCATTCTCTTCTATATCGTGAATCATGTCCATCTTAATACTAGTTTGAAGAGAATAAATATGTGAAGACATTGATCTTTTGTATTAACTCAAATCAAACAAATGAGAGAATGGTCAAATGGAGGCTGAAAAATTAAGGCTCCATCATAACCAACCCGAAGATGGAGAAGCCCTAGTGGTAAGAAGAACCCTATGTCATGAGGAACCAGACCAAGAGTCATTGCTGAGGAGAAGTTTATTCAAGAGAAGATGCAAAGTTGAGGGGAAACGTTGCAAAGTGATTATTGATAGTGGTAGTTCAAACAACCTAGCCTTTAAAGAGCTGGTGAGCAAATTGCAATTGAAGCATCCAAAGCCTTATCAGCTTGCGTGGATAAAGGATGACCATAAGGTACTGGTAAGTGAAAAATGCCTAGTGAAATTGAAGATAGGATCTTATCATGATGAAGTTCTTTGTGATGTTATGCCTATGGATGTGTATCATATCTTGTTGGGAAGACCTTGGCAGTATGATAAACAAGCTTTGCATGATGTGAGAAAGAATACGTATACTATTGTTGCAAATGGAATGAAGTAAGTGTTGTTTCCTTTAGTTGAGACTCCTAAGAATGAGAATTGTACTAGTGTTAGAGTTTAATTGGTTGAAGGAAGAAAATTCTTGGATGGCTTGAAAAATGATAATGTGTGTTATGCTTTGATTCCTAAGAAGCCTGATATAGAAAAATCACCTAAAGAAATAAAGAAATTGCTGAGTGAGTATGAGGATATGATCTCAGATAATGTGTTTGATGGATTGCCACCTATGAGAAGTATTAGTCATTGCATGGACCTAATTCCTGGAGTGAGTTTACCAAATAAAGTAGCACATCGGATGACACCAATAGAGAATGAGGAATTGAATAGACAAGTGCAAGAGTTGTTGAAGAAAGGTTTGATTAGCGAGAATTCGAGTTCTTGTGTAGTACCTACAGTATTAGCATCGAAGAAGAATGGAGAAGGGAGGATGTGTACTGATTCTAGAGCCATTAACCGAATCACAGTGAAGTACGAATTTCCTTTGCCTAGGATGGATGATATAATAGATTGTTTAAGTGGAGCCAAATATTTCACAAAGATAGACTTGAGAGTGGATATCATCAGATCAAAATCAGAGAGGGAGATGAGCGGAAAACTGCATTCAAGACAAATGAAGGATTGTATGAATGGTTGGTGACGCCCTTTGGATTGACTAATGTTTGCCCACTATAGTGAATGTTTAATGCATACGAGAATATACAGGAAATATAACAGAACATAGTAATGCCAGAGAACTCACAGATACTTCTTCATTAATATCTTCAATGTTTACAATGTATCACAACAATGACACCAAAATATTATGACAACAGTTACCACAATGCCAACCATACTAATGCTCCCTCTCGAATGCAAGTACATAACATATATGAGGTCAAAGGGGTGCGTGTGCCAACCATCGCGACCATTCCCAACTACCTACCCTTCGACTAACTAACATGTGATTTACCCGACAACAACTAATGCACCAAGTACTTTCATGAGGTTGATGAAAGAGGTATTGAAGAAATTCTTGGGTAAGTTTTTGATTGTTTATCTTGATGACATTCTGATTTTCAGTAAGAGTAAGGTAGACCATTTGTTGCATCTGAGATAAGTGTTTAGAGATTAAGGGAGGAAAAGTTGTTGATAGACATCAAGAAGTGTTCTTTCATGTGAGAAGAGATGGTGTATTTTGGATTTGTGATATCTACAGAAGGATTAAAGATTTATCCTGAGAAGGTTAAAGAAATCTTGAAATGGCCTACACTTGTAAGTGTTGGGGAAGTTAGATCATTTCATGGATTGGCAAGTTTTTACTAAAAGTTCATTAGAAATTTCAGTTTGGTTTGTAACCCTATGACTAAGATAATGAGTGAGGACATAAAAGAATTCAAGTGGACGCATAGAGCACAAAGGAGCTTTGAATTATTGAGGCAGAAGGTGACTAAACAGCCTATGTTAGCCTTACCTGATTTTAATAAATTTTTTCAAGTGGACTATGATGCGAGTGGAAATGCAATTGGGGCAATGTTGACTTAAGAAGGTAGACCGATCGCATATTTTAGTGAAAAGTTGAATGATGCAGTTTATGATCAGGAATTTTATGTCATAGTTCAAGCCTTGAAGAAATGGAGACATTAGGTGTTGCCTAAGGAGTTTGTGTTATACATTGATCATCAAAAATTGCAATATCTGAACAATCAAAGTAAGTTGAATCAGAGACATATGAGATGGGTTGAATTGTTATAGAGTTACACCTTTGTGTTGAAATATAGGAGTAGTAAAACAAATAAAGTTGCTAATGCTTTGAGTAGAAGGACCTTGTTGACAGAGATGAGAATTGAAGTATTGGGATTTGATAAGTTGAAGACCTTGTATGAAGATGACCTTGACATTTTTTAACCTTGGAAAGCTTGCAAAGAACCTATTGTAATAGACCATAGTAAATGGTTGGACTATTTCATTCAAGATGATATGGTATTCAGAGGAATTCAGTTGTGTATACCTAGAAGTTCTATGAGGGATAATCTAGTTAAGGAGAAGTATTGTGGGGGATTAGCTGGATATTTTGGTATTGAAAAGACAGTGGCTTTAGTAAGTGAAAATTACTTTTGGCCTCAAATTTATAAGGATTTAAGGAAGTTTGTTCAAAGTTGTAGAGTTTGCCAAGTTGCAAAGGGAAGGAGTCAGAATACTGGATTGTATACACCTTTGACTGTACCAACTAGACCTTGGGAGGACATTAGCATGGACTTCGTGCTTGGGTTACCAAAGACACCAAGAGCTAATGATTCTATATTTGTGATAGTGGATAGATTTTCAAAGATGGCATATTTCATACCTTGTAAGAAGATAGCATATATAGTACATGTAGTTGACCTATTTTTCAAGGAGATTGTGAAGTTGCATGGATTACCTAAAAGTATAGTTTCGGACAAGGATAGTAAGTTTGTTGGTTATTTCTGGAAGACACTTTGAAAGAAGATGAAGACAGAATTGAAGTTTAGTTCTACATTTCATCCACAGACAGATGGACAAACAGAGGTAGTGAACAGGAGTTTGGGTAACTTACTGAGATGTTTGGTTGGAGAAAAGACCAAAAATTGGGATTTAGTTCTAGCACAAATAGAGTTTGCATATAACAATTCAGTAAATAGGAGCACAGGGAAGACACCATTTGAGGTAGTTACTAGTTTTAATCCTAAAGGAGTATCAAAGTTGAGGGATATCAGTCATGAAGCCAAGAGGAGTGCAAAAGAAAAAAAAAATTGCAAAACACATGAGTAGCTTACACAACCAAGTCAAACAACATTTAAAAAAGTAAATCAAACATATAAGGAGAAAGCAGATACGAAGAGGAGACACAAGGAATTCCAACCAGGGGATGAATTAATGGTATATCTAAAGAAAGGAAGGTTTCAAGTTGGGACATATAACAAGTTGAAGACGAAAAAGTTCGGACCGTGTAAGATCTTGAGGAAGTTTGATTCAAGAAATGCATATGAAGTAGAGTTGTCGAATGATATGGATATTTCACCTATATTCAATATTGCAGATTTGTATAAGTATCATGAACCAAATCTTCGTGACAATGATGAATCAGATGTTGAGCAAAAGTACCCTAAGAGGTAAATGGATGGGATAACAGAGATTTTGGATAGCCGAATTGGTAGTACAAGGGGCAGACAGTATAAAGAGTATCTTGATAGATGGAAAGACAGATTAGTGGAGGATTCTTCATGGATTTCTTAGGCTGAGGTTAACCATCTTGGTTTTCCCTTAGCCCCAAGATAGTGAGAGGCTCACTTTTCAAATAACCCCGAGTGTCTGATGCAGAAGCATCTTGGGTTCTTGTCAATCTTGCATCAACCAAAAATATTTGTTTTTTCTTTTCCCATCAATTCAGCCTCCAAGTTATTTTCAACGTTCATTCAATTTGGATCTTTTACAACTGCGAACCTTATGGCATGTTTCTGGACTCATTTTGAACCTTCTCCTAGGTCCGCATCTCATTTGGTTGCTTCGCGTATAAGATCTTGCAAATTCTTGGCAGGACTTGACTGCTCTTCAAGTTTCACGATCAGTTTGTGGTTTCTGATCTCACAAAGGCATTTTCTAATCAATGGAGCTTATTGGCGCATTTCTCGATGTTAATACATTTGTGGCCGACCTACTTGAGGGATCGTGATTCATGTTCCATCAATTGAAGGGATATCCTTATGATTTGGGTCTTGACCTATATTTGTAATACGTTTTCTTCTCATTGGGAAATATAATCTTTCTCAGGCCGACCTGAGGCATGTGAAGGCTTTATAATCTCTTATAATTAATCCCTTGGGATATCACAGAGAACACAGAAGAAGGAAGCATCTGTAGAGCTCATTAGCTTGAGTTTAGAATAGATAGTATAAAAAGATAACCTACAAAAGGTTCATGACGCAGGCATGTATGCCTGGAATGTATGACTTCATGTGGCAAATCCATTGTACTTGATTATCTGATAATAAGAAGGCTGATCTTGCATTTCTCTCAAGTATTTTCTCTATTGTTTCCATTGTGTGACTCATGCTACAAGGATTGGACTGATTTTTTTGAGTTCGCTCTGTCCTTGACTGCACCGCATCCCCTCCAAGTCCTGAAATCCTTAACATTTCCAAGACATTGGGGCCATCACTCTTAGCCCTAGGGACCCGTCCCCATAGCACACTAATTAAAAGTTAAAGATCCTACTTTTGAAAAGTCAAACACATTGCATTTTCCAATCAAGTTCCATAATTTTGCAAGTATTTCTATTGTTTCCTTCACAAGACCCTAATAAACAGTTGAACATTAAAACATTGAAACTTCCCAACAAGTCATCCTTTCCATTTAAAACCTCTAAATCTACTAACAAAAGTGGACCAAATCTTTCACATATGAACTTGTTTTCCCCACCAAATGTTTTAGTTTCTTTGCTAAACATGCAACAAGAACACACAATCAGCATCCCGTGATATTTACCATTAATAGCTACAGAGTGGGCCCAAAACACATCATTAGGTTTGCCAAACACAATGGCCATCGATTCCATAACAAAATTTACCTTAAACCTTGCAAAATCATCCTTTTTTATTTTCACTCAAAATAAAGTAACACAGTAAACTACACATAGGCCAGTCTAGCATTTCAAAGTACAGTATTTCAACATGATGTAATGATATTTGTACACTCCCCTCCTTAAACATCAATAGTTTTTTAGATTTAGTCACTATACATATTACTATTCATAACTAGCATGTCCAAGGGATTCACTCACCAATGGCTATTCATCAGTTGACTTCAGTTTCTTATATTTATTTTTAAAATTTGAGAATTGTCCCTAACAAATCAGATGTTTCAAAACTTTGCTGGGCCATCTGTAATTAAATGTTCAATTGTCATTGTAAACGATTGCTGGCCGCTAACTGGGCGTTTCTTCTTGCAGACAGGCCTTTTATTATAAACACACACACACATACATACATGTAGGCAGGCAGACATGCATACATGTAGGCAGGCAGGCATGCATACAAACATATGTATATGTATGTAAGTGTGTGTATGTATAATGTAAGTTTATAATAAAATCTACACTCAAGTGTAGTTCATAAAATCTATTAACCACTAACTAGTAGTATACATACTAATATATTGTGAACATTATCATGTCTTCTGTGTGCTTTCTATTTTGCATTATTACCATGCTTTTAGGCTAAAGGTGATAAAACTAGTGTCATATCAACTTTTCAAAAATGTGTCAAAATGTTAAATAGACTAGCAGTTCAAGCTAAGTGCCAATACCATCCAAATGATATAAAGTCAAAACAATAATAATTTAGTCAAATTAAAAAGAAAGCTCACCTCAAATAGCTTTTCTTCCAACTCATTGAGATCTTTTGACACCTATTCATGTGAAATAGAGAAATCAACATCCAAATCATTTTCTCAATTACCAAAACTCAATTCAATGCACCCTTTTCAGAATTCATAGAAAGGAATTACATATAAACAACAAGCAATAAAAAGCCTCAATAGCATACTCAAAGAACAAAACCTAGAATTGCGACCATAATGATAACAATGTATGGCTTGCAAGCAGGACATATGTTTACACTTGCAGGTATAATTGAGGAGACATCAGAACTCATGTAGCCCGTGTCTTCTTCTTGCGCCTGTCCCTCTTCTGATGATTCAAGGATAGTGGAAGGGAATTGCGTTGGTGCTACATACAGCACACTCAATTTGTTCTCCTCAATAAACCTATAGGGCTCTTTGTTGAACTGGAAAACATAGGTTATTGGTTCAATTTCCTTCTGACATAGGAAAGCCTTCTATCAATAAGCATCCAGTTTTCAAAAATCAAAGCTTTTTAAGCACTCACCATATCAGAAGTGATATCCTTATCAGTTGCCCCAGAAGGTGCTATGACACTCTGCACAAGGAATTTGTCTTTGCATTGCATACCAGGTGGTGCTTCCTTCAGAGCTTGCATGGTTACTACACAGCAAGCCAACCCCAATGTAAAGAGTATAAGAAAAAGTATGATCATGTTCAAAAAGCTCTATATTGGATCATATCCAAGCAATAGACAAACACTCCATGGGCCATTGGAAACATCAGGTCTCAAACCTGTCACATTGCATGTGACCTTGGGTGGCACAACACCTCTATTAGGTCGTACAGCATACTTCTTTATAGATGTAGTTTTAACCTGTCAAAACCAGAACTTTTATATCATGCCTTTAACAACTAATCTTACCCTTCTAGCAGAAAATCTACAATTTGTCTGCCAAAGTACAACTCTAGGTGACAACCACAAAAAAATAATTGACTTTAACCTCATTAATTGTCACATTTCATGTTAATATCACATCCACCTTGGGCACTAAGACCAATGTTATAATTACAATTGAACTGGCCCCAAAGGAATTAAAATTAGAAAAATGAAATATGCTGGATACATTCAGTCACTTGATCACACCAATCATCAGAATGCCCATTGGTTGCCAAGCAAGAAAGTACTGGGAACATAAAGATAAGTACAAGTACCTTAAACGCCACATAATTGTCTGTATTGTTGACCAATTGAAGGGAGCACGAACTCTGCTTCTTCAATTCAACTTACCAACCATTTCATACAGACGACACATATGTCAATAATAAATAAAGGCATTGAATGTTTATTAGATTTCACTTCTCATTAAATAATATGATAAATGATTAGCAAGATGCTAATATAATGATGAAGAGTAAACAAAAAAATCATCTTGTAAAATTCATAAAACTAGTGCCACTGTGCCAGAAGAAAACCAAAAAAATGACAACTGAGTTTGAAATGAAAAATGCCATAAATTTATTGTAGGGAATGTTGGCTAACATAGACCAATAGGTATGACAAATGATCAAATGCAAGGTTTCGTCTATATACATGCTTGCATCCCTTGTAAAATCAATAACAATAACAATGAATAATTGATTTAACATTACAGAAGGATATAAATATCATAAACTAATTTTCCTACAGCAAATAGACGGCCAAATTCATTAATACTCTAGAGAGATTTACTCACATGAAAACTTGAGCTCTCCAGGCTGAATGGTGACAAGTTTGTTGGTCATTGTTAATCTCTATCCAGACAGCCCAGGACTTTGACTTTGACTACCAATAATATAATAACAACGCCAAGCTCAAACCTCTACTTTCCAGCCACAGCCCAGATGATGTTGAACAACACAAAATTTCATGTAGTGAGAATGCATTTATTTAAAAGCAAAAATTTTATAACTTCGAAACAGAATTATAATCTCAAGAACTAGAAATATATCCTCGTGATTGAGTAATTATTCTGAGACTGCTTTCAACACATGTAAAGACAAGATACAATTACACTAGATGAACCATTTTAACTGTCAACTAATAATGTTTGAACAGTGATCCAAACAAGGTGTGGTATAGTTAATAAGGAATGGCAAATATATTCCTTTACATGCACAATGAAAAAACAAAATATCATCACTTTAAAAAAAAGGCAGAAAATAAACAAAAACCTAAATTTATATGAAAAAAGCAGAAATTTTTCAAATAAAAAAGCCTTAGACGCAAGTGATTAGGTTCAAAGTTTGTGGTAACAACAGAACCAAATTTAAAACCGAAATGCATATCATGTCATTTTTTAGTACCTAGCAAATTAAAAATGTATGACATTTATCCAATATTTGAACCATGGATCTTGCATATCCCATGATTATGGAACAGTTTAACACCAGAAAGTGAACTTTCAGATACTCTTCATGCAGAGGGAAAAAATTCTTTTAAAAAATACTCTGGTTTCAACCGACAATTTAACATACAGATTAGACCAAAATAAAATCTTGAGCAGAAAAGTTTCACAATGCTGAACCCAGAAATTCTTAAAATTCAAAAATTGTGTAATTCTTTATTAACCATGCAAACAAGATTTAAAGTTTGCAAAGCTCCTGAAAAAATAAAATCCCCAAATACACAAAGATAACAAGACATTACTACGACTATAATTTTTTGCATTATACACTTATTTACCGATAAAAAAAAAGGACATTACTACCAAAAATTTGCCGATATACCTTATATACTGTAGTTGTTTAATAATTTAGGCACAGAGAACTAGAGGCCATATTGTACACAAAGAAATGATCTTATTTCCAATACGAGCTACAAATGGTCTGGATTTGGTTTCCACTAACAATTAAACATAGAGATAAGACAAAACCCTAAATCTGAAGCAGAAAACAGCAAACTTTTTCCAAATGACGAAACAAGAAATTCTTTAATTTCAAGGTTATTAGAGTAAGAGAGATAAGACAAAACCCTAAATCTGAAGCACAAAAACAGCAGAGTTTTCCAAATGATGAAACAAGTTCTTTAAATTTAAGATTAGAATAATTATTCATGTACATAGTTCATACAATCAAAACACTAAATCTGTAAGGATAACAGCACTTTTCCCATGTCAAATGGGGTGAGGTCGAGGTGTAAATCATCAGGGCTTTTATAAAAGAGACACTTAAATCCACAGAAAGCATGTTACATGCTTAAATATTACAAAAGTTGAATGTTGAAATGAGCAAACTACAATATCCAATTCCAGGATTGACATAACCTAATGTACAAAGAAAAATGAAAATCTCAAGTCAATTTAATAGAAGCAATACCACCCAATTGTGGCAAGTCTTTTAAAAAATAATCTGATTTTTTCAACCTACAGTTTAACATATCAATAAGATTGAAAAAAAAATCTGAAGTAAAAAACTTTCACAATAATGAATCCAAAGGTTAAAATTCAATTGTTTTGTAATTGTTCAATAGCTATGCAAATAAGATTCAAAGTTTTGATAGCTCCTGAACAAACAAAAACCCTCAGTCCGCAAAGATAACATGAGACTACTCCCAAAATTTTGCCAGTGCACCTTATATAGTGACAAAGACAGGAACGGAAATACATACATAAACAACTCTTCTTGTTGATTACAAGCTTCAAATTTGTGGAGTTTCAAAGTTTCAAAGTTTTTTCAATTCTTAACATATCTTTTACTTTGGAGTCTCCTTTGCTGCTATCAAATCAGTGGGTGATGTATTTAAATCTGCAACATAATGACTGACAACAATTCAAAACAATTCTCTACTACAAACTGCTGCACCCCACTCTTATCTTGCATTCTATGTTCTTTAATCTGCAGCCAAAACTTTTTTTTGTACAGTTCAAACGTATGGACTACACTTCCTTCCCACACCTTTTTCCCCATTCTTCTTTCTTTACCACACAGCTCTCTTCTCACGCACTCCTCTCTTCTTCCTTAACTGCTCTAATTCTCTTTTTAAATACATTAGACGGGCGACTAAGTCTACTTTCTATGCTCTCTCTGCACAACTTATGTTATGTTCTTCAACTTGCTGTCCATTTTCTTCAGTTTCAATACATTTTCTTTTCTTGTTCTCCATGCAACTCAAATTAGTTAGGCACCCCCCCATCTTCCTTCTCTCTCGTCACGTCTCCCTACTTCTTCCTCTTTAAAATCTTTGTTTTGGCAACTCTTCATCTTCTTGCCATTCTCTTTAAATCATTGTTTCAAAATATCTGTTTCTCTGTCTTTAAAATCTGCAAATTTTAGAGGATTCTAAATCATACTGCTGCCTCTTTCTTCTTCTTCTTCTTCTTAGGCAGCCCCTCCATTTCAGATTGTTTATTGCTATTTTGATTTAAATTTTACAGCCCTAAGATGGGTGATTCATTTCCTCACCTTCCTCTAGCCTGGACAACTCTTCAGCTTTAAAAGTTTTTCTTCCATCCTTTTCCCGTTGTCTCCCACAATTCAACAGCCCCTACCCTCTCTAATGCCTCTGTCCATAAAATATATAAATTTTAATATTTTAAATGTATTGCCAGTAATGTGGTACATCTTCCAGCATTAAACTCACCAAACATAGACATTGAATATATTTTAAACTTGCTGTTTTGCCTTCCCCTATGGCATCTGATTTTCCACAATATTATATTGCCTTCAGATCTGCAAGATTTATTTTGCTTCAATTAGAAGAACCTTAATTGAGGATCTATATCCTTTAAGAGCACCTACTTATTTCTTTCTGACATTTGCACAAAATAGAGAGAAAATTCCAAATGCAAATTCGATAGGTACACAAGCTACATGAAAAGTGACTTTTGGTATAACTTTGAAAACAGATGTTCTTTTTACCCTGAAAGCTGACCTGAGTGGATAGAATGATCTTATAAAGCTTCCCATAAAATCTTTTTGCTTCTGCATCAAAAAATCTTTGAAATATATGAGTAGAAAAAACCAGTGTAACACAGGCACTGGGGGATGTTGGGATGTCAGGACGGGTTTCTGGGACGGGGGAAGAAAGGGCTTCAATTTGGGGACAGTGGGGGGTGAGTGGGGGGGTGTTGTAATATTCTATACATATAGTACTTGAAATGTTAGTTATGAAATGATGTATAATAGTATAAAAACTAATAAATTATAATACCAAATACTTGAACATAGCAAAATTGCAACATGAATATCAAAAATATCATAAAGATGATTACAATGAGTAGGATGATATCAAAACAAGTACAAAATCATGCACATACATTCACAAATATGCATATGTATTGTGTGTGTGTGTGTAACAGTGCCCTTTATGGTAGCCAGTAAACCCCCTTTCTATCACAAGCGCTGCAGCTGCAACTTTTGCTTGTAGAAACCCCCGGCAGTGAGATGGTGGCGCAAAGGCGGTGGTGGGGGGACTTGGGAAAGCCAAGTCCCTGACCCGGGTGCATGGGGGTTTAGGGGGGGACAAGTCCCCGTGTTACACTGGAAAAAACTACCTTCAAGCAAAATCTTATTTTTTACAAATTTGATCAATTAGAAGTTCCTAAGGACCAGGATACTCCTACATCATATATCATGTGGTTGCCAAACAATTCCATAAAGAAAACTAGAGGCCATATTGCATATAATGAAGTGAAAACTACTTCCAATCATAGTTCAAAATATCGTTATCAGCAACTTATCGCTGAGGGCAAAAAAAAAATTATCGGCAAATATCGGAGATAAGTCGGGAACTTCTTAGAAAAATATTGGGAACTTAAAAAATTGCTTAAATTTAATTAGAAATTGCTCAAGTACAATATCAAAATAGTCTACATCTTCCTCTTCCCCCTCCTAGCAGCTCTATTAAAAATTGGTGGAATGGGAGGGGGTCTAGCCGTAGAGAAATATACAAGAAAACAAGAGAAATATACATAATTGTAAAACTAAATCATTTCATAGTATGAATCTATGATGCTTGATCATTGATCAATGCCAAATGTCAAAGTCTTCATAACTAGGTCTTAGGTAGTCTTTGTTGGTGGCTCTTTTCAAATCCCTAGGTCTGGCAAATGAGGTTTGAGTGATTTTGGCCTATTGGGAGGTCATGTCTGTCTGGGATTTGGGCAAGAGCTAAGCTAAGTCTATTATAGAGATGGGGTCGAAACCAAGTGATTTGTGATAAAACGAGTTAAAAGCCTTTGAGAATCCTTTTGCCAGCTTCGATTTGACCTTAGAAAGCCATGATGGATTGTGGGAGGTAACCCTGCTGAAGGCTTGCTGAATCCTAGAATTTGGCGAAGTTTGGAATTTTTCGAAAACCCCCAAAATCTAGAATCTGCATCTTAACTCCTATGAAGCTGGAACCTATCTCAAACATCTTGAAAGTATTTATACAAATACAACTTAAAGTATAAGAAATTAAAATAATCAAAATTATACTTAAATGTTATATTTGTATAAATCCTTCTACCCCTGAACTGGAAAATTGGAAACTGACATTAGCAGGACCCAGTGCGGATCCAGAATGGACCGGTACAAAAATCAATTTTGCACTTTTCTAGTCACCGTTTTAACTGGGCACACGAGCGAGATAAGTATTCAACTTATCGTGATAAGTTGCCGATATATCGGTGATAAGTTGGAACTTATCGGCAATAAGTTTCAACTTATAGGTCAGCGATATCTATACGTAATTTATCACCGGCTGAAACTTATCGCCGATATATCGGCGATATTTTAATCTATGCTTCCAATATTGAGTTGCAATTGGTCTGAATTTGATTTTTGTCAATAATTAAACCTAGAGATGAGTGATGCAAGAGAAACTCCCTCCTACCTTCTAACTCAGCCACAAAACATTTGTAGACTCTTTGCTTCAAAACAAAAGTTTAGATTGCAACATTAAGAAAATTTACCTTCACATCTAATCAAAAACACTAAATTTATAATCATGGCCTTTTCATTGGCCTTCCCCCCAAATAAACTCTCTCTCGCATTCCTCTATTATTCTTTATACCTTACACTTGAGCAAATGGAAGTTGTTCAATTTCATGCACATAATACTCCCTATCACAGCCACACCCCCTTTCCAACTCTTAGGGCCTCCCCTCCTCTCCCATTGCATTCTCCATATTTTCTTTTTTATCAATTCTTGAGCCTCTTTGTTTTCCCAATCCTTCAACTTCCACTAGGTCCCTCCTAGACTCTTGTGTGGCATTATTCAAGATGCCTTCATCACTTGAGAAAGGGAAGCTCAACAAGTTTCTTTTGACTCTTTTTTCATAGAACAAAACTATGCACCACCTCCCGTTTCAACTTCCTCTCTCTTTTAGTTTTGTTTCTTCCTTCTTGGCATGCAGCCCTAAGCTTTTTTAGCATTCTACATGATGCTCTACTCTTAGATTGCTGCACAACACACCCACCATGCCCTCCTTAACTCCTACGTAGGTCTAGTCTTCACACACTTACCACGTAACTGTTCCCTTTGTGATTGGTTCATTTCTCTTATCTTCTATCAACACCATGCCTATTTTGCCTTCATCTGCTCGATGCCTACTTTCCATAATGTTTCTTCATTTATTGCTTCATGTCAACTGGACTTGAATGGTCACCAATTTAATATTTTTAAACAACACATTTGTTTGAAAGTTTCTAATGCCTTTCCAGCAAACCTAAAATGTGTGTTGTCCATGTCTTCTTCAATGGATATTTGTATCTTGTTCCAACAACGCATATTCATAAGTCGGAAAGTGCAGCCTTTTACCTGTGAAATTCTCTTTGCTGAAAGTAGCAAAAACCTCTTAGACAATCCATTTTTGCTCATATTTCAATCATTATTGTTTACAAGACTCCATCTCTTGGAGATGTTTGCCAGTCAATTCCCAAGCATTGTTTATGCTTCCACATTTTGCAAATATATTTGGCAATCAATTCATTTTGCAATCGGTTGATTTGCATTATATTCGATCCCCAAGGCCTCTCATATTCATTGCTTTGTGTTTGCAATTGTAACCATACAGTTAATACAACACTCCTTTGCTTGAAATATTTCCAATCTTGGAATTCCATGAGACTGTATTTTACAAGCATTGAACGATTCACAAGCCTTGTCCATGATTCTACATTTTGCATACATGTATACCCAAATAGTTGCAACTACAAAATCTAACAAAATTTTAGCCCTGAACTAAAGCTTCCAGGCTAGGAGTCAAAATCAATTACTAAGAGATGCTAGAGAATTCAAACCAAAACAAAAATGAAAAACACTTTTGGGTGGTGTTGATTTCTTGTTAACCCAGGTGGCTCCTGCATCAAACATGTTGGGTAGGAAAATTTGTGAGCTGGGATTTAGTAGTTGAACTACTCTTCTAGATTGTAAACAACCTACAACAAACCCCATTGCCGCATTAGGTACATCAAAAATCTTTTTCCTTCGCCTTTTCCAACACTTAGTTGGAATACTTGCCGACCTCCTCCACCAAGTGTATCCTCTTCTCGTCTTCCCTCTCATGGACTCATGCCCATAGCAGTTCAACCTCCTCTACCAATAGCTTTCTATTCTTCTCCTCCAAATAATCTCTACTATCCTCTCCTCCGTGGAATCTACAAACTGACCACCTCCACCAATATATTGCAGCATCCTCAACATGCTCTATATGAAAACACTCAACACCCATATGCAAATCTGCAATTGCATTCTTTCTTTCTTTCAACCTTGCAAATAAAGGCAAACTAAAGTCAACATTTTCTGATTTTACCTCATACTCTTCTACCGCTCCAACATCCACTTCATGCTCATTTTCATCATTTGTAGTCTTTTCACATTTCATCGCTGGATTCACATCTTCTTTATCCTCTTCAACATCCACTATTGCAACTTTCTTTGCTATTGCAATAAACAACTCTTCAATTCTCTCAATCTCCTCTCCAAGCAATGCACAATCGTCTTCTGATCCTTGATCAAATATTGGGCACTCATTAACCTCTTCCTTCTAATCCACCTCTTCTTTCACTACCTCAACCTACAAGGTAAATTCTTCTTCCTCACTTTCATTCACTAACAAATGGTCCATTGTGACCATTTCCTCCTCTCTTTTCTCTTCATTCATTTGGGCTTCACTTTTTTCGCCTTCTAGCTGCAACTCTCCTTCAACGGGAATCTCCACATCCCACAAGTCTCTACCCAATATCGCTCCAAAAATGAAATCAACACGGGCCTCCTCATGACCCATCTCGTCCTCTTCTTCAGACTCATCCTTTCATCTGCTGCAATCTTTCTCACACATTCACTCTCTTCTTTGTGGCTTCAAGCTCTCAACCAATCAGGACTTCGCACACCTGCAACGATCCTTTTGAGCCCTCCACAACTGCTTCACGCTCTAAAGTGCAAACTGTCTCATGGTCAACAATCTATTCACACAACTTCACTCTTCACTGCCTCATGTTTGGCACTCTACCTATGTACTCAGAACCTCTGACTCCAATACCATTTGATGTAAGAGAAACTCCCTCCTACCTTCTAACTCAAACACAAAACATCCTCAGAGACTCTCTCCTTCAAATAAAAGTTTAGATTCCTACAATAAGCAAGTTTACCTTCACATCAAATCAGAAACAATAAATTTATAATCACGACTTGTCCATTGGCATTTCTCCCAAATAAACTCTCTCTCACATTCCTCTAAAATTCTTTATGCCTTCCACTTGTGCAAATGGAATTTTTCTACTTTCATGCACATACTCCTCCCTAGCGCAGCCACACCCCGTTTCCAACTCTTGGGTCCTCCCCTCATCTCCTATTGCATTCTCCATATTTTTTTTTTATCAATTCCTATGCCTCTTTGCTCTCCCAATCCTTCAACTTCCACAGTGTCCCTTCTTCTAGACTCTCGTGTGGCATTATTCAAGATGCCTTCATCGCATGAGAAAGAGAAGTTGAACTGGTGTCTTTTGACGCTTTCTTGACACAATAGAACTGTGCACCACCTACTCATTCAAGGCATAGTTTGAGATCATCATGCAAAGCAAATTCAACCAATGCATGAGAAGATCAATCAAGGGTGAAATAGGAGGCTTTTCAAGACAGTTAATGATGATGAAAATATGGTGAAATCCTAGAGGCACAACGGAATCTTCTTCCCTCTTAGGATTCATAATCCTAGGACACCTAAGAATTCCACCTCTCTAATTTGATCACCAAGAGGAAGAAGAACTAGAGGCATGATTTGAAAGAACATCCTAAGTAACAATTATGACAATGGCAATGAAGTAGTGAAAGTTGAAGTAAACCAAGGAGTGGAAATCCTCAGGGAGGAGTGGATTCCGCTTCCCTCCCAGGATTCTCAATCCTCAACAATGCAAATCTCCACCTTGTCTTAGTGGACATCATGAGAGTAAGGAGGAGTGAGAAAATCAGATTCGAATCAAAAAGAAAAACAATGAAGATAGAGGACTTAGAAACATGACAAGAAGCAGTCCTAGGGAGATGTCGGAATTTGTTGCCTCCCTAGGATTCACAATCCTGATCAAGTCAAGAATTCCACCTAGCATTGATGGAAAAACATGAAGCCATGAAGAGTGAAGTGAAAGAAATGAGCATAGGCTGCAAATTCTCAAATCTCAATCAAGACCAACTATGTGAAGAAGGAAGAAAATGGTGAGATGTTTGATAAAGGGGCATGATGAAAATGAAGGTGTAAAGCAAAAATCCTAGGGAGGTGGTGGAATCCGCCTGCCTCCTAGGATTCAAAATTCTCTGACATCCCTAAATTCCGCCCGGCTAACAAGAGTAAAATCTCAGCATATGGGGGATTTCTGCCTTGCATTCATGAAGATTGAAACACAATCTAAGCCCCAAATTTGCACAATAAAGGAAGAAGATGAAGGATAAGAGGCATGAGTAATGATATTTTGGAGAAAAAGAGGTAAAATCAGATTGAGAAAGCACTTAAACAACTCAAATTCATCTAATTTTGATCAAGAAACCAAAAGGAATGAAGTGAGGATGCTATTAAGGAAATGAAGATTCAATTGAAAATGTTAATCCAATCCTAGCTAAGGGGCGGAATCCACCCCCTATCTAGGATTCACAATCTTAGTAGCTATCAAAATTCCGCCTAGAATTATGCTTAATCAAATGAGGAAGTGAGGAGGTGCAAATACTTGAGAATTTGGTGATAAAAAACGTGCCTCTATCCCCTTTATCAAGTTGGCCAACAAGGGAGCAAAAAAGGATTAATTTAAATGATTTTATTGGCCAAAAGGAATCCAAGTCAGCCCAATACAAGGACATGCCCCTTCAAGTTCTAAATCGCCTATATAAGAAGGAAAGGGATGATTCATTTTCAACACCAAGACAAGCAGATTTACCTCTGCAATTAGAAGCGAATTCTCTCCCCAATTGGAAATAGGCAGTGAATTGTCTTGTAGAGAGCAATTTCACCCTTGTCAACAAGTTGGAGACTTAAGGAGGCATCAATTTTGGACCTTTCAAGGCAAAGTTTTCCCAAAACTAGAGATGAAGTGCTGGAGAAAAGATAAAATCTGGGCAGAGATACAAATACCAAGGCTTATTAAAAGCTCAAAACTTAGAGAAAATCAGAATTGAAAAAGAGAAATTTGGTCTTGAACTAAGGAAAATCCATGATTGCAATGCATTTTGCCGGCTCGTTTTGATGTAGAAGAAAAGTGGAATCTAGATGCAATTTCAGTTCATGAAAACTTTAAGATTGCCTTCATTTTGTTTATTTCTTATCAAATTTCTCTTCTTTTTTTTTGCAAGGTAGGAGGGGAGAAGCTTGGAGAGCATGGAGATGATGGTAGGGCCAGATTCAAGACTTCAAGGAGAGAACAAGTAGGTGCTACAAGATCAAGCTTGAGGACTTCAAATGAGAAGATGCAAAATCAGATTACCAAAGTACAAATTCAAGGCAAGATCAAGATGGGGTTCAAGAAAAACAAAATACGAGAAGCAAAAATAAGAGTCTACAAGTGAAAGAAAACTTTCACCAACTTGAATTTCCTTTGGAAATCCAAGTTTACCTTGAAGGATCCAGCTACATGAAGACTTCACCACTTCAAGAAGATCAAGGTCAAGGCATCTAAAGAGGTATCAAGTTTGCAAGTACAATCAAGTTCAAATCATGGCAATGAGAAAATTTCCAAGAACAAAGATGGAGAAAGTTTGAGAAGCTGAAGCAATTTGGGAATATGCCATCACAATTGAAGGCTTGATAATGTTGAGTATCAAGAGATATTTTCTCATCACCAAAGAATTGATCAAGTCTACAAGATAAGGATGCCGAGGTGACACCCACTTGTCTTCAACCAATAAAAAATTCAAGTTACACATGTTCAAGCACATTTGATCATATTATGCCAAGTGTACATATTTTCTCATTGGCTCTCAAAAGCATTGTAATTTTCTTATTGGCCCATAGAGTGATGCCTTCATGTAATTGGATGATAGTGTGGCAACCCTAATTAGGGTTTGTAATTGGTCAATCTTGGCCCTTGATCTTGAATTGATCTTGGCCCTTCATTGTAATTGAGCAACTATAAAAGGCCAAGGCCTTCTCATTTGTAAAGGGTTAGCAATTAGAATCATTAGAGAGGAAATTAGATTAAGATTAGAGAAATATCCTCTTGTGGTTCTGCTCTGTTATTTTACTAAGTTGTGGAAGTTTGGCATTTAATCAAACCATTGCCATGCAATCCCTATTCAATATTTGGAGTTCTGACCTGAATCTTACTTTGCTAGTTTTCCCAACCGTGCTTGGTTCTTTTGTCAAACAGTTATCTAAAGTGAACTATTGTAATATTCATTGAAAGATTTTGAGCATTTTGACAACACTTGAATGTAGAGGTATTCAGAGCTAAATATTCATTCAACAAAGAACACCAACTGAACACAGTCACTTACAGCCCTGACCTTTTATCGAACATATAATATGCAACCTTTCAAAATTTTGAAAGATACCCACTGTTCTTATTAACAGAAAAGCTTGCTGTCATAGACTAAAAACTCTTACAAGAAAGCAGTCTTGGATCATTTCAAACGGGCATTAAAAGTATTTGTAATAAGCATTTACATATGGGCATGGAAACTCATGGAAACTCAGCATACAACAACAGCAATGCTAAAAATAATGGTTACAGCTTAAAGCCTTATACCAATCGATGAGCATATATATAATTTATTTGAGATTCCTTCCACATACCCAATCAAATCGTCCCTGCAGACATGATTGGTAAAGTACCATGGATGAAGTCAGACTCAGAGGGTGACTCACGTTCCCATCTTCTATCAGCAACTGCCTACGGCCCAAATGAAGTGATTCCAGCTGAGTTTACTTGGTGGTTACAGAAGTTACAATCTGGTCACAAATCACAGCCCCTACAGACTTACAATGCCGTCTCCAGAGTGAATACCAACAGCCCAGATGTTAATGTTAACAGGCCCAATTAAAACAATAGCCCCTGCAAATATTACAACCACAACTTGAAGCAGCTGGAGTATATTGATCCCTTATGGATGCCAACACACAAACCAAGCCTTTCGTCAATAACCAACACAATATAAATCATTCATTCCCATGCATACAATAGGACCATCTCAATACAAATCTTATAGTCCACATACTCCTGCATATTAAATTCACGGCAATTTAATCTTCGTAGCCAACATTCACTGCTAGCAATACTTGTGTCTGTCCAAACAATTCACGGCAGTCCCGAATTCAATCTTCCATCAATCTCAGCATCGCCAAGCTCTTCTGAAGCTTCCCGAGCCAGCCACAAGAGGTGGTATTATTATTTATTTGAAAAACGGTTTGGCATAGACATACTCCATTCGAATCCTTATATTCTTCCCTGAATAGTCTTCAGCGGCACATTGTGATGATATGGCTCCACGGAAATATTTTCAGAAATATTCATACGAACTTATTATAAGCCTCAACAAATATTATTCCAAAGTTTTCACTTCAATGGATACCCACGACACATATATATCAAATATCGGCTCAACTATATTACTTAATCTTTATGTTGTGGCCCCCGCACAAACTTATGCTCGGTATTCAATCTTTGGCAACAATTCAAGATTTATAAACCTTAAAATATAAATAGCTCAAAGACAATTCCCACTGAGGATTCAATGTTTAAAACACGACAATATTTTAGTAGCTTCTGACTCACATATTCATAAGGTCTCATAGAGATATAACCATAGCTCAATAAAATATTACAATAACTGCTGAGTTTAATGGGCCTGAGTAAATATTTATAATATATGACGGTAACATTTATCATTACCTTCGAGCTTTACTGCTCGCGAATCTGTCTTCAAATGAAACTCCACAATTTAACACAAATGTAGATTCCATGGTGAATCTACTTTTTTAAGAAGAACCAGGTTCCGTTCAGCTCCTCAATTTGTTAATGTCAAGTATCAACAATTTAATCAAATTCAATAAAATATCTCAACATACTTGAATAATCCTCTCCACGAATTTTTATAGCCATCTCCAAGGAACTCTTGATTTTTCTTGCCTTCAGCTTCTTGGCTTTTAAAGTGACTTTATTTTATAATTCTGGCTGGCTAAATAAGTCATTTATTTAATAATTAAATTAAGTGTCATTGTATTTTGACCGCTTCAATTTTAATTGCAAATGTCTTATAAAAGAGACATTACAATTAGTTAGCTAGAAGTAGAGTAGGAGGAGATCTGTTGGAATTGTTGCCATAATACTATCAAAGTAATTGTTGATTCACTGTTGGTCTTCATGGTGGATTACTTGTGTTGCTTTGTAGTATTGCATGGTTTCTTCAAATCCTCACTTAAATTAGATTTAATTTCATGTTGGGTAGAAGTAGTTGAATGAAAGTTATTGTGGAATCATACTTGTTGAACTTGCTTAGACAAAACCACTAGCTACTTGATTGTAAGTTTGTCTTGAGTGGTGGAATGACATTATATGAACTTAACTTCGATTATTGCTTGCACATTGATATGCATCGATGGATGGTGTTAATGGATGGTGGTAGTTTGAACATTTTACATTTACTTTAGAAGATTGCAGTAGCTTGGTTGATGTCAATTGCTAAACAAAGTCTAATAGAATCACAAAGACATCCACAGTTTCTTGCATTCTAGGAGTAGAATAGCTTTCTAAACCCTTTCCTTGCAGTTTGTTTGGTTAGAAGTGATTGAAGAAGTTAAAATCAAGTTGATATCCATTAAATAAATATCGCAAGTCTCTTTGTGATAAGTAGCATATCACATTATTAAAACTGAGTGAAAGTCCACAATAAAGAAGGAACCTTGAAGTTGTCTCATTTGATCACCCAACTCAGATACATTGTTTAGCATATGAACATCCTTATTCAAGAAAGAATTAGAAATTTGGTGTTTCATCCTAGAATATTTCGATTATGCAATGTTCTAGTAGAACAAAACTCACATCAACACCACCATGCCCTTCTTAACTCCTACGCGGATTTGATCTTCGCACACTTACCACGTAACTATTCCCTTTGTAACCGTTTCATTTCTCTTGTCTTTTATCGATGCCCTGTCCATTTTGCCCCCATCTGCTCGATGCCTCCTTTCCATAATGTTTATTCATTTATTGCATCATGTCACTAATTTAATATGTTTAAACAATACATTTGTTTGAGAGTTTCTAATGCCTTTCCAACAAACCTAAAATATGTGCCTTCCATGTCTGCTTCATTGGATATTTGTATCCTGTTCTAATATTCTTAAGTTGGAAAAATTAGCTTTTCACCTATGAAATTCTCCTTGCCTCAAAGTAGTGAAAGCCTCTTGGACAATCCATTTTTGCTCATCTTTCAGTCATTATTGTTTACGAGACTCCATACTCCATCTCTTGGAGATACTTGTCAATCAACTTCCGAACATTGTTTATGCTTCCACATTTTGCAAACATATTTGGCAATCGATTCATTTTGCCAATCAGTCGATTGCATTCTAATCGACTCCCAAGCCTCTCTTATTCACTACTTTGTGTTTGCAATTGGAACCATACGGTTAATACAACACACCTTTGCTAGAAATATTTCTAATCTTGGAATTCTATGAGACCGTATTTTACAAGCATTGAATAGTTCGCAACTGCAAGCCTTGTCCATGATTCTACATTTTGCATACATGAATAAACAGACAGTTGCAACTACAACATCTAACAAAATTTTAGCCCTGAACCAAAGCTTCCAGGGTGCGAGTCAAAATCAATCACTGAGAGATGCCAGAGACCTTCAAACCAAAGCAAAAGTGAGAACTATTTTTGGGCGGTGTTGATTGCTTGTCAGCCTGGTGCTCCTGTACCAATGAGACAAAAACCTAAATCTGAAGCAGAAATCAGCAATTTGTTTCCAAATTATGATACAAAAAATTCTTTAAATTCACAGCACTTTTCCAATGTCAAATGGGATGAGCTCAAGTGGTAAATCATCAGGGCTTTTATTATGGAGACACTTGTGTAAATCTCCAGAAAGCATGTTACATGCTTATATATGTGATCCCTGATGTAATTCTGTTGTCAGGTGGTGGTTTTATGGTGCGGGGGGTTTCACACAATGGTTTCCAGCTGGACAGTTTGCAGTATAGGTTGGTCATCAGTTGATGCAATGAACAGATGTAACGCTCCTTTTCATTTAATATATACACGTGCAGCCACATAAGCTACTATTTGCATATTAAAAAAAAAACTCTTCTTATTTACATGCTTCAAATTTGTGGAGTTTCAAAGTTTATTTTCAATTCTTAACACGTCTTCTACTTTGGAGTCTCCTTCGCAGCGATCAACCAGTGGGTGATGTATTTAAATCAGCAACATAATGACTGAATCAACAATTCAAAACAATTCTTACTACAAACTGCTACAGTCTATGTTCTTTAATCTGCAGCCAGAACTTTTTTCCGTGCAGTTCTTTAATCAGCAATTTTTTTCCAAATTATGATACAAAAAATTCTTTAAATTCAAAACTAGAGTAATAGTTTGTGTACATACTTGATAAAATTAAAACACTAAATCTGCAAGGGTAACACAGCACTTTCTCAATGTCAAATGGGATGAACTCAAGTGGTAACTCATCAGGGCTTTTATTATGAAGACACTTGTTTAAAATCTCCAGAAAGCCTGTTGCATGCTTATATATAGAAAAGTTACATGCTGACATGAGCAAGCTGCCATATCCAAACCCAGGAGCGGCATATCCTGATGGACAAAGCCAGGTGCAAAGCTTCGAACAATTTAACAGAAACATTCGAGTTTATCGTAGCACCTAAGCCGAAGGACACCCAGCATGATAAATTTGGCAATCAGAAAAAACATAATATCGGCAGTTTTACTGAAAATTGACGCACACATCTTCTATATTCCCTTGATAAATAACAACTGATAATAAATGGAACAAGAAACCCTATTTTGCATACAGAGCATAGAAATGTTTACGATTATCTCTCTCTACAAATCTCTGAATTCGATTCTCACATACTATTAAACATTTGCATTTTAAAAAAACCCAAAATTTGAAGCCGAAAGCGGTGGGCTTGACCAGAAAAATGAACTCGCAAATTATTAAACTTGCAAATTCTTTGTTCTTTTAACAATCTAACACAAACAGAACTAAAAATTACATTCTCTATAAAACAGAGGTTCCGAAATTCGAGCATTACAGGTTCTGAATTTGATTTGAGTTTCTCACCAATAATTTGACGCACGCATTTGACGAAAACCTATGCAGGAAGCAGGTAAATGCCAATGTTTTCCCAACAATTACGCAATCGCCGAACAAATTCACACGAATCGGGAATACGCATGAAATGTACGATAAAGGATAGCCGTAAATTCCCTACATCGAAAGCTTCGGCAGGTCTAAATAATTACAGACATAAAATGAAAAAATCCGCATACCATGAACAACTAATTAATCTAACATTTAATGCTGTGAATGAGAAACATGCATTTATTTTCGCCAGGTGCGATTTTATTTCGTTCTGTTTCAGAACTCTGGTAGAAAGAATTATTGAATTTTTTAATACAAAGAGACAACGAGGACAATAGAGCGACATTTTTTTATTTGCTTTTGAAACAAAGTGCGGATATTCACAAGGGAGTTCGTTTGGAAATTTGTGGCGACGAATTCTATGAATGGAGTCGGGTGCCACCAGCTGTTCCCAGATTTTATTATCGTTGCTTTCTAAGAACTTAAGTTTGAGCGTGGAATTCGATAGCCTTCATGAGCGCATGGCGTACAAAAATCCTTACTTTTTTCCATGTAATTTGCTCTGCTTTGTCTTCCATCTTCATTTGGGATGAAGTAAAGTAAATTGATGGATTGTTTTCCATCTTGACCGCTCTGCATTAGTGCTGGGAATATGAGGAATGGTGTTTGGCTTGAATTTTCTCTTCAGAGCTGAGGATTGGCGCGATCAACTATTTGCTTTGGCAGCTCTGTTTTGCTGAGCGAAAATCTTTGATGATATTTGACTGCAGCCTTTCAATGCTGTGTTTTGATTTTTATTTATTTATTTATTTTTAATGTCATACACCTTTTTTACGGAACAGAGTGGCATTTTATCAAGGAATTGTGTTGCTTATGAAGATATTTGCAGTCATTATGAAGACAACTTACATGTGAACAGTTTGAATGAACTTTTTGAAGAGGCAAACTTACATAATACGGCTACTTTTCTAACGAGGATCGACAATAAAAGGGTTTACTTGAAGAAACTTCAGCAAACAGATTAATTGATTCTATCTTGGTCCCTTAGACCGTTTGTCTCGTGGATGTCATTAAAATTTCTTCATTCATTCATTCTCTTGTGCGTGAAAGAAATGAAATGAAAGAAAAAAATTTAATAACCCACAAGGTCAAAACAGCCTATGGGACCCTCTAAAAAAAGCAAACCCCCACAGAGGGGTCATAACATTAGATCATTTGTAACTGCTTCTTTAAGTCTGTCCTTTGGCAATGAATCTTGATTATTAAGTTTGTTGTCTTTTCAAGTTGTGTTTCTTCAAAAAGAGCCCCTAAATTGCCCACTTCTAAAATCTCCTCATAGCAAGAATGGATGTCGATGTTTGTTGGGCACTCCATGATAAAATGTCACTTTGTCTCTACTACTTCCATGTTGCAACTTGAAAACAATCTAAAGGTGAAAGAATAGAAATCATTCTCTTTTTTATGTTAGGGTTTATGTTATGAATTTTGACTCAATCATGTTGATCTTGTCTTCATCAAACAAATGGTGCATATTGTGGATGTGAATATCTTTGTAAACAACACATTCCATGATGAAGTTTCATTTAGTCTCCACTATTTCTTTATTGCCAAATATGCAAATTCTCTCATTTCAGTCTTCTTTGGGTCTCTCCCACTTCCCTGTCTCACATTGAAGATGATGCAATCCCGTTCTTAATTGCATAACTAAAAGTCTTACTTTTCCTTTAATAATTGCCCTTAAATATACTTTTTCCTCATGTTTACAAGTTGGTCTAAACTCTTTGATGTAATAAGTTTTTTTTTGCCCAATATGATTAGTCCACATTACAGTCCTATTTTTTTCCATCACAATTTTTTTAATTTCCTCATTGGTACTAGGACATTTGTGTAAATTGATATTTCATTTACTCAACCATTTTCTATTTTGCTTCATCCATGTATCATTTCTATGATCAAGAACCTCATCCATGGCTATTTTGGGCTAGCATGGGTTATCCATGTTTTCAATCTTTTTTAAATAACTTATTAATCGAGTTATCATTGACGCCTCCAATGAAAATGTGTCTACTTGTGCCAAAATAATTTCATATGTAACTAGTGTTTTGACTTTGAGATTACTTGTTATTGGGTGCTTATGAATTCTCTCTAGCTACTTCCAACTGCAAGTTGACATGTTGCCACCCGGCCCCAAACCTCACAACCATAGAGGACCATTGGCGTGACCAACAAATGAAAAAGAGCCTTCTTGGTTTTCTAGTCTCGAAGTTTAGAATGTTTGCACCTATTTTGGAGTAGGCATAAAGCTTTCCACCCTCTTTGTATCCTTTTCATCCTACAAGTCTCCCAACTCAGCTTATATTGGAAGTCTAGCTTGAGATATTTGTATTCTTTCACTATTTCCAATAGGTTGTCTTAAAAAAGAAAGGTAATTTGTTTGTCTTTGCTCTTTAAAGAGAAAATCATGATTTTGGTTATGGCAATGTTCACTTGTATCCCAACCTCCATAGAAGTGTTATAAGGCCCTTAAATGACCTCTTATTCCATGAAATTTTTTTGATATAAGGATAAGGTCATCAGCATATAAAAGGAACTTCACTACATAGCCTACTAGTTGCACACTTTCTCCATTTGTTTTGTTTAACCATGCTTCCAACTTATCAATGTATAAACAAAACAAAGTGGGGGATAAATGACATCCTTGTTTAACACCAATGTCACTACTAAAACATTCAGACATCCCTTCACTTGTTTTGACTCTAGCTCTAACTTTCTCATAAAGTTTGTGTACTGCCACTCTAAACTAATCCAAAATTACCCGATTCTTCCATTCTTTTTCATAGGTTGCCTCTAGGAACTGTGTCAAAGGCTTTCTTAAAGTCTACAAAACAACAATAAGCTTCTTCACCTTGATTGTCTCATATCTTTTTGAGCACATGCCTAAGGATGATGCCATGATCAATGGTAGAATGCCTAGGTCTGAAACTCATTTGTCTTTTTTCTCTTTTACCTCCACTTTCCACCCAATCGTTGATTATGTGCTCTACGATGCTCCCAAAGAGTTTACTAAGAAGGGGGTTGACCATAATAGTGTGATAGATGGATTGTTGACATTTTCACTCTTAAAGAGGTGAATAACCACACTAGTTGTCCACTCCTCTAGAAAGCCATCTTGAATGATATCGTTGAAGATACCTTTTGTGTGAGAGGCAAGGAGCTCAACTCCCCACTTTAAAAATTCAACTTGAAGCCCATCTAAGTCCCTTGCCTTAGCACTTGCTAAATTCTTAATTCCCTTCTTAATATCATCCATTGTGAAGATTCCATTGTTGTTTTCACTATGGGGGGGAGGTTTTTCTCGTGCATCTACTCATAAAGTAGCCTAGCATATCCTAGCCATTGCTCATCTGAAATATTGTTTTCAATTTGTTTTCTCCTTTGATGTATTTCCTTCCAAAAGTCTTTGGGATTGTTTTTTCCAAGAGAGATTAACTCCTTTCTTTTTCCATTTACATTTTTTTTATTGTACCAATTTTTTTGTATTTCTTCTTGACTTCTTTGTTGATTTCTCTCCCTTTTAAGGATCTCTTGGTTGCCTTACATTCTTCATCATAGTATGGATTTGCCAAAAAATTATTTGAACACTCTTCCTCCTACAAGACCTCTTACATGCACTTAATGCCTTGTGGATTATAGGAATCAACAAACTACTATGAACATGTCTGAGCCCTCCTCATTGGTCATTTTATCTTCCATGCTATCGTTTATATCATGAAATTGCTACTTGAGAGCAGCATTGAA
The DNA here is from genome assembly GCA_027943335.1 of Chamaecyparis obtusa. Lineage (NCBI taxonomy): Eukaryota > Viridiplantae > Streptophyta > Pinopsida > Cupressales > Cupressaceae > Chamaecyparis > Chamaecyparis obtusa. The sequence goes on from BSBK01007367.1 coordinate 244,068, forward strand.
GGTTTCCTTATTTTCTTGATTTATGAGGATTTTTTCTTTTTTTGTTTGTTTGTGAATTAGATGAGGCAAAGTCCATCTTAATAAGAAGATGTTTATGATCAGATTTCAACTCAATAGGACACTCTCTAATTTAAAACCCCAACACCCTAGAAATAGAAATTTAAGATCATATTATGTAGTCTACCACACTTTGCTCATTATATGTTTTGCAAGTGATACCTCCATAAGTTGTCCAATCACTCATGCCATTGTAGATAACCATGCCAAATAAACTACAAAAGCCCCAGTAATTATGCCTTGAAGTGTGCCACACTCTCATCACTATCTTTTGAATCTTTTTCCCAAGAATGACCACATCTGTCCACCAACTATAGGGGGTTACTTTCCCCCTTTTCACTACTATTCAACTATAGAGATTGATGATTAGTTATCATTAGCATTGTGATGTAGGAGCATCTTGAGTTTATGGTAATCCTGTATCTCGGTAGCTTGTTTAATATGCTTGGTAACTGCTTTAGAGTTCTCAGTGGAGTATTCTTGTTGTTCACCGACGAGCTCGATTACCTATTTTTTTCTCGGTGCCTTTCACCAAGTGTCTTTGTCATGCTCTTTCACTGAGTTAGTTTGATGTGTTTGTGTTGCTCAGTGGCCCAATTCATCAAGAGGTTTATTTTGATTATTCTGATTGAGAGGAAAATAGGATTTGAAAGGTTTTTACAAAAAAATAGAGAGATTAAGCATTAAGCACCAAAAATAGCATACAGCTGAGAAACCCAAAAAGATAGCCTAAGGACCAACAACCAAAAAGGATCGCTACAAAAGGCTAGCTAGATAGGGACAAAGGACAATTTCCTAGAGAATCAACCAAAAAAAAAGGAAAAATGAACAAAAGGAAAGGATCACCAAATATTGTTAAGGTTAGTAGTTTTTGTCACTAGGAGATCCATATTAATGGCAGAAGCCTTAAGATTATCAATTTCTTTGCTAGCACACCAAGGGCTAGTGCCAGGATCCTTCGTACCATGAGTAACCAAGTCCTCTTTGTCTTTGGTCTTCTCCCAGCTGTTGATGAGGAAGTTGATTTGGTTAGCCAAGGCCTGAAGAATGTTGCAACTTTGGTCACCAATTAGCCTAAGGGTCATCTCAATATGGGAGAATCTCTGGTCAAAGACCGCAACTTTAGACTCCAAGGACGCCACACCAAAAGCACATTTGGAGATTTTGTCATTCACCTCATCAAGTTTGGAGTCATAGGCATCGACAATCCCATCAGCTTTGTTTATCGCTACTGTAAGCTCATTTAGAAAGACCATAAAGGGTTTATCCCCCAAGCCCACAGTTTCAAGAATATTGATTATGGTCATAAGTTTGGCATTCCCATTTTTCAAGTTGATCAGTTCATTAAAGACCCAATTGAGGGCTTCCTTCGCTTGCTCCATCCCAGAAACATCACTCTTAGAAATACCTTTCAAACTAGTATTAGGTTTAGGAGTATCTTTTGTGGGGACTTCCATACAGGGATTCCCCTGAGTACCAGCCTCAGCTTCCTTAAAGGGGGTAGGGGGAGGGATATCCCTAGGGATATTGTGGGTTCCCCAAAGTTTCTTCCCCTTCTTGCAAATCACCTCCTGCTTATCATCAATAACTTCCCTTTCCTTCTCCATGTCATCATCACTACCCAAAGAAGAGTCATCCAGGAAGGATTTTCTTTTCCGAACCGCAGGATTTTTGGAAGAAGAAGCAATACCCTTTGCAACACCTTTACCCTTCTTAGTAGGGTTCGTAGTAGTATCCTACGAAGACTCAAAATTATACTCCACCTATATATCAAAATCTTCCCTATCATCTTCCTCCTCCTCAAAATCATCATCACCAGAGTCTAAGGGCTTCACAGTTTGAGGTTCTAGAGAATTAGGCATGAAATGCTCATAAATAAGGAGCATGAGACCCTCATGCATAGAAGGGTTCCCATGAGGGTTCTCCTAGGTGTCTTTTATACTGGTATTGGGAGAATTTAGGAGGTAATATGGGAGAGAAATCTTGTCCCCATAATGAAAATGATTAAGGATCGCAAAATGATATTCATAAATCCTAGAAAACCTACCATCCAAAGTGATATACTGCATCACTGCAAAGAGGAATCTACGCCATACCTTTTTAATAACAGTCAGATAATAATAGGATTTCTTCTTTCTCTTGACCAGACGAATCATCTCATCATCTTCTTTCAAAAATTTCTTGATCACGACATCATTTAGGCACCTATCTCTATAGAATTTCCTACGATCTTTAGGAAGGTTCGTGACTTCAGCAATAATGTCCTCAATGATTTTGATAGTAGAACCACCCAACAAAATCTTCCCATTTTTCCAATTCTTGATGAAGTAATTAGTGACCTTCGTGTCCTTCCCATGGAGTTTTTCCAAATAACCATCCAGGCCTCCTTTCTTAAGAAATTTCTAAAAAAAATCTTTACTTCTCCAGCTCTCATAGGATGATGGCTCCATTCACTTCTTGTTTCCTCCCATATGAGAACACTAGAAACCTTCCTCAGAAAAAACCTTAAAATTAGAAGTACAATGCCGACAATACTCCATCTCCTGATTTAAAGCTACAAAAATAGCCAAAAACACCCAGAAAGCATGCCACTCTCGACACTAATGAATGCCCAAATTTTTACAAGGGTACTTGACGTCACTAAAATTAAGAGAATTAATCTTTTGCGTTCTAGTTGTCATCATTAAATTGAGTAGTAGCAGCACCATGGATACGATCATATAACAACATTTTGATCCTATGTGGAATGTCGAGCTCCTTCTGCCATTTCATAATTTCACTTGAGTTCACAACTTTGTTAGCAAATCCATCTGCCACCGCATTCACCTCCTTGTACCTATGAGATATATGGCACAAGTTGAAATCATTGATGATCTCCTTTTCCATAAGGATGGAATTATGAATAGACCAAGATGAAGTACTTGTACCTTTTAGGTAATTAATGATGTTACTAGAATCACCTTCAATCCAAACCTTAGAGAAATTGAGATCTTTGGCTAATTTAATACCATAGTAAGTCACCATAGCTTCAACAAAAATGTTAGATTGGATGTCGATAGGAGAAGCAATCACAGCCACCAAAGAACCTTTATCATCTCTAATAACTCCACCACAACCCACATTACCAGGGTTTCCTTTAGAGGCTGCATCAAAATTTATCTTAACCCAGCCAGCAGGCGGAAAGCCCCATACCACATCTTCCCTAGAATTTTTAGGAGCTCGACCAAAGTTCTTAGAGTTCACCTTCCAAAGGAGGCAAATATCCTAATTAGAGGAGGATGAAGAAAAGGGAAGATCCCTAGAAATGTTGAAATTTTCAGAGATAGCCCTCCTAATTTTGAATTCAACCACATCAGGAGAAAGTTTTAAGTTGCAAAAAGTGTGATCATTTCTCTCCTTCCACATACCCCATAGAGTATGAGGGAGAATATAATTCCAAAGGATCTTGAGAGTCTTTCCATTAAAGGGACAATGCCAGCCTAAAAAAACCTCCTTGATACAACTTGGGAAAGACCAGCTCAATGAGAGAGAAGAAAAGATCTTAGACTAGTTAGAGACGACAAAAGGAAAGTGGATAAAGATATGATCAATCGATTCCTGGTCTTTCAAACAAAGATTGCACCTATTGGTTAAGTAAAAATCCCCGCAACAAAGATTATCAATAGTCAGGATTTTAGTTTGAAGGGCACACCAGAAAAAAACTTTCGGGGACAACATCTTGGAAGTAGAAGAAACATAGAAGATACCATAAGGATTATCCTTCCAAATAAGCTCATCCAACCAATCCTTTGAGAGAACCATAGATCTGAGGGCATCTTGAATAGGATATAACACCTAGTCAATTTCTTTCAAGTTAACCCACTCTCCATTAAGCCAATAATCTGCCACTAGACTACCAAAAGTATCCTTCCAGACTTGCATAAAAGGGGAGAGAGAAGGAATTTTGTTTAGAGGGGAGTTTAAAATCCAGATATCCTCCCAAAATCTAATGATTTTCCAAGCAAGGCCTTGAACAAAAGAGGGCCTATTATGGATAACATTATTCCATATGAGAGATCCTATGGGAGGATCAAAATCCTCCTTAAAGATGTGGAAAGAGGGTTTATTTTGATTATTTTTTCGAGGCTGACATGTGCATTTAATTTTGGTTGTGATCTTAATATTGAGATCGTGCAATGGGAAAAGTGTGGACCTAAATCTGGGTCGTTGCTTTCTCCAATGCTGGATTTAGATGATTCTTTGGGCTGACCTATTCGGTAGCCTCAAGTATAAATGTAATAGTTTGTTCTAGGTTTAAGAAGGGAAGGGGGTAGTGAAGTTAGAAGGTAGAAGGCTATAGATCATGGATCTCGCATGCATGAGGATTGAAATGTTTCTATAATTGAATTCAGTTGTATTGGCCATAATCAGGAAGGCCTAACAACCCGACATGTATGAAGTTTGAATGAATAAATGATATTGATGTACTTCATTTTTCTTTATTTTTTTGTAATTGTGTCCGTATTGTGATTCTGCAAAGTGGTTTGGTACTTGGGTGAGCCTTTGGCCCCACTTATCTATCCATCCCTTGCATCAAGTGGTATCAGAATGAGGTTTTGATCTACGTTCCTTCGTGTAAACCCTATTTGGTTATTTGTTGTGGGGTAGGAGATTGTGATATGACCTGCAATTGTAGAGGGTTTCAAGATGGTTCGAGGAGGAAGAAATGCAGATCTAGGCTTAGCTGATATGATAAGACAAATTATTGCTAGATTAGAAGCTATTGAGACAACCCAATGCCAAGGAAGACATCTTGATGATGTTAGTGATGATGAAACCAAAGAAATACAGGAGATAGCCAAACCTACACCTATAATATATCAAAGAGAAGAAATATTCTTGAATGCATTGACTAGTTTGAAGGCTACACCACAGTTTAACCCACCTAAGTATAGCAAAAAGTTGGATTTAGATGAACTGTTGGACTGGATCAACGAGATGGAAAAATACTTTGAGTATGAGAACATATCATATGAGAAGAAGGTGAAAATTGCAAGCACAAAATTGAAAGGTCATGCATCCTTGTGGTGGGAGCATCTATAATTGGATCGAAAAAAGAAAGGTAAAACAAAAATCAAGCTATGGGAAAAGATGGTAAATAAGTTGAAGGGTAAGTTTCTACCTCGTGATTATCAGGTTAACTTATTTAGGAGAATGTGAAGTTTGAGGCAAAAAGATAGCTCGATAAAGGATTACACCGAGGAATTTTATAGGCTAGATATCAGATCTGGACATATTGAATATGAAGTGGAAAGAATTCCAAGGTACCTAAATGGGTTAAGGACTTCTATTCAAGAAAAGATCAGTTTGGTGAAAATAGAGAGTATTGAGGAGGCTTATCAATTTTCCCTAAAAGATGAGGAGAAATTGAATAAAAGGAATGAGCAAAGACAAAGAGGAAGAGGTGGTAGATTCCCTAGAGGAAGAGGTAGATCCTATGGTGAAAATAGTAGATCTAACCAGGACAAAAAAAATCAAGACAAAGGCAAGACCAAGTGGAAAGGTGAAAGTTCATTTTGAGGAAGAAGTAACTACTCCCGAGGTGGCTATGACAAAGGAGGATTCTGAGGAACTTGTTACAATTGTGGTGAGGAAGGGCATGGATCATTTGAGTGTACACATGCAAGAAAGAAGGTTGGTAGCAATAGAAATGTTTTGGTACATGAAGGTTCACCAAATGAACCTAAGAAGGAAGGAAACCTAATGGTCAGAAGAGAATTGTGGAGTGAAAAGACTAAGGAAGATCTGGTAAGAAAGAATTTGTTCAAGACTAGATGGAGAGTTGCAAACAAAGTTTGGAAAGTGATCATCGACAGTGGAAGCTCAAAGAATCTGGCATCATAAGAAATGGTTAAAAAGTTGCAATTGGAATGCTTGAAGCACCCAAAGCCCTATCAAATTTTATGGATCGAGGATGAACATACACTTATGGTAAGTGAACAATGTTTTGTGAATCTAAAAATTGGAAAGTATTATGATAAGGTGTTGTGTGATATTATTCTTATGGAGTGTTGTCATATTTGGTTGCGTAAACCTTGGCAATATGATAAACATGCCATATATGATGGAATATTGCACAAATATACTATTTGGGCCAATGGTAAGAGACAAATCTTGTTACCTTTGATTGAAGAATCTATTGGTGAGATATGTACATCTATGAAAGTTTGTTTGATGGAAGGTAGACAATTTGTTAAGGATTTGAAGAAAAATGATGTTTGTTATGTTGTGATTCCTAACAAACTAAGTGAGAAAATAGTAGATAAAGCTCCTAAAGAGGTTGAAAAGTTTCTCACCGAGTACAAGGAGATCAATTCAAATAATGTACCTGATGGTTTTCCACCTATGAGAATTATTATTCATTGTACAGATCAAATTCCTGGAGCTATTTTTTTGAATAAGGAACCACACTGACTGACACCAATTGAGAGTGAAGAACTCAATCGATGAGTTCAAGAGTTATTGCAGAAAGTTTTGATCGGGGAAATTTTGAGTCTGTGTGTAGTGCCAGCTGTGTTGGCACCTAAGAAGAATGGGGAATGGCAAATGCATATTGATTCTAGAGAAATCAACAAGATAACAATTAAGTATTAGTTTCCTATAACGAGAATGGATGATATAATGGAATGTTTGAGTGAAACAAAATATTTTGCAAAGATTGATTTGAAAAGTGGACATCGTCATATCAAAATCAGAGAATGTGATGAATGGAAGATTGCTTTCAAGACAAAAGAAGGTTTGTATGAATGGTTGGTTATGCCTTTTAGTTTAACTAAAGCACCGAGTAATTCTATGAGGTTAATGAAAGAGGTTCTAAATAAATTCTTGGGTAAATTTGTGATTGTGTACTTGGATGCCATTCTGATTTTCAATAAAACTAGAGAAGATCATGTGTTGCACATTAGACAGGTATTGCAAAGATTGAAAGAGGAAAAGTTGTTGATTAATTTGAAAAAGTGTTCCTTAATGAAAGAGGAGATTGTATATTTGGGATTTGTGATTTCAGCTGATGGTTTGAAGACGAATCCTGAGAAGGTTGAAGCCATACTTGAGTGGTCTAGACCTGAGAATGTTGGTGAGGTAAGATCATTCCATGGTTTAGCAAGTTTTTACCAAAATTTCATCAAAAATTTTAGTTCAATTTGCAATGATATGACCGAGACGATGAGAGGAGAAAAAAGAGAATTGAAGTGGGCATATGGAGCTGATAAGAGTTTTGAGACTTTGAAACAAAAGGTTATTGAATTATTTGTGTTACCTTTACCTGATTTCAATAAGGTATTCTAAGTTGAATGTGATGCAAGTGGAAGTGCAATAGGAGCTATGTTGAGTCAAGAAGGTAAACCTATTTCTTTCTTTAGTGAGAAGTTGAATGATGATAAAAGGAAATATTCTGTGTATGATCAAGAATTCTATGCTATTGTTCAATCTTTGAAGAAATGGAGACATTATTTGATGCCAAAGGAATTTGTGTTTTATACTAATCATAAGGCTTTACAGTATTTGGGTAGTCAGAATAAGTTGAATCAGAGACATATGAAATGAGTTGAGTATTTGCAAAATTTCACATTTGTGATAAAACATAAGAGTGGAGTATCTAATCAAGTTGTTGATGCATTGAGTAGAAGAAGATCTTTGCTGACCGAAATGAGAATTGAGGTTCTTGGTTTTGATGAAATGAAGAATTTGTATGAAACTGACCCTGAATTTTCTGAGCCATGGAGAATGTGCAGAGCACCTATTCTAGATCAACCGAGTAAGTGGGAAGAATATTTCATTAAAGAAGGTATGTTGTTCAAAGGATTTTAGCTATGTATACTGAGAGGATCAATGAGAACTAATTTGATAAAGGAAAAGTATAGTAGTGGTTTGGCTAGACATTGAGTTTACTTAAGGAAAGATATTTTTGGCCTTAGTTGTATAAGGATGTTCAAAAATTTGTGAAGAGTTGTGGAGTTTGCCAAGTCTCAAAAGGAGTAAGTCAGAATATTGGATTGTATAGACCAATTTCAATTCCTGAGAAACCTTGGAGTGATATCAACATGAATTTTGTTCTTGGCTTACCGAGGAAAATAAGAGGTAATGATTCCATATTTGTTATTGTGGATAGATTTTACAAGATGACACATTTCATACCATGTAGAAAAACATCAGATGTAGTGCATATAGAAGATATTTTCTTCAAGGAGATTGTTAGATTGCATGAATTACTGAGGAGTATCATCTCTGACCGAGACAATAAGTTTGTTGGCTATTTTTGGAAGACTCTATGGAAGAAGATGGACACCAAATTGAAGTATAGTTGTACATTTCATCCATAGACTGATGGACAAATAGAGGTTTTAAATAGGAGTTTGGGTAACCTATCGAGATGCTTAGTTGGAGACAAACCGAGTAATTTGGATTTAATGTTAACACAAGCAAAGTTTTCATACAATAATTTAGTGAATAGGAGTACTACGATGTCACCATTTCAGATTGTTACTGGCATACAACCAAGAGGTATATCAGACTTGAAAAATATTGCTGGAGAAGAGAAGAGGAGTGTTGAAGGGGAAGAATTTTCTGAATTTATGAAGTCATTGCATGAGGAAGTGAAACATAAGTTGGAGGAGAGTAATCAGAAATACAAGGATAATGTAGATAGGTCAAGAAGACATGATAAGGTTTTTGAAGTTGGTGATAAGGTAATGGTTCATTTGAAGAAAGAAATATTTTCTGTTAGAACATATATTAAGTTGAAGATGAATAAATTTGGTCCCTACAAGGTATTGAGGAAGTTTGCCAGTGGAAATTCTTATGAAGTTGAGTTACTTGATGACATGAACATATCACCAATATTTAACATTGTAGATTTGTATGAGCATCATGAGCCTGATGAAGAAGTGAAAGTACTGAGTGATTATCCTAAGAAGCAGATAGAAGAAGTTGATATTTTTTTGGAACAAAGAGTTGACAGAAGCACAAGAGGAAATGAATACGTGAAATACTTGGTAAAGTGGAAGAACAAACCGATTAAAGACTCTACATGGATTTCTCAATCTGAGTTGGCTTCAGCTTAGGTTGTACCTCAATCATGATTTGAAGAATCATTTCTTTTCAACCCTAGGTGTCTAATGCATAAGCATCTTGAGTTTATGGAAATCTTGTATCTCGGTAGCTTGTTTAATGTGCTTGATAACTGCTTTGGATTTCTCAGTGGAGTATTCTTGTTGTTCACCAACGAGCTCGATTACCTATTTTATGTTTGGTGCCTTTCACCAAATGGCTTTGTCGTGTTCTTTCACCAAGTTGGTTCAGTCTGACTGTGTTGCTCGGTGGCCTAGTTCACTGAGGGGTTTATTTTGATTATTTTGTCGAGGCCGACAAGTACATTTAATTTTGGTCATGATCATAATGTTGGGATCATTCATTGGGAAACATGTGGACCTAAATCTAGGTCGTTGCTTTCTCCAATGTTAGATCTAGATGATTCTTTGGGCCGACCTGTTCAGTAACCTCAAGTATAAATGTAATAGTTTGTTCTAAGTTTAAGAAGGGAAGGGGCTAGTGAAGTTAGAAGGAAGGTAGAAGGCTACAGATCATGGATCTCACATGCATGAGGATTGTAATGTTTCTATAATTGAATTCAATTGTATTGGTCATTACTGGGAAGGTCTCACAACCCGATATATATGAAGTTTGAATGAATAAATGATATTGATCTGCTTCCTTTTCTATGTTTCTGTGTAATTGCTTCCATGTTTTGATTCTGCAAGGTGGTCTGGTACTTGGGTGAGCCTTTGGCCCCACTTATCTATCCATCCCTTGCATCATGTTGTTTCTAACTATTATACATATGCGTACATAACAATTAGGAGAAGACCATCAATTACCTCCCAATTATTAATTTTAAAGATATATATATATATATATATATATATATATATATATATATATATATATATATATATATATATATATATATATATATATATATATATATATATATATATATATATATATATATATATATATATATATATATATATATATATATATATATATATAAAATTAAAAACTTATTAATAAATTTTACATGTACTTATAACAATTCAATTATAGTTGGAATTTCTAAGTTACATTAATTGGAGGAGTTGTCCGACTTTATCAATACTCACACACACCACTATGGGGCATTTTTGCATAAGTATTGGTAAATTTTGATATGGTTGTAGTGCTATTGAGTGACACTTTGAAATGACCACTTTTTTACTCTTGTCTACGCAAAGGATTACACATTATTCGTTGTTACTACCTAGAAGCCAGAACCATAGATATAAGTAAGTAAGTCACATACAATGTTGTAGGAGCAATCTTGGGATTCGAGAGCAATCTTGCATCAACGAAAACAAAATTCTTTATTTAATTTTGCAATAGTTCAAAGTTTTAAATGTTTCAGTGAATAACATTGATGTGATAATACCTAAAATATTTGGTAAATCATTTAGCCAAGTCATAAGGTTTAAGCTATCATAGGAGTTTGACACATGTCAGCAACATCTTCTTGACATATTCCTGGAATCTTCCACTTAGGCTATTGGTGATGGTAGTTACTAGATACTATATATTTTAAAATACTACATTTGTTATTTTTAAAGAGTATCTCTTCACAAGTGGGTTTACAAATGACAAGTGGTAGTGCATGTCTTACTATAAATTCTTATAGGGTTATAAAGGTGTCATATTTGAAAAGTTTGATTGATTGTTAAAGGAGCTACCTTATGAAAGCATTTATGAAGCATCTTGCATTCTATTTATTATTTTATGGTGGCATCCTTATTTGGATGTGGTATTTGGAGTAAATCTGATTTTGTATTGATAATTTATGTTAATTTTCATTGGTAGAAGTTGAGGTATACTTGTACAGCATTCAATGCAAAAGGGGGAATTATTTTTGGTGTCACATTTTATAGATTGAAGACAGGAGTTGGACGATTCAATTTGATTGTTGCTGGTTGAAAAACCAAGATTAGAGTGCAATTTTATCTCAAGTGTGGGATAAACTATTTGTAGTTTCCTTTTTCTTATTTTCTATTTTTTGTTAGATTTTAGATGTTTATTTGAGGCCCATGTGCTCATGTGATGATTATTCACAACAATTATGTAATTGGGAAGCTAGATTGTAGTAGAAAATTAAGAGGAAGGAGATAGTTTCTAATGATTGTTCCTATTTTCATGTGTTATGATTTTATATGAGATTTGTTTCAGATTTTAAGTCAAATCCTTATTTGAATTATATATGTGATTTGTGTCACCATGCATCACACAAAGACAACTAAACAAATTGTTGAAATCTAATATATTTTTCAAGATCTATAGGTGAAAAAAGTTAGCTATAACGACCCCTAAGTACACTTTGTTTAATTTGGTGTCATCAACCTTGTACGCCATTTAATTTATTCTTTTCCTAATATCTTTTATAATTTACCTATAAGAGGTTAAACTATTTAACCAATAGTGGTGAAAGAGACCATGTAAAGGCGAACTTACTTTTACCCTTTGTCCTCTTAGAAAATGACAAAGTAGATAGGAATCCCCTCTTGGAATATTCTATGTTGAAGTGTTTGGACACTTGTTAGGGGATGTAAGATCATCTATGATAGTTATGATAGATCTCATAAGATTCTATGGCGACATCTATGCTAGTTTATGATATAATCCTTCTATAGGTGGGCATGCATGAGACATGCCTTATGACAGTTATAAGAGCATCAATAAGTTTCTATTTTGGGTGGATTTTTCTACATGGGTTTTCAGCCTATTGTTTGGTGATACCAAAATGCTATCCATCCTCACAAAATCCTATAAATTATTTCCTTAAGCTAGAGTCATTCAATGGGTCTTGTTCAATTTCTAAGGTCATAAACTTTATCAAATTTTATAGAGGTCTACAAAGAAATGTATTGTTTTTGTATTCTTCATTAGATTAGTAATATACTTGCCTCTCTTTTTGTGGCAGAATTTTTTTCCAAAAGGGTTTCTCCACATAAATTTAGTGTTTCATGTGCAATGGTTTTCTCGTTCTTAATTTGATTCTACAATCACATTATTAGAGGGTTAATATTTAGCTCCAAATTTGCAATAATATTATGTTTAAGTTCACATTTCAAGCTTTCTCCACCTTTTTTACAACATTTGGTATCAAAGCTAATGGTTCTATTGAGGGAGGGACACCTTTCTCTTTAAGTGTTGAAGGTTTCTTGTTGCAGTGGGAGCTTTTGTTATGTGTATTTTTTGTAGATTTGAGAAATATTGTAGACTATGGCCTCCACCACTCATAAATATGTTGAGAAGTTCAATGACAGTGGTTATGAGATGTGGAATTTGAAAGTTGAAGATCATCTTGAAGAGAGAGAGAGTGAGAGAGAGATAAGAGATGACCATTTTTGAAAGAAAAGAATCTAAAGGATTCTACCTTATTAAATGGTGAGTGGAAAAAGTTAGACAAGAAGTCACGAGAAGGATTCTAACTACCTAGACATTACATATAAGCTATGGAGGAAAATAGGTGAAATATTTCAAACTAAGAGTTTTTTTAACAAACTATATCTGAGAAGATATAAGTATTGGAGAAGAAGATAAATGTATTTTATTGCTTTTCTCTTTGATTATTCATGGTAAAATATAATAATTTACATAAGTAGTGGTGGTATAGAATCAAAGATGGACAACATCATTCCTATACTTCTTTCAGAAGAGATGAGTAGAAAGACCATGGATTTTGGCTCCAAAGATGTCTTGCATGTACGAGAAAGGTCTAAGGAGAAGGGAACTAAAGGGGATAAAAAGAAGGATAAGTCTAAAGGATGTTTGAAGATGCCCAAAAAGAGAAAAGTGAAGTTTTTGTACTATGGTAAAAGAGGGCATGTGAAGGAGTGTAGAAAAAAGAAAAATATCATTGATGCTTCAATGAATAAGTCCTCAATTAATGGTGATTTTGATGTTTTGGGTATGTGCAAGATCATGAGGAGCCAAAAAGTGGCGATGTCAGTTCAAAACTTTAACAATGTCGCTGATGACTTTTTTTTTCACCCGAATTTGATAAAATGAAAAGGGTATCTTAAGGATATTATCAACTTTCTATCAATATAATTGCTGTCAAATTTTGAATTCGGTAAGTAATTATTAGTTATTTTCTAATTGAGCTACCTCTAAAGTGTTGATTTATATACTGATTGAAAAATGACTATAACTTTCAGACAGTATAACATTTTTGAAATCCAAAAAATGCATCACATTCTATGCTTCACCTACTATAAGGAAAAAAAATAAAATTTTGAATTTTGAATTTTGAATTTTGTAAAGTTTTGAATGAGTTAAGGTGGTCAGACACGGGATTTTTTTAATTCTGAAAATGTTGTAGCAAAAAATTCATAATTAATTATTTTTTTGGAATAAAATTACAAAAAAATATGCGTCACATCCGGTCATGAGTCTACTACTTATATATAAAATCTTATAATAAAATATTATCATTTGATTATGATTAAGGTGGTCAGACATACACCTACTTCTTATTTTTTTCCTGAAATTTTTGTATTGCTGCATTGAAATCTATACTTTTCACCCATCATACTAACTTTTTTTCAAAAAGGCCTAGTAGTTTAGAAACTACATTCAATTTTCTATAGATTCTATTCTTACAACTTTTTGATATTAGGTTCATAGCTAGTTGAAATTTTCATGTCAAGTTGACTAACCTTGATTTGCTGATTTTTCATTGCCACTTAAGGGCATAGTTTGGCCCCTCATGATCTTGCACATACCCTTTTATTTATGTCAACTATCTCTATTCGTAATTATGCTTGGCTTATTGATTCAATTTCTTCCTACCATATGACTACTCACAATGAGTGATTTTATGAGTATAAAGGATATTCTAGAGGAGAATTTTTTCTTTTTGATAACACCTCATTAAATATTGTTGGCAAAGGAATGGTAAAGTTGTGTTTAAATGATGAAAGGATTGTTTCCATTGATGATTTTTCACATATTCTAGATCTTAGAAGAAGTTTACTTTTGATTTCCAAGTTAAATGATTTTGGAATGCATGTGACATTTGATAAGTCTGGTTGCAAGTTGGTAAGGCAAATTTTGATAGTTTCTAAAGGATCTTGGACATGGACTTTGTTCAATTTAGGTGCTTCTACTCTTTGTAATTAATTTTTTGTAATGAGGACTGAAAATGCATGTATGTTGTGGCATCATAGATTGGGTCACATTGGTGAAAAATGTCTTAAAACCATTCTAGATAAGAAACTAGTTAAATGGATTTATGATTATTCTATTAGTAAGAGTTATTTATGTGAGCATGGTGTGGTGTGTTTGGTAAAAAAAATAGATCTTCATTTCCTAAAGGAGTTAAAATCTAAGAGACTTTTAAAGACTATTCATTCAGATGTATGTGGTATGTGGTCTAGTAGACATTCAATCTTTGAATATATCTCAATATTATGTTTCCTTCATTGATGATATCTCAAGATATAATTGGATTTATTTTACGCATCCAAAATATAAAGTTTTCACCAGGTTTAAGGAATTTAAGGTATTGGTTGGAAATAAATTAGATTATAAGATAAAAAGTATTGAGATTTGATGATGGGGGTGAATATTTCTCTAGGGAATCTAATGAATTTTGCAAGAATGCATGAATTTTTAGGCAAAAGACTACACCTTACACTCCCCAATGAAATGGGGTAGTGGAAAGAATGAATCGTACATTAATGGAAAGAGCTAGGAGGATGTTAAGTAGTGCTAAGCTAGATAAATGTTTTAGTGATGATTGTTGGCAAAGAAAAGGTAAAGTTGTGGTTCAATTATGGGAGGATTATTTCCATTGATAATTTTTCACATTTCCAAATCTTACAAGAAGTTTACTTTTGATTTCCAAGCTAAATGATTCTAGAATGCATGTGACATTTGATAAGTCCGGTTGCTGGCTGGTAAGGAGAATTTTGGTAGTTTCTAAAGGATCTCAGACAAAAAAATTGTTTAAGTTAGATGCTTCTACTCTTTTTAATTCATCTTTTGTAACCAGGACAAAAAAATGCATGTATGTTGGGGCACCATAGATTGGGTCACATTGGTGAAAATTGTTTTAAGACTATGCTAGATAAGAAACTAGTTGATGATATTTTTTATTATTCTATTAGGAAGAGTGATTCTACGAGCACTATGTGTTTGGTAAACAAATAGGTTTTGATTTCCTAAAGGAGTTAATAAAGCTAAGAGACTTTTTAGAGATTATTCATTCATATGTATGTGGTCTAGTAGATGTTGACTCTTTGAATAAATCTCTATATTATGCTCTTTCATTAATGATATCTCAAGATATACTTGGATTTATTTTATGCATTCAAAATCTAAAATTCTTACTAAGTTTAAGGAAGTTAAGACACTAGTTGAAAACAATCAAATTATAAGATAAAAGTATTAAAATCTATCAATGGTGGTGAATATTGGTCTAGGGAATTTGATGAGTTTTCCAAACATGTAGGAATTATTAGGAAAAAAAACTACACCTTGCACTCTTGAACCAAACAGGGTAGCAGAAAAAATGAACCCTACATTAATGGCAAGAGCTAGGACTGCGTTAAGTAGTGCTAAGCTAGATTAAAAAAATTGGGCATAAGTTGTTGGTACTTCTTTTTATTTGATTAATTGATCTCCTTGTAAATATGTTGATAAAACATCTTATGAAATGTAGTTGGGTAAAGAGCCCCGAGTTTCACATTTAAGGGTCTTTTTTCTATGAAGATTTTGTTCATGTTCCTCAATAGAAGCCATCTAAATTAGATCTAAAAGATTAGAAACACATATTTGTAGGATATGGTGGGAATGTAAAAGGTTTTAAGCTTTGGAATCCTCTAACCCAAAAAATGATCTTTTCTATAGAGGCGATTTTTAGGGAAATTGGAGCTGACTCAAGTCAAGAAAAACAAAAGGAAAATTAAACAATAGTGCATTTTGAAACTAAGAAAGAAGATGCACATGTGGAAGAATAGAGGGATGATCAAGAATATGGATAAGTAAAAGACAGTTCAAGTGAAATTTTGGAAGATTATGTTGTGATAGAAGAAGTTGAATGTAATGAGGAAGAGCATGAGGAAGAACCTCTTACTCGACCTTTGGGAATGTCCACAAGACAAAAAAATCTAGTTGGAATGTATAACCCACCAAATTTCCATTGTAAATTTTCTTTACTTTGTGCTAATAATGAACCTAGAACTTACATGGAGGGACTCTCCGTTATGGAACCTGAGTATTGGATATTGCAAGCCATGCAAGAGGAGATGATAGCTTTGGATAGTTGTGACACCTAGGATTTTGTTATTTTTCCCAAAGTTATAAATCATGTTTGATCCAAGTGGGTATTTAAGAAGAAATTTGGATTAGACAGACAATTAGAGAGGTATAAGGCTAGACTAGTACCAAGGACTACTACTAGAGAGGAGTTGATTTCAATGAAATATTCTTTCCTATTGATAAGATAACTTATATTATATTCCTATTATCTATTGCTACTACTTGTGATTTTGAGATAGAGAAAATGGATGTTAAAAATAATTTCTTGCATGGGTATCTTGAAGAAGAGATTTATATGAGACAACCTAATGGTTTTGTTGAGAAAGGAAAAGAAAACTTGTTATGTAGGTTAAAAAGGTAATTATATTATTTAAAAAAATCACCCAGGATGTGGTAGTATAATTTTAATGCATTTTTATTAAATTTGGATTATGTTAGAACCAAAGAGGATCGTTTTGTTTATATTAAGGTTATTGATGATCAATTATTAATTTGTGTCTTGTATATTGATGACATGTTGTTTATCGATAACAACAAGACAATTATTAGAGAGCTCAAAGCTCATCTTTCTAGTACATTTGATATGAAGGTTTTGGGGAGTATTATATATATTCTTGGGATGAAAATTAATAAAGATTAGGCTCACATAAATCCTTGGTTAAGTTAGAGTAAGTATTTTGACACCATCTTGCAAAGATTTAAACACAAGATTATAAGTGAGTACATATTCTATTTCTTGTTGGTACTAAGATGAGTTTAGACATGTGTTTTAATTATGATGATGATACTAAAGAAATTTATAATGTTCCTTATGTCAATGTCCTTGTTAGTTTAATGCATGAAATGGTTTGTACTATTCTATATAGTGTTGGAAATCTAATATGGGAAAGTGAGATACTGAGGGGGGGGGGGGGGGGGTGAATCAGATATCTACTATTAACTTCATTTTGACATAAATTCACTTGCACAACATAAAAATGAAATTCAATACTAAAATAGATCTAACATTCTAATCTTCATCCATGAAATTGAAACATAACACAAAGATTTTGGTTACCCAGAAACCCTTGAAAGGTAAAATTGGGGTGGGGATGACACCCACAGATATTCACTACCACAGTATTAAAGTTTTCCTATTAGGGCTACAAAGTTTTGATCATAAACTAATGATCTACCCTATAAGGGGTCTGCCCTACTAAGAGCTTAAAGACTTATACAATCTACCTTGGTAAAAGGATTTAAACTTAAAACAAAGTAATCACTTGGTTAAGAGATTTACTTAGGCCTATAATGACCACTCTATTAAGTGATTTTCCCCAATTCACCTACTAAAATGACTCAATACCTGATCCTTCGGTTTGCAATGTGATGCTGATAACATATCTTCTCCTTCCAATACTAGTTTGATCTCCTTAATCAAATATATCTCTATTTTGTCTTTCACTGCCTTGCTCAGTCACTTTTACTGATCTCTGCCTATATCAAGATGCTTCTCTATTATGTATATGAGATCTTTCATACTCTTCTCATACTCTCTTACTCTTATACATCATTTTAGGGTTCAGATCTCATCTTATATAGATAACAAAATATCCTCCTAGATCAAGATCAATGATCTAGATTCTCTACTTATGCCGCTTAGGCATTCCCTAAATCTAATAGGCTACATAGATTACATAGGGATTTATGATTACAAATATAAAGAATAATCACCTCCATGATTCCCTCAACAAACATAAAATATTATGTAGATGTCGGACAAAATGGTTTACCTTAGTGTTTGTGCCATTACAAATACATATGTCAAATCTGGCTTGCTTGACATATGAAGTCTCTGACACTTGGCATTAGTTGTTCTTCATATACTGGTACTCAAAACTGATATATCTACATAACTCAGCATAAGCTGATCAGCTATTACTGAAGTACTCGGTGACCTCTAGTGAGTTTCTCGATAGTAACTACTACTTGGTAATTGTACAAGATAAAAGTCTAGATATAGCTCATCCTTTACTAGATGACTCAGTCACAGTGATGACTAACCAACATTGCCTAGAAAATGACTAAGTGTAGGACACTAATAGACAACAAAACTTAGGGATCAACAATCTCCCCCTTTGACATTAGTGGAAAAAACACCTTTTCATGATATTTACATTACAACAAGAGTACTTAGTAATATGAAAAACTTCGATATGAATACTCCCCCTAAGACTTTGACTCGGTCTTCAAAATATTCTACACATATATATACATAAGACTCTTTGATAACTGAATATATATACATTAAAAAATTATATGTCATGTGGTGATATACATTCCTTCTTGTATTCCTTTGTATGTAGAATTTCAGTTCACTTATTCTTTTATGTCATTTCCTCGTGTCATTTCCCCTGTTTCTGCTTTGAACTTTGTCATGGCATATCATTTCCCCCTTGTTTTTGTCACTTGAAGTTGTTGGGGTGTAGGGGTTTTGAATTATTTATCCAAAAATGGTTTAAGGAGCTACATTATCATACCTAATGCATTGTCCCATCCGGACCGTACAGACTCCAAAACCTGTGACTTAATTTCTAGCTCGAGAGCTAGATCCACTAGGCTCTCAACAATAAAAAGATGAGGGTCTCTCTATATTAATTCCTTTCTCATTGCTAATTCCTTCTGCATAACCTCTAGATGAGGTGTTAATATTGTTTGTATGGAAATTAGCCTTGCCCTTATTCATCCATCATTAGCCATCAACTCGGATAATCTTCCTTGTGCATGTAGCAATCTAGTAAAGTGGATGGAGCATGGAACTTACATCCATGCTTAGTGAATGACCAGTAGACTTTAAGTCTAATTGTTGTTTATCAATCAAATCCTGATTGTCCTTAGTGAACTCCTCCAAATTACATAACTTCTTGTACAAAGAATGATCATTCTGCACAACTTCCTCTAAGTTTGTCACTAAGGCAGAAAGTTCTACCCGTTTCATTGCAATGTCAGTGGAAACCTTTTCTAGTACCTTGGTCTCAAACTTTCTCTCAGACCACTGCATAAGTTTATCATTTGACTAGTTGTCATCACTATTCACCTTCTTAACAATTTGTATTAGTTGATCCAAGATAGGTGCTAACTCATTCACAACATCCATTTCAAAAGCTTCAATAAAGATACCTTTAATTTTATGTAAGACTTTCTTTTGCTGATGCTCTCTTCTTAGCTCTTCTTGTTTACTCTTCTTCTTCAAGAGATCTTACAATATCTGCATTTTCTCATAAGTTAAGTTATCAGTGTCCCACTTAGGAATCACTATAAATTCATTGAATGTAACATGTGTTCCTAGATATTTCTCCTTCTTCTATGATTTCTTCCTTGGTGTATTCCCACTCAAAAATTGTATAAGAGCTTTTATGGCCTCTTTTTCCTTAGGATCTGGTTTTTCCTTTGCTATCTCTTCTTTAGTATTTTCATTTTCCTCCACATGAGGACTTGTTATAACTAATGTAGACTTATCTGCTTACTCTTTAAGACTCTCCTCGACAGTTGTATTCTCAGCTGTGATTGACAACTTGTCTTGTTTCTCGACACTGGTACTCTGTGAGGCTTGATGTTCAACTATGACCATATGAGGGCTTATTGGTGTAGTGTCCATAGTTGATGTACTCTCAATCCTTGGATAATATTGTACTTGAATTAGTATTGGATTGGTGCTCGGTAAAAACTTATCTGAGGCTACCTCGACAAGTATTTGTTTCTGAATTTCCTCCTTAGTTAATACATTTGTTTTTATTGGGGTATCCTCGATGATATCCACAATTTTGATCACATCCTATGATTCACTCACTTCTACCTTATGTTGTGCTTCTTCCTCTACATTATGTGGTTCATCAAGATATTCCTTATTATCCAACTCCACTTGACTGGATGTACCTTCAGTCAGTTGTGAACTCTTGTCAATTATTAATCCAAAGATTATCTTCCACAACCTTGTGCTCTGTTGCACAATATCTTCAACCTTATGCTACAAAATAGAATATGCCCAGAGCTTGGGTACAAACATGTTTGTATATTTCTCCATATATTGCTTTATGTACTCGAGGGATAGATCTGGCATTACTTAAGCTATAGTACTCTCTCTTATCTATTTCACAGTCATCATGGCATACTACCATTTCCGATCTATTATTTTGTATAGATCTTCAAGGATAAGATTTCTCATCTGTAGAGGTGTCATTTTTAATGTGCATAAAATTTCTTGCATAGCCTCTTCCACTTTCTCTTTATCCTCATTGTTCAAATTTTCAAACTTTATTTGTTTAAAGCTTGCTAATCCAGCAGTGCTCTTGATATTATGGTATATCTCATCCACAATCAATTATCTTCTTTGTGATGGTGCCTTCTTCCTGGTATTCTCATCAGTATTTGTTTCCTCATCATCATCATCTTTCTCCAAGATTAGCTTCCTTCTTGGTTTCTTCCTTATGTTGCTTGGCACAACCTTAGTCTAAATTGGTTTCCTCTTTCCTGATACTAGTGTCTTTTTCTGTGGCTTGGCAGCTGTGATTGTAGAAGCTACCCTTGATCTTGGTCTAAGTACTACAAGAGGAGTGGGCTTTGGTTTCTACATTTTTTTCTTGCTAGGCTCGACAATTGATGCCTTATTTCCTTTCTTTGGAATTTAAATCTCCTCCTCTTCACTTTCTTCTGATTCACTTGACTTATCCTCTCCTAACCCTTGTGTTAGCTCAAAAGGTGCATTTTCCTCTTCTCCTTCTCCTAGCATCTTCTCTAGGTTCTTAACTAACTTCTTCATTTTTCTCTCCATGGTTGCAATTTTCAACCCCATAGTTATCTTAGACTTAGCTTCCTCATAAATCCCAAAAGATTTAGCTTTTCTATCTATTTCCTCAGCTAGTAAGGCAGTTATAGCTATTGCGATCTCATCTATATTGAATTCATAAGGTAATGGTCTAAGCCATGATACCCTCGACGTAACTGCCTGAGCATAAGTGAAGTCGGTATCTACTAGGAAACATATATCATCATAGTAATTCTCCACTAGGGATACAAGAATCCTACTCCTCATCCTCATTTTCTTGTTGACCTCTACAAAATAATTGTCCATCAAAATCTCTAAATTCTCTCCTAACTGGTCAACAAAATCATTTATCTATTGGATGACTAGCCGGTCCTTATTCCATACTACATCTTCAATAATAGGAAAACTATTTTGAACATAGAAGAATAAACAAGTGAGCAGAGAACCAAACTTACACATTGAATTCTTTACCTTCCTGATAGAAGTGAGGTTCTTAGAAAGCTAGGTCAATTGTAGCTTGACAAGATCATAAGTATGATCTTTCTTCACAATTTTCCATGTCTGGTCAACCACTATACAAGGAACACTGTCTATCCTGCTAGAATGGTAGAATTTGTGAGCAATCACTCTCACTACAAAATCTATTTTTGGATCAGTGATTGTAGAGATAGTCATCCCTCTTTTGTTCCATATCGCCTGAGTGTTTGCTTGTATAATTTCCTTACTCTAGCATCTCATTATATTTTTCTCTGTAAGACTAGGGTAGCTAGTGACTTGGTGTATCATCTCCTTTGTAATCTTGATCGATCCACCATCCAACCATATCTTCATGTCATGTATTCAGCTCAACATAATCTTTATCCATTCAACCTTAAAATTCTATGAGAAATCAAGGGCACATACTAACCCTCTCTCGAAAACCTTCTGGTGTTCAGCCTTCAACACTTTGTTATCACATATCTTGTCGTATGCTTCCCTTAACTCATAATCTCCTATTTCCCCAATCTTACACATGTAGCATGTGCATACATCATTAATCATCAGGACCTTAGGTGGGATCGATGACAAGGCACCCATGAGATCTCCCTTCACTGCACTTTTAGGAATGACTTGAAATTTATGTGGTTTGCACACATCATTCCTTACAAGTTGAATATTTAATACTTCTTTTCCTTGCTTCATGGCTACAAGAGATGATGTAGATGCCATACCTCTGAAATTTAGGGTTCAAAATATAAATTTGAGCTACTCAATAAATAACTTGTTCCAACACTTCTTAGATGTTTGTCGATGGCATACTATAAAGATCTTCACAAATTACACTTAGCACAAATAGCTCTGGTTAATCACTTTGGAATCACTCTGTAAGTTCTCAAATCACTGGTGAAATGAGAATAAACGGTAATATTTCATTTTATAGACACCAAACGGTCAGATTAGGGCTTCATTAAATGATTCATACATTGAGTAGGTGTATACAACTTTCTCAGCCTTCTTATGTTAACTTGGAAAACATGAGCTTGGTCCAATACTACCATTCAGTTTCAGCTCGATACATATTACATATCGGTTATCACAGGAGCTTGACATACACTAGTGACTCGGTCACTATGAACTTAAAATACTGATGGTTGACATCAAATATGCAATATGAATTCTTTCTTAGATCTATCCTAATGCATCTTAATTTATGTAGATATGGACTTTAACCTATCAAATGTTAGGAACTGATGCAAAATAAATCATTGTAAGATTAAGTTCCTCACATAACTTTTTGCTTAGTTTGAAGTAGTGTGATCACCTAATCCATTGGATTGGGTGACCTCAGGTTCACTGGCTCCATTATTTCTTGCTTACTCTTTCTTTCTCCATGTCTTATTCATCTAGTTTCTCATCTATTCAACAATCTCTTTATTCTTGACTTGTTCATTGCTTGGTATATGTGCTCTGTAGTCTCATTTTATGTGACCAATTTTATTGCATTTGTAACAGACCAAACTTCTATTGGAAAGTGATGTTTTGGGAGCATTATGGATCACTTAAGGTTTGTCATTTAGTGATCACATGAAGTAAGATTAGGAACTGGAGACATATTTATGAAAATGAATAAGTGCATAATCATGATAACAATATTCTGCAGCACGGTTTTGGTCAGCAAAGATGATATATGAAGTATTATGGCTTGAGAAGTTAAAGGAAGATAGTTTGAGGTATGTATGACCTTCGGTTAAGGTTGCACATGTTTTGGAGTTGATATTAAGAAGATATAGTGATATCAAGGTATGCAAAGATAGAGAATCAGTGAAACAGGGTATGTGAATAGTCACGATGATTGAGGGAAGATTAGATGGAATGGTAAAGTGCTAAGTCAGGTGAAAGTTGTATATTTCTAAAAATTTGGTAATATAAGATCACCAACTCTATGTTTATCATTTTCATAAGTGATTATTATTTTTTGTATTATTTTTGTGAGCCGACTAGATGGAAGAATTGATATAAGTATAGAGTGTTTTGTGGAAGCAATTAGTGTGGATACTATGGATATGTGATGGATGCAAATTTTGGATATTGACAAAGGAAGATAGCAGATGTGAGATCTAAGATTGAAAAAGATACAAATGGAACTATCAAAGCATAATAGATGCTTGTATTGTTCACTACTTGAAGAACACTTTTTGTAACAAAGTTTTTGATTGTAAGAGCTGTAATCTCACCACCTTTAACAAGGTTTTTGTATACCCCTAACAGGGTTTTTTATTCCTCTAACAAGGAAATGTACTATGTAATACTCAACTCCTAACATGGCTACATCTCCTAACATGGATTCAATATTTTAGTGCATAGTTGTGGGTACCATCCCCACTGGGGTTTTCCCTTGGCCAGAGTTTCCTCAAAAACAAATCATGGTGTTATGAGTTATGTGTTGTGTGTATATGTTCTTTTCATTTCAACATTAATATGGTTTATTTGCAATTGGTTGAAGTTTAATTTAAAGTGTTGTAATACTAATTCACCCCCCCTCTCAGTATTACTTAATCCTAACAATTGGTATCAGAGCTATTGGCCCTTGGAGAGAAAGCCTAATAGCTTAAGGGAGATTAGAATGGATTCAAAAATTTTGCAAGAGAAATTTTAAGTAGAACTTGATGACCTGGACAAAGAAAAAGCTGAGAATGGCGATTTGAAATTCAAATTAAGAAGAGCATAAGGTTTCATCAAGAAACTAAAGGAACAACTTGAAATTTCAAAAAGTTAGAGACAAGACCTTATGGATAAGATCAAAATAGATTCAGACAAGATACATCAGATCAAGTAAAGAAGATGGAGCAAGAAAAAGAGAAAATCAATCTTCTGATGATTAAATATATTCAACATGAAAAGGATGCAAGATACAAAGCTGAAGAGACACTAAAAGAAGCTAATGTGCAGATAGGACAAATGAAGACTAAACTTGATCACTACAAGGATAAATGTCAAGAATTGGAGAAGTATAATTAGATCATAAAAGGTGAACTCAATCAAGCCAAATTACACATTGAGAAGTTACACATGAGGAGTGACAATTTATGAACAAAGAGAGAGACAGAAACCTAAAGGAGACATGACTAGAATCAGATTCAATGAAGGAGAATGTTCTAAAACTAATGAAGAAACTCATGAAGTGAAGATTGAAGATAGACCTACTTTTGAAGAACCTAAAGATCAAATCAGACCTTTCAGAGGTAGATGCTTTGGATGCAACAAATTTGGACACATGAAAAGAGATTGCAGAAGTAAAGGTACTTTCAAACCCTTTACCAGTTATTGTCATAACTATTATGCATATGGACATAAGAAAACAGAATGTAGGAAACCTGATCAATTTAGATATAAACAAGATTACATCATAGAGGAGTTAGCAGCCAAGATCACATGCTACAAATTCAATAATCTTGGGCATACTGTAAGGTATTGTAAGCTGCAGGTTACTCAGGATAGAAGAATACCACCTACATGTTTCAAATGCAACAAATTAGGACACATAGTGAAGTTTTGCAGATATAATGGAGAGGACAACAAAAGAGGACCAAAAGGATCACCACCTATGGTTATAAGGAAGAAAATTGGTGACAGTGGTAAAAGTCTTAATGATTATATAGATGAGTTTGAGAATCATTTCAAGAAATCAAAAAATGAAGAGGATGAGAAGATATGGAAGATAAATGAGTTCAATAAGGCATTGGTTTAGGGAGAGATAGTAGATGCTAATGTGTCTTTGCATAATGATTACATTGCTACATCAACCTAGAAGGCTGCATGGCCTTAGGGGGAGTATTGGATATAGATAATAGATTATATCTAGCCTTTGATTAAGTGGAATGAGCTCATGCAAGCTGAGATATGGTATATACAGACAGTATGGAGTTTATGTTTGTGATCACAGTACTTGGAGATTCATATTTGATGACCGTGAGATTTTTTTTGACTGGACAGTGTGCGTAGTTCAACTAACTATTATTAATTCACTTGCTCAACCAATGATGGATAAAGAGCTTGAAGCATATCATTTCCTCACCATTTGATAATCAATGACCAAGGAGAGCAGTGCAAAGAAGCATTTTAGCCATATAGCAACCACATTACGTGATTGATTCGAGCAGAAGTTCCACAAGTCAACGTATCAAAGGTATTTAGATTTTATACTCTTCAAAAGGATATGGATGCACCTGTAATCTTTGATGTTGTTGATAGACTGAGGTATAAGTTTAAGAGGCACTTGTTTAAGTCTTGTGAGGATGATTCGGAAGGAACATTTTTGCAAACCCCTTATGGTGTGTTCCACATTGAAGACATTAGGGCTTATATACACTACAAGTATGAGATCATAGGAGATGTTGATATCTATAGGGAAATAGATGGAATGATAGAATTAGATGGAAAGATGGTAGATGAGTTCAAACATTTGGAAGACCACTCCATTATTAAGTTAACCCTTCTAACTAAGTTCAGTGAAACTGAATGGTTCAAGATCATTCTAAGTAGAATTCATGACCAATTCATTTGCATAGGAGAGAAACCTGTTAAAATATGTAGCCAGATGATTCATGAGATAACATGATTAGACAATACTAGAGCTCTTCTAGTAGCTGAGAAAAACATTAGGAAACAAGTAGAAACCCTAACACATTCTAAGTGGGATAAGAGAGCGATGACTATAAATGACATCTTTCAACAAGATGTGAGATTGGTAGCAATGCTACATGGATATAAGTTATTCTACAGCATAAGACCCAATTCTATGTCAATAGGAGTAGTTATGATGGCCTACAAAATGGTTAAAGAAAACAAAAGATATAACTTATGTGAAATCCTAGCACAATAATTTTTGGAGAATGTGAAGATAATCAAGAAAGATAAGACAAAGGCATGTAGGTTTGGTTCACTTCTGGTTCACATGTACATCTACATTGAGCATAAATTCCCTAGAATGCACCCTAGAGCATGGAAGGACAATATACCTACTGGTATACAAATATTTGAAAGCTACTGAAGACAAGACAAAAATTGGGTAGATGGTGAACTGTTTGCAATGACTAAAATTCTTTAGAGGAAAATGAAGGAAAGGTACATAATACCTAAGGAGATTGTTGAGAAATACAAAGACACAATCTGTTTCATGGTTGAAACTAACTATGTATGATTTGAGGTAGTTGAACCAAGAAAGAAATGGTGCTACCCTATGGGGTATGAAGTCAATTCTGAGGTTCTCAAAATGCAAGTTGAACATGTACTAGCAACTGAGGTAGATACATCTAAAGAGAGATTGGGAACTTACTGGGAAAAGTCAGAAAAAGTTAGAGAAGAATAGGATAAAGGGACAGGGAAGAGAAAGATTGACAAAATAGTTGAGTACATTATTGTGAAGGTAGAAATCACTAGGGAGAAGCTAAAGAAACTAAGGACAAAGATGATAGAAGGATCTTCCAGCATGACAATTGAAGCACCTCCTCCTTCTAAAGTAGGAAAGACAAAAATTTATATTCATAGTGTGATAGATTTATCAGTCACTCCTGAAAAGATTGCACAAGAGAATGTACCTATGAGCACACCTAGAAGATCTACAAGATCTAGAAAACCAAGCAGTCCTAAGAATCAAAAGGTAGAAGCAGAGGAAAAGAAGAAAGAAGAAGAAGAAGTAAAGAAGAGGCCACAAGATCTATGGAAATTGGACATCCAGATGTTGCAAAAGAGAGTAATAAGAGATGGAAATATGAAGACAGTAAATAGATATTATGAAAGGTATAATTCACATAATCAAGCAGTAATTGATTACTTATTAGTTTTCAAGAAGAACTTGTTAGAGATAGAAGTATCCCCAAGGACTTGTATAACAAGTTGGAAATAAGAAAATAGTTAGCACAGTCTAAGGATGAGAATATAAGAAATAAGGCCATTGAAGACATGTTACTTGTAGTCTCCATACAAGAGAAGGAGAGAATCATTAAAGAGTTGAAGCCTCTATAGAGAACAAAGGCCAGACTTGTAAAGATTATGGAAAGAAAGTATGATGAAGTTATAGAGGACACACAAAAGGCACTAGACCAAATTCTTTTGTGCAACATGCCTAAGAAGACCTCACCTCCCAAGGTTACCAAGCCTGCACCTTTAGGAATGGGAGAAAGTTCCAAAACAATAGAAGTAAGTGAGAAAGCTAGCGAAGTTGAAAAGCAACCATAATTCTTCATTTATGGTATACCGATATCATTAGACACCTCACTTGATGCACATGATCCATTTTAAGACAATCTGGATAGTGTGATGATAGTAGAAGAGGAAGAACATAAAGAAGAAAAATAGGAAGAGAAAGAAGAAGATAAGGAGAAATAAGAAGAGGAAAAGCAAGAAGAAGAGACAACAATAGAAAAATAAGAAGAGGTAAGAATTGAGCTAAAACAAGAACCAGATACCTCCTCCACCCTATTGTTGGAAAGTATGGCCAAACTAGTGAGTGCATATGTGGAAAGCATGGATGAGGATGAACTCATGAGGTTATCATTCATGGCATTTGCTAAGGCAAAGGAAAGATCAAGACAAAAGGGGGACAAAAAGGTAAAGGTGATTTCTAGGGCAGTGGAGATAGTGAAAAAAATACTCCCTAAACCTCTTATTTTTCAAGGAAAGGATGATGTAGAGAATTTGAACATGGCACTGGACAACTTTGATAGTCATTTTGAGTCATTGTTAAATATCGTGGAGGACAAGGCTGAAAAGAGATTCTTAGAAAAGAAGTTGAAGGAATTTTGTTAGTCCATCTCATGGGACTTGGACATTTTGAAAGAAACTACAATCAAATATAAGAGCTATGTGGCACAAGGAAGAAAGATATACAACTATTTCATAAATCATATTAGACATGTTAAAAATATTGAAGGTATCATAGCCAAGGACAGTGCTACACTAGACAACTTGATGGACATTTGTGAAACCTCTTCACAAACTGTGATGGAAATGGACAAACAGACATCCAATCTTTTGGATGAGATAAGTGTTTTGAATATGGAGAAAGGGAGAGTAGTGAAAATATTTGGTTTTCTAAAGATTTTAATCACTCCTAAGCCATCAATTTTTGAAGCTCATCTCACAAAAATGGAGAAAATAGAAGGATCAATGACAAATGCTATACCTATTGAGCTGAAGATAGTAGAGACTACATCTTATGCATTGAATGGAATGATCCATGTTAGTGAGCTATTGATTAAGTCATGGGTTGATGAAGTGAGGACCTTGGAAGACTCTTTCCAAGACATTCTAAATCTGGTGAGTAAGCACTAAGTCTTTTGTGCTTAAGATTTTGAAATTTTGAAATTTTGTAAGTACCTTTGCCATTGATGTCAAAGGGAGAGGAAAAGAAGAGAAAAATGAAAAGAGGAAGAGAAAAAAATGAGAAGAGGAAAAAGATTTTTTTTAAAAAAAGAGAGAGAGAAAAAGAGAAAGAAAAGAAAAGGATATGTATAGAAGGAAGATAATGTTTTTACACTTAGTCATTTTTCGCTAAGTGTTTCCATCAATGCCAAAGGGAGAGATTGTTGGCAAGTGATGTTTTTGGATCACTATGGATCACTTAAGGGTTTTCATTTATGCTAACATTTATGCTGGAGTGATAGCATGAAGTAAGATTAGGAACTAGAGACACAGTCATGAAAATCACTAAGTACAGAATCAGGATAACAGTATTCTGAAGTACAGCTTTGGTCAGCGAAGATGATATATGAATTATTATGGCTTGTGAAGTTAAAGGAAGATAGTTTGAGGTATGTATGACCTTCAGTTAAGGTTGCACGTGTTTTGGAGTTGATATCAGGAAGATACAATGATATGAAGGTATGTGAAGATAGAGAATCAGTGAAATAGGGTATGTGAACAGTCGCAATGATTGAGGGAAGAATAAATGAAATGGTAATGTGCTAAGTCAGATGAAAGTTGTATATTGCTGAAACTTTGGTAATATAATCTCACTGACTCTATGTTTATCATTTACATACATAATTATTATGTTTTGTATTATTTTTGTGAGCCGAATGGATGGTAGAATTGATATAAGTATAGATTGTTTTGTGGAAGCCATTAGTGTGGATACTATGGATATGTGATGGATGAAAGTTTGGGATATTGAAAAAGGTAGATAGAAGATGTGATATCTGAGATTGACAAAGCTACAACTGGAACTATCAAAGCATAATAGATGCTTGTATTGTTCACTACTTGAAGAACACTTTTTGTAAGAAAGTTTTTGATTGTAAGAGCTATAAGCTTACCACCTTTAATAGGGTTTTTTTATACCCCTAATAGGGTTTTTTATTCCTCTAACAAGGAAACGTACTATGTAATACTCAACTCCTAACAGGGCTAGATCTCCTAACAGTGATTCAATATTTAGTGCATAGTTGTGGGTACCATCCCCACCAAGGTTTTCCCTTAGCCAGTGTTTCCTTGAAAAAAAATCATGGTGTTATGAGTTATGTGTTGTGTGTATATGTTCTTCTCATTTCAGCATTAATATGGTTTATTTTCAATTGGTTGAATTTTAATTTAAAGTGTTGTAATAATGATTCACCCCCCTCTCAGTATTACTTAATCCTAACAACTTCCACTCATCCAACTCTTGGATTTTCCTCTAAAATGTGTCTTCAAATAGTTTACTCCAATATGACCATATTCTCCATAATAATGACAACTATACCATGTATTGTAGTCCCAATTATATGTGTTACCTTTCCTAGGTGCTTTAGTCTACTTATTGTATGTCCACTTGGCTCTGGATCTACACTCTTGTGCTTTATGACCATATTTATGATAGTTAAAACACTATCCTTGAAATCTAGGTGAGGTAGGTGGATTGCTGACCTTTGATCTGCATTCATGTGCCTGATGTCCATATTTCTTAGAATTAAAACAATTTCCATTGAACTTTTGTTTAGGATTGGACTTGCTATTTTTGCTTCTGTAGATGTTTGTTGTGTTTCCTGGCTTTCCACAATGATGGCATGTAGGTTTCTTGTTCTTTGACTTTACATTCCTATAATCTCCACTCTTTGATGATTCTCCTTCTTCAGTGGATGTCAGGTGCTCATCATGTCCAAGTCCAGAAGTATCACTGGATCTTCTAGGTGACCTTAATATCTCTTCAAAGTATTTAACAACTTCATTAGGCTTGATCATCCTCTCATTGATTTCTTTTTTAGATCTTAGTTCATTCTTCAGTTGGCTATTTTATGATCTTAGATTTGTGATTTCCACATCTTTCCTTCTCAACTCTTGATTAGCAAGTAACAATTGGTTCACCATGTCCAATTGATTGTTAATGCAATCAAGCTCAGTGGATCCAATTAAGGACTGACTAACCTTGAAGCCAAACCAATATGCAGCGAAAATACACAATACAAACAACAGATCTAATATGGAACATAAGTCTTTATTCATGAAAACATTGATTACATGCAATGTGCCAGGCTGTAAGGCCTTCCCGGTTATGGCCAATTACAATTCAAGTAACATTCTACAAGATCTCACAAGATCTAAATCTTTTCCCCAACATTAGCATCGAGCTAGTCTAGGTCTGCAATAGGTAGCACATTGGTAGGCATCCAGGAAAGATCTAAACTTGTACTCTGACTTCCAAGAAATCTTCCTACTCCTAAGCTCATAGGCTACTAAGCTTCCTTCCCACAATCTGATCTCCCCCTAACAACTACCCAATAATCCTATAAATACTGATTCCCAGCCACAAGTCAGCTGATGATACAATTAACCCTTACAAATATTAAATGCTAAAACATCAGTCGACTCTCACATAGCCTTACAAAATAAATAAACTCTCAAAGATGGCCCCAAACAGTCATCAGATCTACATAGAAGAATGCAACACACTAGATCTAGGTCCCCACACATCCAACGATCAATCCATAACTCGAGGAGTGTGACCCAAATTAAATGCACTAGTCAGCCAAGCCGATCCAACAAAATAATCCAGTCGGTAAGCAAGGACACCGAGCAATGGAAGAGATAACTGAGCACCAGATGACTGACCATGCTAAGCATGACTAAGGAACACAGTTATCGCTGAGTGTTAGTAAATTGATACCTTCAGTTACCGAGTGTTCTACAGAGATCGAGTACCCCGGTAACCATAGAAACTGAGCAACTAGTCTCCTAAACCGAGCAAGAACTCCACCAAAAAAAGGTCAAAACTAACAATCTACCTTCAAAGACAAACATATTTTGGTTGATATAGGATTGCCAAGAATCCTAGGATGCTCCTGCATTAGACACCCCAGGTAAGAAAGATTTTCTCATAAGGAAATCAGGAACACCTCAAGGGAATCAGAACAGGTATGCTGAATCTATTCTTCACCCACATCTCTTCTTGTCCTTCATCCCATGTAGTCTTCATTCCATTCATTGTCTTATGCAGAAAGTCCTTCTATCTTCCACTTTGTTTACCTCTCCAATTGGCAATTGATAGCAACCGACTCTGACCACTACCGATCATCTCAGTGCCTTGGTAAGGTTCATCCTCTCCAGAATCCTCAATCAACTCAACATCATCTACATCTCTCTATTTCATAAATGTCACCATCTTATGTACCATCTCTTCCAGTAAAACCATCTATCTCTTAATCTCAACAAACTCTTTAGAGATATCATTCTCCTTCTCCTTCAAACTAGATTTAACAGGAATAGGTTCATCAACCTTGTGCTCCTGAGGTTTTTCATAAGGACAACACCTGATAACTCCACATCCCTTAACCCCTATCTCTTGTAAAGGTATCAGCTTATGTTGAGCTCCTTCATGCCTAACCACATAGGTATTAGCACAACCATCAAAGAAAACATTTCTGTCAAACTGCCAGGGTCTACCGAGCAATAGATGACAGGCATCCATAGGCAATACATCACATAATATCTCATCATGGTAAGATCCAATCTAAAAATTAACCAAGCATTGTTCTTCAACTCTAACCTTAGAAACATCTTGTATCCAACTAATCTAATAAGGATTAGGATGCTTCCTTCTTTCCAAATTCAACTTACTAACCATTTCATTTGAAACAAAGTTCTCAGAACTGCCACCATCAACTATGACATTACATACCTTATCCTTGCACTTACATTTGGTTCTAAACAAATTTCTTCTTTGCACTAGTTCAGGAACACATGCAGCTAATCTCCTAGTGACAAGACATTCACCTTTCTCAGGAACATTCTCAATGTCTTCTTCAACAACTAATGCAACTCTTTTCTTAGGACACTACCAACTTCAATGACCAACTTCACCATAGTTATAACAAGTGTCGGTGAACTCTTTCTTCCACCTTCCTCTCTATCCATCATTCTTAGTAACTTGACCACTACCAAATCCCACATCAGGCTTAGGATTCTTTGGCACATTACTCTCAACAATTGTCTCACTAGTTTTACCACCTCGGTTCCTATTGTTCTATCTTCCTTCATACTTCTTATTCAGCTTCTCTTCAATCTTTAATGCCATCTAATAAGCATCACCGATTGTTGTCATCTATATAGTAAGTAACTCTTCCTGAATACTAGGTCTCAAACCATAGACATACCTAGCAACCTTCTCTTTATCAGCTTTAGAATGACTAGTCCTAATCAGGATTCTATAAAACTCCTCAGTATACTCCTATACCAATTTGTTAGTTTGCTTCAAAGCTTGCATCTTCTTAAACATGTCCAATTCATAATCCACCTAAATGAATTGCTTCTTCAACTTGTCCACCATCTAGTTCCACTTAGTGATATTCTCTTTTCCTCTTCTACCTCTTTCCAACTAAACTTCTCTCCACCAGATATTTGCATGACCCTTCAACTTAGTCTTTGCAAATCTAACCCTATCAGGATCTTCTATTTCTTCATACTCAAAGTATCCATCAATCTCATTGATCCAATCAATCAATTATTCAGGCCTAAGGCTTCTAGAAAGTGCAAAAACTTCAATCTTAGGTCTCTTCCCAATCTTAGACATAGCTTTCAAAATTTGATTCTCCTTAGAATATCTAGCTTCTTCGATAGCTTCTTCAAAATGATCTTCCTCAGATTCATCATCACTATCCTCTTTCAAGGTAGGCTTCTTCTTTCTCAATTCTTCTTGTAGATCTTGCACTTGTTTCTACAAAGCCCTAAAATCATCAAGACCGAATTCTCCAATAGCTTCTTCTTCCTCATGGATCTCATGATTTCTCCTCAGAGGCATCTTCAAATCAAGATCTAGATAAACAAGATCCACTAGGCTCCAACAGGAACATAATTTTCTCAAACAGGAACAAACTTCACTCTGATACCACTTAATGTTGTCAAGCTCAGTGGATCCAATTAAGGACTGACCGACCTTGAAGCCAAACCAATATGCAGCAGAAATACACAATACAAACAATAGATCTGATATGGAATAGAAGTCTTTATTCATGAAAACACTGATTACATGCAATGTGTCAAGTTGTAAGGCCTTCCTGATTATGGCCAATTACAATTCAAGTAACAATCTACAAGATCTCATAGGATCTAAATCTTTTCCCCAACATCAGCATCCAGCTAGTCCAGGTCTACAACAGGCAGCACACTGGTAGGCACCCAGGAAAGATCTAAAATTTTACTCTAACTTCCAAGCAATCTCCCTACTCCTAAGCTCATAGGCTACTAAACTTCCTTCCCACAATTTGATCTCCCCCTAAAAACTACCCAAGCATCCTATAAATACTAATTCCAAGCCACAAGTCAGCTGAGGAAACAATTAACCCTTACAAACAAATATTAAATGCTAAAACATCAGTCGACTCTCACATAGCCTTACAAAATAAATAAACTCTCAAAGATGGCCCCAAACAGTCATTAGATCCACATAGAAGAATACAACACACTAGATCTAGGTCCCCACATGTCCAACGGTCAATCCATAACTCAAGGAGTGCGACCCAAATTAAATGCACCAGTCGGCCAAGCCGATCCAACAAAATAATCCAATCGGTAAGCAAGGACACCAAGCAACGGAAGAGATAACCAAGCACCAAACAACCGACCATGCCAAGCATGACCAAGGAACACAGTTATCACCGAGCACCAGTGAACCGATGCCTTCAGTTATCAAGCATTCTACAGAGACCGAGCACCCCAGTAACCATAGAAATTGAGCAACCAGTCTCCCAAACCGAGAAAGAACTCCACCAAACCAAGGTCAAAACTAACAATCTACCTTCAAAGACAAACATATTTTGGTTGATACAGGATTGCCAAGAATCCTAGGATGCTCTTGCATCAATTGTTTGTCAACCTCTGCATGTCACATGTCCTTTCATCAAGTCTTATAGACATTTGTCTTTTGTCTTCTTTAGTCATTATCTTGTCTTCTTTAGCTTTCTTTTTATGTTCAGTTACTTCACAAAATCTTACTGATTATATTTCCCGTTCTCTCTTCAGATTTGTGATGTCTTCACTCAGTATGTTATTTTTCTCTAGAAGATTTGTTATAGCTTTGTTACTTTCAGTAGAATTACCATTGTCAAATGGACCTCTAGTATCCTCTTATTGATATTGAGTTTCATTCTGTTGAATTGCCAATTCTCTCCTTCTGCTTAAGGATTTCTTCAATTCACCTATGGCTTCTTCAAGTTGATGTAGTGCAAGCTGAATGTCAATCTTCTGATTCTCCATGATCTCTCCCAACTTATAAACCTCCATCTCCAAGATCTTAACTCACAAGTCATTAGAATTATTTAAGAGACTTAGCTATGATACCAATTGTTGGAAATATAATATGGGAAAGTGAGATACTAAGAGGGGGGGGGTAAATCAGATAGCTACTATTAACTCCATTTTGACATAAATTCACTTGCATAACATAAACATCAAATTCAATACTGAAATAGATCTAACATTCTAATCTTCATCCATGAAATTGAAACATACCACAAAGATTTTGGTTACCCAAAAACCCTTGAAAGGTAAAACTAGGGTGGGGATGACAACCACAAATCTATCCTACTATAGTATTAAATTTTGCATGTTAGGGCTACAAATTTTTGATCATAAACTAATGATCTACCCTGTAAGGGATTTTCCCTACTAAGAGCTTAAAAACTTATACAATCTACCTTGGTAAAAGGATTTAAACTTACAACAAAGTAAGAACTTGGTTAAAAGATTTACTTAGGCTTGTTAGGACCACTCTGTTAAGAGATTTTCCCTAATTCACCTTCTAAAATGACTTAGTACCCGATCCTTCGATTTGCAATGTGATGCTAATAACATATCTTCTCCTTCCAATACTAGTTTGATCTCCTTAATCAAATATATCTCTGTTATGTCTTTCACTACCTTGCTCGGTCACTTTTACTGATCTTTGCCTATATCAAGATGATTCTCCATTCTGTATATGAGATATTTCATACTCTTCTCATACTCTCTTACTCTCATACATCATTTTAGGATTCAGATCTCATCTTATATAGATAACAAAATATCCTCCTAGATCAAGATCAATGATCTAGATTCTCTACTTATGCCACTTAAGCATTCCCTAAATCTGATAGGCTACATAGATTACATAGGGATTAATGATTACAAATATAAAGCATAATCACCTCTATGATTCCCTCAATAAACATAAAATATTATGTAGATGCTGGCCAAAATGGTTTACCTTAGTGTTTTTTCCATTACAAACACATATGTCAAATTTGGCTTGCTCGGCATATGAATTCTCTGACACTCGACATTAGCTATTCTTCATATACTGGTGCTTGGCACTGATATATCTACATAACTCTGCATAATCTGCTCAACTATTACTGAAGTACTCGGTGACCTTTGACTTGCTCGGTAGTAACTACTTCTCGATAATTGTACAAGATACAAGTCTAGACATAACTCGACCTTTACTAGATGGCTCGGTTGCAATGATGACAGACCAACATTGCCTAGAAAATGACTAAGTGTAGGACACTAATAGACAACAAAACTTAGGGATCAACAGATATAGCTCAAGTAATGGGAGTTCTTAGCAAGTTTATGTCTAACCCAGGTAAAGAGAATTGGACTTTATTAAAAGGGTATTAAGATATTTGTGAGGTACTTCTAATTAATATTTGGTTTATTATGGTACTAATGATGTGGATAAGTGATTTGACATGTAGGTTTTTGTTGATGCAGATTGGGAAGATGACTTTGATAGTTGGAGGTCTACTAGTGGCTATGTGTTTACTTTGTTTGAAGGTGCAATGAGTTGGATGAGTAAAAGACAACATACAATTGAATTATCCACCACTAAAGAAAAGTATATTGATGATACACATTTCCAAGGAGGTGGTTTGGTTATAGAGACTTGTAATGGTATTGAATTTGGTTGCAAAATAATGAGAATTGGATGTGATAGTCAGAGTGCCATATGTGTGTACAAAAATCCTATGTATCATGCTCACACTAAGCATGTTGATGTTCAATATCACTTTGTCTAAGAGATGGTTAAAAGTGGATAGGTCTTGATTGAAAATTTTGACACTTTGGATAATGTTGTAGATTCTCTCATAGAGCTAGTGACAAAAGATAAGTTATTTTTGTGCAGGAAGCCCATGGGCCTTTATCACCATACTTGATTTGTATTTTGTATCTCTATGAGATAATTTACTATGTATGATGTCAAGTGGGATAATGTTATATTTTAGGTGACAGAAATCTTGTAAATCCCTTAATTTATTTTTATCCTAATATCTTTTGTAATTTACCTATAAGTGGTTAAACCATTTAAGCATAGTGGTGAAAAAGATCATGTAAAGGAAAAGTTACTTTTATTATTTTTCCTCTAGGAAAATGATAAAATGGCTAGGTGTCCCCTCTTAGAATCTTCTATTTTGATGTTTCTAAAAATTTATCAAGGGTTTTAAGAGTATTTATGATGATTATGAAAAATTTAATAAGATTCATATTACAACACCTATGACGAATAATGGAAGAATCCTTCCATAGGCGGACATGCATGAGAGACGCCTTATGATAGTTGTAAGAGCATTTGTACATTGCTATTTTCGGTGGATTGTACTCAATCTAAGGAATTAGGTGTGTGGTTTTATAGGTGGTTTTGTATCCCATTATTTTTTGATTTCACAATGGTATTCATCCTCACAAACTCTACTAAATTGGTGTCTTAAGCTAGAGTTATTTCATCTTATTCAGTTTCCAAGGTAACATAGCACTACCGAATTTTACAAAGGTTTACATAGAAGTGTATGATTGTTGTATTATTCATTGGATTAATAATATACCCATCTCTCTTTGTGTGGTGGATTTTTTTCCCAAAAGGATTTCTCCATGTAAATTTGGTGTTTCATGTGCAATGGTTTTCTTGTTCTTAATTTTATTATGCAATCAAATTATTAGAGGTTTAATATTTAGTTTCAAATTTACAATAATATTTTATTTAAGTTCATGTTGCAATATTTCTTCACCTTGTTTTACAACACACTTCCCCTAATATTTCTTGGAAAGTCAATATTTTTATTATTTAATTAAGAACCAACTCTCATTGTCTCCAATGTGAAATCTTAGTGGAATAAATCTAAAAGAAATGAGAAAAAAATGTGTATATTTTTATAATGCAAAGGAAGTAGAATAAAAATATACTTATACATACATACATACATACATACATACATACATACATAGATATATATATATATATATATATATATATATATATATATATATATATATATATATATATATATATATATATATATATATATATATATATATATATATATATATATATATATATATATATATATATATATATATATATATATATATATATATATATATATATATATATATATATATAGACACACACACACACACACACAAAGACAAGAATGTCAATTTAATGAGAACAATTTCTTGACACTCGTGGGGTGACTGTTAAGAAGATGTAAATGCTTATCATCTTCTCGATCAAGAAATGGATTGAAATGCAAAAAATACTACAATAAGGTTGGTGTTCCATAGGATATTTTTAGCCTTGTGTACATTAAAAGATCGATCTATATGTTTTCTATCTATCATATGAAGGTATGATATCAAAAAATGATACACGAGTGAGGAGAATGTAGGGGTGGTATGATGTCTTTTCAGTAATAGTTAAATATTTATTAAAATTATACAAAAAATAAATTAATCTTTAAATGTATATAGAGGTGTATTTATATGAATAAGTCAATTATATGTACTTTAATGTGTCAAGTATGAGAATTAAGTTTGATTGATGTATTAAATTAATTAATTGAGATTGTAAATAAATACGTGTTAAAATGAAAATAAAGTAAATTAAGGTTTTTTATATCTTGAAATTGGTAGAAAGTACACATTTACTTGACCTCATACAATAGCTTTAACTAAAAAATATCATTAAATGATGGATTAAAGTAAAGGTATGCAACTAGAGACATCAAGTGTCTAGGGTGGATTTATGACAACAATCATTTCTATGGCATGATCCATCCAATGTTATAAGCTTCTAGCCTAAGTAATGTGTGGTCTTTTATACCTAGTAGTTGTTTGTATAATGATATATGAGCTAAAGAAAGTAATGGTGGCACTAATGAGAATGATAGGTGTGTGAAGAATCCCTATAGGGCTTACTACCCAAGCATTGAAGTTCAAGACTTCATTACATCTTTTAATCAACCTCCAAGTTTGAGTTAATAGTTGTAGGCATCCAAAATTTATTACTAATTCTAGTCATACTAAATTTTTCATAAAATAATCAAATAAATCATTATTTAATTGATTGCCTTCACCATTTATCAATAATGACATGGTGTGATGGTTAAATTGTGGTGTTGCGGTCCTTGCCACCAAGGTTCAAACCCCTATGAGGGTGATATTTTTGAGTGTTCATGTTGAAGATGAGGTCCCCCATCTATGGTCTCACTAATTTGTTAGCAAGAAATTTGAGAGACACAATTTTTTTTACCCCTGGTGACTTTCTAGTGTTGTAGTATTTATACCCCAGACTTGGTCTTATTAAGGGAAAATGAAATTATATTTAAGAAAAAGATTAGTTATTTACCATAATAAGAACATGCACAAGATAACATATTGAG
This sequence comes from Chamaecyparis obtusa, assembly GCA_027943335.1. Classification (NCBI taxonomy): domain Eukaryota; kingdom Viridiplantae; phylum Streptophyta; class Pinopsida; order Cupressales; family Cupressaceae; genus Chamaecyparis; species Chamaecyparis obtusa. Next base: position 283,962 of record BSBK01007367.1, read on the forward strand.
ACTTACAAGTATTTTAACTATTTAGATTCATCTGATACATCATATACATCCTTACAACTATATATATTATGCCTTTCTTTATAAATTCCTTATTTTCACCTTTTTTTTATAATCTTAATACTACTGAATGTATCTTTCAAAATATCTACAAGATGGGATGTAACCTTAAAAATTATCCTTAGCCTAAATTTTTAGTTCCAAATCATATGTCTCATAGAATTTGATGCACTAATATGCGCAAGATCTTTAGATGTCTATTTGTTGTTATTTTCCTATCAACACCATCGCCTCTTCAAAACTTTGACTTATCCTCAAGTCATCCTTGTCTAGGATCTTGGTGATAGTGTTTTAGTTGTGCTCTATCCACATAGCATTATATGATATTGTCATCTATGGTTTCCAAGTGAATTTCTTTGGAATCAAGTATGTCATTATTATTTTAAGGATCTAGTTAGCATACTTTGACTTAACCTTGATTTTAAAATTGCTAGCATACAAAGGGACCATATCTTTGACTTGGAATTGTTTTGTCTTGATATTTTGGTTTTATTAGGATTTTCCTTCTTTTTTCTACCAAAAGGTGTTATTATGTGAGCTAACTTGCTTCATAAAGTTATTTCAATTCTTCCATCTTTACTTAATAAAGTCTTCATCATTTATTCTTAGAGCTAGTATTGTGCAAAATTTGTAGACCACAAAGTTTAAAGATAAGAGTTGGAATCATTTTCCATTGCACCCAAATCTTGAACTATCAATGCCTAATACAAATGTCAGATTTAACTTGATCCACGGGAGGCAGTTAAGCCATGCCACAAATCTCCAAGGAGGTGCTGACCACCAAGTCAACAATCTCCCCCTCATCACTAATTGAGCCTTCAAAATCCACTGAAGGGAGACTTGAACCCATGACCCAAGGCTCTGATACCAACTATTGGAATCATTTGTCGTTGCACCAAAAGATCAAATTGCCAATGCTCGATACAAATGTCAAATTTAACCTGATCCACAGGAGGCGGTTAAGCCATGTCATGAATCTCCAAGGAGGTGTTGAACACCAAGTAAACAGTAAGATGATCTCCATTCCATATACTGAATCAAAAGGTTTGTGTTTGTTAGATCTTTTATATGTTGTCTAGTAGGTGTTCCACATGTGTTTTGATATCCCAATTAGTTTGGTTGGTATTACACATTTTAGTTAAGGTAGTTCTAAGGTTTTGTCTAGGGTTTCACTAACCCCATTTTATTGTGGGTGATATGGTATGGTTCAATTATGTGTAATCATGAAGTTAGTTAATAGTTATTTTATGGTTTTATTTGCATAGTGTTTGCCTTCATCACTAGTAATTCTTTGTGGGCACCCAAATCTAGTAAGAATTTTATTGTACAAAAAAAATTCAATGGTGTATGTAGTACAATCCTTTTTAGGTTACTAGTATGTTTGGGTCAGATTTTCAATGACTCTTCATCAAAATTTGGACAACAATAGGTCAAAATTCTAACAAACATCAAGGAGAATCCTCGTCATATTTTTTTCGTCAGAACTTCTAATGATGGAGTACACATCAAATTTCTAACAAAACCATGTTGGAAATATATTCATAACACAAGGTGGTTTTCCAATGAAGGCTCATTGAAATTTTGACTACCATCTCGTTGGTTCTCTTCTGTTGTTTGTCAGAATTCTCAGGAGAATGACAATGACTATGCTGCCATACCTATGACATTTGTGTCATCGCAGGTATGGAAACCTCATTGGTTGTCTTCTGGTGTTCATAAAAATTCAGATCCGAACATTTTCTATCAGCCTAAGTCTCTCTGATCAATATGCTCTCAACATCCTCAATCAATTTTATTGCCATGTATCCCCAATGAATTCATCGGGTGTTGGAAAAACTTAAAATCGCTCATTCTAATTTTCTTAGCTAAATCGATGACCACCATCAACACAACCTTTATCGATAAGCTACCCTTTGGTTTGTCTTTATTGAGGTAGGTCTTTCCAATAGCCTCATTGGCTATCAGCAAGACAAGGCTTCTCCTTTGCTACTAGTGTATGTTTCATTGATGGGCCTTATCGGTATATGTTATAGCAACCTGTCACACTTCTTACACCTTTTTACTATGATTGGTTTAACTTTTACCGATGTACATCCTCAATGCCTTCTCCATTGATACGCCCTTTGGTATAACCTTTCCCAATACATAAATTTTAGTCTCCCCGATCAATATGCTCTCAATAGCCTCGATCACTTCTATCGCCAAATGTGTCCTCAATGAGTTCATCAGATGTTGACAAAACTCAAAATCGCTCATTCTAATTTTCTTAGCTATACCGATGACCACCATTAGCACAACCTTTACCGATAAGCTACCCTTTTTTTTGTCTTTATCAGGGTAGGTATTTCCAATAGCCTCATCCGCTATCGACAAGTCAAGATTTCTCCTATGTCACTAGTGTATGTTTTGCTGATGGGTCTTATCAGTATATGTTATATCGACCTGTCACGCTTCTTACACATTTTTTTCTATAATCAGTTTAACTTTTCCAATGTACATCCTCAATTCCTTCTCCATTGGTAGGCCCTTTGATATAACCTTTCCCAATGCATACATTTTTTATCATCCTTAGTCTCCCCGATCAATATGCTCTTAGTAGCCACAATCACTTCTATTGCCATATGTGTCCCTGGTGAGTTCATTGGGTTTCGACAAAACTAAAAACTACTCATTCTAACTTGTTTAGCTATACTAATGACCACCACTGGTACAACCTTTACTGATAAGCTACCCTTTTGTTTATCTTTATTGGGGTAGGTCTTTCTGATAGCCTCATCATTTATCAAAAAGATAAGATTTCTCCTTTGCTGCTAGTGTATGTTTCACCAATGGGCCTTATCAGTATATGTTATATCAACTTGTCATCATTCTTACACCTTTTTACTATGATCGGTTTAACTTTTGTCAATGTACATCTTTAATTCCTTCTCCATTAGTAGGCCCTTTGGTATAATATTTTTTGATGCATACATTTTCTATTAGCCTTAGTCTCCCTGATGAATATGCTATCAACATCCTTGATCACTTCTATCACCATATGTGTCCCCGATGAGTTCATCAGGTGTTGGAAAAACTCAAAATCGCTATTTATGATTTGGTTAGCTATACTAATGACCACCATTGGCACAAACTTTACCAATAAGCCACCCTTTTGTTTGTTGTAATCAGGGTAGGTCTTTTTGATAGCCTCATTGGCTATCGATAAGACAATATTTCTCCTCTACTGCTAGTGTATGTCTCGCCGATGGGCCTTATTTGTATATGTTATACCGACTTGTCACACTTCTTAAACCTTTTTGTTATGATCAGTTTAAATTTTTTTGATGTATATCCTCAATGCCTTCTCCATCGGTATGTGTTTTTTTGAACTTGTATTAATATTTTGTTATATCGGGCTGACTCTTGCCAATAATGCAAACTTTACTTGTTTCCATACTAAATGTACACATACTAGTACAACACACAAAATTACACACTGGTCTAAAGAAATGCAAACTTAATCACAATTTTGTGGAGGGACTCTAATGTTTTTTTATACTAACATTACCACTGAGCTACCTCACTAGTTTCCTTGGTGATTAAAGATGAGGTAGCTCATTGAAGATGTATGCATAAAAGGAGCAACATGGTCGATAATTTTTTTTGCAAAGTTAAGTAATGTTTTTAGATTAACACATAGGGATGAACCAATAGATTTAAGTTTCATATTCTACCTTCATCCTATAACAACCTTCATAGATTAAATTCATGGGTTTTCAAATGATTTATTAGTATCCTATGAATTGAAAGGTTACTGGAGTGATCTCTTGGTGATGTGGGTTTTTTTTGTTTAGTGGAACCATTGGAAGAAAAGTAATGAGGAAATCAATGAGTGAAATTTGATGAAATTTATTCATTCAAAAAATAATAATCAAAGATTACATACCTTATGAAAGGGGCCAACCCTCCGTTCTCCAGTGCATGACTTGAAATTCTCCATGACCATTTCTTTGATGAAAATCCTCTCTCTTGGCTGGTTCAAAGCATCATTGGTGTTCTTGTTGTAGTCCATCTTGGTTGAACTATTAGAAGATATTACAACCTTTTATGATTGCTTGTAATTTGGCTGCAAATGTTCCTTATAGCTCTCAAATAGACTCTTGGATATGGATCTGGGACTACATATGATCAAATAGAAGAAGAAATCACTGGTCTTAAACAACTAGATCAAGCAAAACAACTAGGAACTCTACTACTACTTAATCTAGGATTTGAACCATTCCTTCCACCTTCGCTAGAGGCCTAAAGAAACTAGAGTAAATGTTGCCAGGAATTTGGCCTTTCGAGCAAGAAAATGCAGTGAAGACTTTCAAATCAAAGGGAAATAATTTTTTTAAAATATTATATAGGTTCAAGAAAACACATATTGATGGAGAAGATATTAAGGATGTACATTGAAAAAAGTTAAACCGATCATAGCAAAAAGGTGTAAGAAGTGTGACAAGTCAGTATAACATATATTGATAAAGCCCATTGGGAAAACATACACTAGAAGCAAATGAGAAATCTCACCTTGTTGATAACCAATGAGACTATCAAAAAGACCTACCCCAATAAATAAAAATAATAGGGTAGCTTATCAATAGAGGTTGTGCCAATGGTGGTCATTGATATACCTAAGAAAATTAGAATGAGTAATTTTGAGTTTTTCCAAAACATAATGAACTCATCAGGGACACATATGGTGATAGAAGTGATCGAGACTTCTGAGATAATATTGATCAGGGAAAATAAGGTTGATAGAAAATGTATGCATTAGGAAAGGTTATACCGAAGGGCCTATCAGTGTAGCTATGTCCATCGCTAGAACACAAAAAGAGCTATCATGACACCCAATAGAATTGTCGGCAATACCTATGTTGATCAAGAAGTGACCAAAGGACTTCAAAGAAGAAAAGAAAACACTTATGCTGATGGCACAAAATATTATGTGTAATGGAGAAACCTATGTAGATGAAGAGACGTTGTCATATCAGTTCGAAAATAAAAAAATGAAGAAAATGAATTTTATTAAAAGCTTGCATCGAGTAAGTCTAGGGATTTACACAAGGTAGATTTATGAAGAATTGATCATTACAGGTTGATTAATTTGTACACTCATCATATAATTCATGGTATCCAACATAAAAATTTTAAGGGAAAAGTAAATTTGTAGAACAAAAGGGTAATTTGTTAGGATTACACTCACAAAATTGGAGGAATCCAGTTCTTCAGGAAAAAAGAAACCAGTGAAGAGTACAAAATCCAAAATAAAGAAAACTAAAATAGAAGAGAATGTTCCTATTAGAAGACTAAACCAGGATATGATTGATCAAATGTAGGCTCCTATCCTAAAGTTGAGATCGAAGAAACATTTGCTAGAAAGAGATCAACTAGAAGATAAGTATAAAGATGTTGGAGATGTATTGACTAGGGTTAGATGTTATGATATTTTTCTCTTTCACTATCTAAGAAGAAACATGGATATGCCGCTATGCAATCCATGGATGACCAATTTGGGTAATTTAATTTTCCCAAATGTCTTTGTAATTTTGAAAGTACTAGAGATTCTGGTGAGGAATTATGTTTTGACCATAAGATGTATTAAAGACCCAAATGGAAGTATTTTCATTCGATTCTCCATAGATACTCTGAATGAGGTGTTTAATTTAGACCCTAGTTGCAACATACCCTCGTATTTTGTGGAATTAGAAGATGAATACCAAATAATGGATACTACATATACTAGTTGGAAGATAACCATCCATAAAAAAGAGTCTGGGAAACTCACACCTTAGGATGGACCATTTTTTAATGTGAATATGTTTTGACCATATTTTTAGTATACCTACATGTCTTGTGGATAGTTAGGAGGTTTAGAAGTACCTGAACTCATGAGTATTGGGCCAATGGTATTAGCCTCAGACATTCACATGTATGAACATAGGCCCTTTGATTATGCATCATATTTGGTGGAGAGATTACATGAGGGTTTTCTGAATCTCAAAACTCATGAATGCTTGAGATTCAAACATTATTCTCTATTAATGCATTTGGTGTTGTTTTATGAACACAAAAGGGGCATGTGGCCAAAATACTTAAAGTTGAACCTCAAAAATAGAGAGGGAGAAGACCAACCGGTACAGCTATAGACATACGCATGAGATTACAAATACATGAGGTTACACTATATTGATTTCGAAGAGTGGATCATGAAGCCTATCTATCATATGTATGGTTTACCTTTTGATAGGTCAATTTCTATTGAAGTGAGGGCATTCTTGAGACCAAAGGATTTTGATCAACATAAAATATTTGATCATAAAATAGATTGGTATGTCTATACTAATTGTACATGCTTTAGAATCTATGAGTTTGAAGGAATACCATATATGTTGTCGAAGATTGTTCCAAATAGAATATTTTATTTGGAAATTATAAGACAATTAAGTGTTTCAAATGCACAACACTTTGTGAATTTTCATAAACAAACTTTTCTTCCAGGAACACTTAGTTTTGGCAATTTCACAATTGTTTCAACCAAGTCTTACGAGGTAATTGAGAAGAAGTTAATGGATGAATTCAATTTGTTTGAACATTGTCCAAGAAAAAATTATGATCCAGAAGGATACATACATTCTCTTAAGAAGAAGAAAAATTTGGGGGATTACCCCCATGAGGCAGTAGAGGTTGAAGATATTTTTAGGAACCTTGAAGATGAGGAAGCACAAAGAGTGATTGACAAATACAATAGAGAACTAGATGAAAAGGTGTAACAATTGAGAGAACTTGAGTCTCAAAGAGGGACATGAGAAAGTGGATCAGATGAACATGAAGCCATTTTTAGGATGTAGGAAAAAGAAATGGAGGAGAAGCCATATAAAGTTGAGCAGATTGTAACAAAGATAGGGATCTATAAAGATACCAGATTAGATGAGCATTCTTCTTTTGTGTTTGATGATGAGTTTGTTAAGTCAAAATAATTTAAGTCTTTCTTGTATAATATCAAAGGTAAGAAATTAAGGGAATATATTCCAAATATAATGCCATAGAATGAGGCCATGTTGTTGAAGCAACCCAAGGATGATATTGATGCTGAGATAATTACCATGACCTTGCAAAAAGTTAGACAAATTTTGATAGAGGCTAGTATTATCTTGTTTCCAGAATGGAACCTCAGTGCCTCCTTTATCTTTGATAGAATGTTGCATTCTGAAAATAAAGATTTTAAGATAGATATGGATGGAGTCAATGATGTTTTCATTGGTTCAAGATTTGATGAGAATGAAGAATCATTACTTCTACGGGCATTATATTAACCTAACAAGAGGACTAAGATTTTTGATGTTGACAAGGATTTCAAGCACATGATAAAATTGAAAGTTGGAGAGATTGTTCCAATCACCTCTACATATATAGGTGTAGACGCTTCCAAGTTGAACAAAGAACAAATGGTTAGACTAGTGAGGGAAAGGGATTGGTACAAGACAATGTATGAAGAAAGCATAAAAGGAAGTGTATTACCCTTTCCCATGTTGACTTCTCTAGATAATTAAAAATGGAAAAAGAAGCATGATGAGATAAAAAGTGAGAACCAAAAGTTAAATAAGAAAATACAAACTATAAGGATTGAAATTGTTGCTTTTTTGTTGCACAAAAGATTTGAGAAACTGAAAAATACTTTGGAAAATATGTGGGAAGCATATAGAAAGAATAAGGATAATTCTCTATCCCATAATAGAATTATGAATAGGTTTGGGGTAAATTTGCATGATAATAATTTGGAGGGAGAAGAAACAAAATAAATTGAGGAGATAAACAAAGCGATTGCAAAGAATGAATAGTTTGATAAGGAATTAGAAGAAGAGTATGAATAATTAAAATATGCAATTAAACAGGGACTGCCTACTTTTATTGATTAGAAAGGAGAATTGAAAGATAAGGATAAATGGATTGAAGAATGCCAGAGTCTCCTCAATCTTTCCCTTAATGCTACTCGTACAGATGGGATTGAGTTAAAAGAGTCTAATTTGTAGATGGAATGAATTATCATGCTAGAGATCACTACCAGAGACATTATCCATAATTTAGATACCTATGCCTATGAGGCATAGTTGGAGCATATCAAAAGATGTGGCATGCTAATTGGGGATTGACCCTGTTCCAAAGTTTTTCTTATGATTTCTTATTATAATTGGTCTAGTTGGTGTTTAGTTAAGCCAGTTTGTTAGTTGATTTAGTTTTCAGTTAGGTTATTTTGTGTCTTTTAGCGAAGGGATATGCCCCTCCACCCGTAACTAAGACCTCACCTATATGTAGGGGGTCATTTTGATATTTTAAGAGAGATAGGATATATGCAATATTTTTTTGGGGGTTTTGTTCATTGGAAATACAAGCTTGGAAAAAGACATCTATAAATAGTTGATTTCTATATATCTATATCAATACAAGGAATGAGTATTATTTAATCTATGATGGTATCTATTTTTTCAATTGTCTAATTAGTTCTCCATGATAAATCTATTTCATTTAGATTGCTTCAATGTGCCATCTTGTGTTATTATAATTTGAATTAAGTTTCAGTTTGGAGGATTGGTTGACAAACTTCAATCTACCTTATTGGTCTTTCAGGGTAAAGTTAAATTTAGTAAGACTAACTGTGACAAAAAATCTAAATTATAATATCATAAAGTGGCCTTTGAGGAGAAGGTATTGTTTGAAAAAAAAGTTATTAAAATTGTCTCACAGGGTTATACATATGATCATTCAATTGAGTTGGTAAAATCAGTAAGAGATTAAGGTACTGGTCTAATATTGATCACATTCTAAAATTTGCACAGTTACACATGTTTTCTACCCAATATTAGAAATAGGATCATCAAAGATCTGAAAACCATGGATCAGATGACCTACAAGAAAATATACAAATGGAAGTGAAACAATATCAAGGTCAAGGTACTTCTAGATCCAAGAGAAAAAACAAGATATATATCATTTTTCAAATGATTGACCATAAGCAAATAGATTATTTGTAGATACTTTATGATCTAATCAATAAAATTAATTTTTGTTTAGAAATGGTGAATAATATTTTCTATAGATTTGATTATCTCATAGAATCCCCCCCAAAAAAATGAATCCACAAAATGAACAAATGTTAAGGAATGAAAAAAGGTAGTGTGTATATTATAGAACAAAATAAACTCACAAAACCATTGAGGCAAGCATTCACTTGTAATGGGGAACTATCTCGTAGAAGCATGTTCACAACCCACAACATTGAATTTGTAACCTGCAAACAAGATGCTTAGCGTTAATAAGATTAACGGTGGAGCATAATGAAATATTGAAAAGTTTGCTACCTTATTGATCTTCTCTTTGTTTTAAGAATAATTTAATATTCTCTACTTAACAGGGCCAACCACGTGAAGGTGGAAACTCATTTGGCCTCTTCCCACCCCCCTAATATCACTCTAAATTCCCCGTTAATGTCTAACATTATTTAATCCATTAATGAAACATAACATTCATTCACTATCATGTAACATTGATTAACACGTAACATTTATCAACATTCATTAGCACATATCATTCATTAACATTCATTAACACATAATTAAATTCATTAAAAAATAAAATCCATTTGTTAAAAAATAATAAGATTACAATCATTTACTTAAAAAAAAGAAGAAGCTTGGATGTAAATACTAAGTGGAGCATCACTTTCTTCATCATTTGTCCCCTCTATAGTTCTTTTGTTCTCTTTTCATGATCTAGTTAATGTATGCCTAGTCCTATACTCACAATGAGGATGCATATGCAAATGGGGGTCCACTGCAATAACAAAGAAATGGGTTGAATTCATAAGTTTTATTATTATTGTTACAAGTATTTCATTAATTAAAAGAACATTATAGGGGTTCTCTTTACCTGATATGGCCACATCATCTTCCTGATTATTTTGTCTAGGCTCATCCTCAATATCCTAAACACCCTCCAAATCCTCTGGAGTTGAAACATGAAAGGTTACATTAATTAATACACTAATTGCAATTAAATTTGTTTAAAGGAATAACAATGGTCCTCTTTACCTAGTGAGGGAACATCACATTCCTAATGTTGTCTACCCGGATCATGCTCAACTTGGTCACCATGGTCTATATGCTCTAAAATATAAACAAAAAAGGTTACATTAATTACTACACCAATTTTAATTTAAGATGTTTAATTGTATTAATAATTACATAAAAAAATTGTATAGAAAATGAATACCTCCAATACTGGGATGCACACTAGGACCTTCATCATGTGCAGGTTGTGTTCCACAATTAGCAGGTTGCATTCCAATGTCATGCACATTGTTATCATTGCTTGCTTATTTAAAACAAATATAGTTACTTTATGTTGGAAATTAACATCAAATAGATTATTTATTAAGTATTCAATTTTAAATACTTTTAATTTAGCTTATTTACCTATGTGACAGATGCAACAAAATCTCATGTTTGCCCACTCTATTCTATTAGGCATTCAACCACGACCACATAGCCTTACTGGAAGCCAATTTGCATGTCATCATTTGTGGATGCTCTATTGAATTCAAAGCCATGCATTTTTTATTAATATCATAAATTTTATTGTATTGTTTGATTAAAAAAATTGTTTACAATTTATTATTTCGATGTGATATTTCATTTAGTTATACTTACAATTCATGTAGAAAGTTTCATATAACCACCAGAGCTGAGTTTGTGTTGCTCGTTCTTTTCTTGTCTTGCGTTAGTTTCCTTTGATGTGTCGAGAAGTCATGAAAATTTTGAAATATGTTATATTATATAAATATAAAGAGTAATTAGTACATAATTACATTCTTAATAGTATCACATGTTATAAGTAGTAGTTGTCGTTGCACCAAAAGACCGACTTGTTAATGCCCGATACAATCACTAGACTTATAGAAGACATAAGAGGCTATTAAACCATGTCACAAATCTTGAGGGGAGCACTGGCCATTTTTCCAACAATCTCCCCTCAGTGTTACCCGAGGGGATTTGAACCTGTGACCAATCTCTGATACCACTTGTTATAAGTAGTAGTTGTCGTTGCACCAAAAGATCGACTTGTTAATGCCCGATACAACCACTAGACTTATAGAAGACACAAGAGGCTGTTAAACCATGTCATGAATCCAGAGGGGAGCGCTGGCCATTTTGCCAACAATTCCTTGAATTTCATATTGAAATACAAAAAGACTATTAAGTCCACTCGGTTAAGAGATTTTGCTGTAACAATGGTTAAACTGGTACACTAATGATCTGATTCAAATACAACTAAGATTTGCAAATTTTTAGATCAATGCTAAGCTTAAAATACCTCCTCTGATCAATATTCACTTCAATCCTTCATATCCTCCAACTTGTTCAACTTGATGAATAATACCATGTCGCTCAATATGTGTGCAGTTCATCTCAATTATGTTTGTAACCAGTTTTATCAGTGGTGCATGAAAATAGTCCTTTCACACAAATTATCCTATAGTTTCAATAAGCTCCAGACTCAATAATGAATCTCATGTCTCTTTAAATAGACTTCATAAACCATTTTCTGATCATCTGTTAGATTTTGCCTCTTAATCTCCATCGTTCATTTTTCTGCTTCAAGCTTTGATGCAAGGCAGAATGGATAATCCCAGGATGGACAGTCCAATTCTACAACAATAAAAACAACAACAACCATAGAAAAATACAACAAAATAATGCTTCAAAAGAATTTCATTCAACATGCCCGACTATAAGGCCTTTCAGGTTAGGGCCAAATACAATCACTTACAATAATATTTTTGCAACCTTCTAGCTATTCCATCTCTATAGCACACTAGCAACTGGTGGAAACCCTAAGGTAGATCTAAACTTGAGCTCGCAAGCCACCAAGCAATCTCCTTGTCTCCAAGCATGCAAACCACTAGCTCTGCTATTACAATATCAGATAAACAATTTGATCTTCAAGATCTCATGGGATCCAATTACTATCCTTGTCCTTCATTGACTCTGACTGAATGACTCTCTAAACAACTACCCAAACACTCCTTAAATACATTTCTTCAACCACAAGTTGGCTAGAAGAAACAATTAACTCCTAAGCCAAGTCGGCTTCTACTACAAACAAATATTAAATGCAACAACAGTCGGCTCTCAAATAGCCTTACAAATGATTAATTCTCCATGTCAGCCTCTAGATCAACATAGGAGAATACAACACAAGCTACCTACATTAAATACACCAAGTCAGCCAACCAAAACTCCAAGAACTCCAATTGGTAAACCAGAACTACTGAGCACAAGTAAAACAACCGAGCAGGCTAGGCATCATCGAGCAAGCATGTCGATCGAGCACCAAAAGCATCGTCGAGTACATGTTCTACTAAGTGCCAGAGGTTTTACTAAGTTCCTTCAGTGAATGATCCCCTTCAATAACTGAGATCCTTGGTTAAAGATGCAACCGAGAAATACATAACCACTTCAACACACCACCATGTAGATTTGTCGAATACCTCAGAATACCACTGCATCAAGCTTCCTCAAAATTTTTTATCTATAACACATTTCATCCTTCTCCATTCGATCAATCTTGAATTTTTTCATTCATTAGATCATCATAACAAACTTTATCTTCTACCTCAGAATCATAAGCAATTATCCAGCTCATCAATTTAGTTGGTTGTTATAAAATTTATTATTTCTTTCACTCAATCAATACTAGAATGTGTCAGTGAATACCTACTCAATAAATACTATACTCGGTATACACTATAATAGCCTGGTGTATACTGAAATCTTCAATTACAGACCACATAAAGTCATTCAATTATGGTCTTCAATACATAAAAAAATCATGTAATACAATCAAGTCAACAACATGATGCCATAGACTCATCAATAAGTTACCCAATGTATACCTTAGCCATATCTTTCATATCCATCTCATCTTCATGTAGATATCTCATTCCTTTATCATTTTTCTTCTTCAGATGTTTGTAATTGTCATGATAAGTATAGTCAAAACTAGTTGACATCAATGACAATACACTGATTGATTTAATTGCCTTACATAACACTTTAGTAGCTCGGTGATCTCTAATCATTGTCTTTAACTTGTCCATTCATTTCATCAAGATATTCAATCAATTGTAGGTTATCAATCTCTCCATTTTGCATTGATGGAAACACAATATGAAATATGCCATAGAATACCAAAAATCTATACTATAACTCTATAGATAAATGTTGTAGCTCAGTAAGCTCTCCCTAGCTTGTTCATTAAATATGTTTAATCACTACACACTATTTCATGTAGACTCTCCCTGTGGATTTGATCTTTTGCTTCTATGTGAATCTTCTCTCCCTTTTTTATTCTTCTCCCCCACTGGATATATATTTCATTTATTTCTTCTCTCCCTTTGAAAACAATGCCAAAAAGAATAAACAACTATGTAGTAGCCAAAATATTATCTCTAGTGTTCGGTTCAAATTAAGTATCTTCATGTACCGATATAGTGTTCTCTATTCCAGATTTCACAACCTTAGGAAGCCTAAAGTGTGAACAATATCCATCAACATCATTTGATATTCTGATAAAGTATAGGTTGATGCAACCTCTTGATCACCTTAGTGACTGATAGATAGGGGATGGACCCCTAGTCTAGTAGTCCTCAAGTACTCAAATGTATCCTTAGGTAAGGGTTTGGTAAATATGTCTGCAAGTTGTTCTTTTTATTTTAAAAACTCCATTTTCACTTGCTTTTCTTTTACTTGTTCCCTCAAGTAGTGATACTTAATAGATATGTGCTTTATCTTTGCATGCATCACTGGATTCTTAGAAATGTTTATAGCACTTGTGTTGTCACAATATATTATCACTGGATCAATGATCTCTTCATTCATCCCTTTCAAAAGTTATTTTATCCATGCAATGTTTGAATAATTAGCAGCAACAACAACATATTCTACTTCGATAGTAGATTGAGAAATACATCATTGTTTCTTGCTTATCCAAGTAACTAATCTTTCTCCCAAAAAGAATTCTCCACTGGTAGTGCTTTTCTGGTCATCAATGTTTCTAGCCCAATTTGCATCGGTGTAAACTTGTAGTTCAAAATTGCCCTCTTTCTTGTACCATAAACCATAATTCTCTGTGTGTTTCAAGTATCTCAGAATCCTCTTAACAACAGTCATATGTGATTCCTTAGGATTAGCAGAAAATATTTCTACAATCCCAACTGCATGTGCAATATCCAATCTACTATGCACAACATACATCAGTTTTCCAATCATTGATTTGTATAGGGTTTCATTTACCTCGATTGACTGATCATCCTGGTTTTGAATCTTCCATTCCAAAGGTCTTCAACACTTCTTTGATGTACTTTGATTATGTTATGAATATCCCTTCATTTTGTTTTAGAATTTGCAAACCAAGAAAGAATTTAATCTCTCCAAACATTGACATTTCAAATTCCTTTCTCTTTTCATCAGCAAATGATTTGCATAGATTATCATGTCCTCCAAATATGATATCATCAACAAAAATTTCAGAAATAATAATCTTGTCATTAGTTTCACCTTTCAAGTATAAATTGCTATTATCACATGTTCTGACAAATCCAATACTAATAAGATATGAATGCAATCTTTCATACCATGCTCTTGGTGTTTGTTTCATTCCATATAGTGCTTTGTGAAACTTACATACCATATTTTTCTAATTTGGATCAACAAAACCTTCAAGTTGTTCAATGTATACCTCTTCCTCAAGTATCTCATTCAAAAATGTAGATTTAACATCCATTTGATATACTTTAAATCCTTTGTAGGCAGCATATGCAAGTAATATTCTAACTCCTTCAAGTCTTGCCACTGGTGCAAAAGTCTCACCATAATCAATACCTTCTTCTTGTGTATATCCTTTACATAAAAGTCTTGCTTTGTTCCTAGTGACTTCACCATTTTTATTCAACTTGTTTCTGAATATCCATTTGGTTCCAATCACATTTTTATAATTCGGTCTCGGTACCAATGTCCATGTTTTGTTCTTCAGTATTTGCTCAATTTCCACATTCATTGCTTTAATCCACTCATCATTCTCAAGTGCATCTCTAATATTTTTAGGTTCAAATTCACAAACTAAATAGGTGTTGTTTCTCAACTTACTTTGTGTCATCATGCCAGCTTGCTTGTCACCAATAATTTGATTTTGGATGGTGTCTTCTCACAAATTTTGCTGACACTTGTCTCTTCTTTGTTCATCAGTCAGTGTAGGATCAATATCTTCCTCAGTAGCTACTTCCTGATTCTCAGTCTCTACAGGTTGATGGTCAGTGTCTTTATCTTGTTTCTTGGTAGCTTCAACTTGTTTCTTGGGTAGAGGGTCATGTAACTCAATGAGTGTATATCTATCGTAGTCTTTTGGTTCCTTTTTTCTTTCTTCATCATTTTTCTTAGCAAACTCATCAATTCTCACATTTTCACTTTCAATCATTTTGTTAGAAACCTTATTTAGACATTTGTAAGCTTTACTTTTAGTAGAATGTCCTAAGAATATTCCTTCATCACCTTTTGAATCAAATTTTCCATTTTTGTCATCTTTCAGAATGTAACATCTACTTCCAAATATTCTGAAATAACTTACATTCGGTGTGTACCCATACCATAACTCATAAGGTGTCTTGTTTAAATCTTTCTTCAGTTGTACTCAGTTCAATGTGTATATGATAGTGCTAACAAATTCTCTCCAGTACATTTGTTCAACATCTTTCCCAAACATAAGTGTTATAACACAATCAACTATGAATCTATTCCTCCTTTCATAAATTTCATTCTGCTATGGTGTTCTCGGTGTAGAAACCTATCTTTTAATTCCATGCTCATTACAAAAGTTAGTGAGCTCATTAGAAATAAACTCACCACCTCTATCTAAACTTAAGCATTTTAAATCTTTTCCACTTTCCTTTGCCACTTTAGCTTTATACCATTTAAACATTTTAAAGGCTTTATATTTCTTTTTCAAAAACATAACTATCATCATCCTAGAGTAGTCATCAAAAAATAAAATAAAATATTTGTCACCATAATAACTCTAAGTTCTCATAGGACCACATAAGTCGGTGTGAACCAACTCCAAAATATCTTTAGATGAATAGGTCTTTCTCTTGAAACTATATTTTGACATTTTTCCCATTTGGCATTGTTTAAACATGACATGGTCAAGTTTAGATAAGTTTGGTAAGCCTCTAACATTTCTTTTCTTACTGATCTTAAACATGATGTCAAAATTCACATGACACAACCTTTTGTGCCACAACCACACATATTCAGTTCTAGTCATTAAACAAGAAGTTTCAACATTGTTAAGATAGAATAGATTACCTTTTGATTGTTCACCAGTACTGACCAACTTTCTAGTTTCATCATAGATTTTCACCTTTCTATTTTCAAATGCAACTCAGTGACTTGAGTTATTTAGCTATGCTACACTCAATAAATTATATTTAATCCCCTTCACCCAATAAGCATTTTCACATCTAATCTTATTGTTCAACAAGATAGATCATTTTCCTTTTACTAGACAAGGTGTATCATTTCTCATTTTACTAGATCCTCCATTATAATGTTCAAGTTATTCAAATTTATCTTTATCACCAGTCATATGATGAGTAAAACCACTATCAATAATCCATGTATCATTTTTGCTAACTTTAGAAATAAGTGTTGTTTCAACATACCTTTCTTCTTCTAAATCTTCTTTCAAAGCTACAAATACCACCTCAATGTCTTCATCATTTTCGGTGTCAGTGTCATCATCATCTTCAACAAGGTAACATGCTTTCTTGCCTTTAGCTTTGTAGTCTTAGTTACTTCTTCTATCGTACTACCAATTTCCTATGCGATCTCAGTTATCTCTCCTGTCATACTTTCTATCACCAAATGGTTCATTGTCTTTGTCATCATCTTTTTGGTTAGGACACCTAGCTGCAATGTGACCGATCTCTTTACAATTAAAACATACCAAAGGTAATTTCCCTTTGTATCTTCCTTTACCTTTTTGTAGTCTCCTAGCCATTAATACTTCAAGTTCATCAAGTTCATCCTCATCACTATCACTATCACTCTCATTTCTTATCATGTGTTTACTACTTGATTTTCCAATTTTCAAACATGACATAAATGAAGACTCAACATTCAGTACAATACTGTTATCATAGTTATTCAGCTCAAAATTAGTCATTTTATTGATTAGGTTATCAAGTGTAAGAGTGTTACCCAGGGCAGATCTCATTTCATGAATTGTAGATATTAGAATAGCATAGACAGACAACAAGGTTCTAATAATTTTACTCACAATAGTGTCTTCATCAATAACACCTCCTTCTTCTCGGATAGCATTGACAATCTCCTTAATTTGGTTACTTTACTATGAGATGTTTTCTCCTTCTTTCATCTTCATGTCATCAAACATTCCTCTAAGACTCTCATCTCTTTCCCTCATCACATTCACATATCCTCAATGAACTATTGCAAGTTTGTCCCACATTGCTTTGGAAGAAGTACATGTCTTGACATCTTCAAATTTAGCATCTATTAAGGCAGCAACAATCTCTATCATTGTCATGTTATGTTCATGTCTATCTCTCAGCTGATCAATAGTCAAAGGTCCAATCGACGGTTGAATGTAAGCATTGTCTAGGTAAAATACTGCAGATTCTCCAATCCTAGATATAGGCAACCTCATTCTTTCTTTGCTATGTCGAGAAGTTTTCTTTGTTCAGCTTTGGCACCTCTCTTGTATACATCTTGTGATCTTTAGCTTAAGTCCTTTAAACTTTCCTTCCAAGTGACTAATGTGCTCTGATACCAATTGTTAGATAACTGAGAGGGGGGGATGAATCAGTTAGTACCAGTTATCATATAGTCCCAAATCTCCTAGATGTATATATTCAAACTTTTTAAACAAATTATCAACTCGGTAAGCTATCAACAATAAATTTCTCTTCATCTACTGATTGACACTCAATTCAATATCGTGTTTACCGATCTGATGAATTATGCAATGTGTAAAGTAAAATAACAATCCAATCACATTATGCAATGTGTGAGAAGAACCAAGGTTTGGAATTCTCTAGAAAAAGGGGGAATTTTGACATTCATTGAAAGGTTACATGGAAGCAAGCTGATGGTGACCAAAATGTTTGTGAAAATCTGGAATAAGGGTTGAGTGGTGATACATGGGAGGAATTTCACTGTCACGGAGGAGGTTATCTAGAATGTCACTGGCATCCCCATTGTGGGTAAGAAATTTTACAAGGACCAAAAAATCTTAGACTCTGCGGTCAATGATTTTGTGAGGGATGAGGATGAGAAGAAAGCCATCATCAAAGTGGGTACCTACTACCAACCTAAAGGGATTAAAATGTTGTGGAGATTTGTCTTGAGAGCTCTTATCTATTATGTGACACTAGACACCAGGATTGACAGGATAAGAACCTATCATTTCATTCTATTGAATCACCTTAGACATGGTAGGAAGGTCTCTATACCTTTCTACTTGTATGATTCTATTAATGAAAACATTAACAACTATAGGGATAAGGATATTGCTAACCCTTATTTTCATGAGGGGTTATTACTTTTGATTTATGAATATTTCAAACCCCAAATCTTGGGGAAGGAAATTGATGTTAATGAGGATAGAGAGGATGTTTCTAGTTCTAACTATGTCCCCTTAGACACTAAAGATATTTTGGTTTTCCACTTAGAGGACTAGGAGTATGGTGAGACAAAAAATAAGAAGCAGGATTCGTCCTCCAAGAAGAGAACTACTAGATCTATTAAAAAAGAAAAACCCTACAAAAAATAGGCTAGAACTGTTATTTCCTCAGATGATGATTATAATGAAAATGAGGAAGGAATGAAGATGGATGATGAGGAGGAAATTTTGAGTGGAAAGGATAAGAAGAAAAGGGAACTTGCTATGGTGAACAATAAAATTAAGTTTAGGGATGAAAGCTCTAGACAATTGTCTCTTGAGGAAAGAGTTGTGGGCAAAAGAAATACTCCCCCTTCTGGTTTCCATGAGAAGATATAGGATTCTAATCTAGATGATCCTGAAGATTACCAGGAAGGCCCTTCTACCCAGTCTCCTAATCCCCACTACTCAGAGGAAGATAAAGACTAGATCAATGAGGAGAATTGTAGTAATGATTTTGTCAAGGGGAAGAAATTTTGGTAGAATCTCAATATAAACACTGTGAAGATGGGGATTATCAGGGAATTTGTTAATCCCAAAGTTCTTGAGGCTGAGGATGGTGGGATTCAAAAGGAGGAATTGATTGATCTAGGTCTGGTTGTCCTCAGTGATAACACCAGAGAAATGGAGCTTAACCTCATCAATAATGCCAAGAATAGCATGATGGATAATTTTAGGTCTATTAAATGGCTCTACAATGAACTAGGGGATCTCAAGGACAAAATTAATGGGGTTGGCAGAAATAATGATAGCAGAGCTTGTGAGGAATACCAACGTCTGTAAATTAGGGTTATCAAGATGGAGGAGAAGATGCAGAGTCTGGAGGATACTCTCAAAGGCATCATAGAGAAGATCTTCAATATCCTGAAGGCTTCTAACAAGCACATCAAGTTGCTAATTGAGAAAATGGAAGAAAATCCTGAAGGGAAAGAAGTGAAGATCATTAAAGAGGATAAAGTGCAAAAGCTAGATGAAGGACCAGGAAAGAGAACTAGGGCCAGATCCAAGAAGAACAAGGAAGATGAAGCATCCATGGACATCCACAAGATCAAGGAGGCTGTAGAGAAGATGGAGCACCTTGAGTCTAATGTGGCTACCATGCTCAGGAATTTCTCCTTACTTTTTTAATTGGTGTTCTTTGCTT
Organism: Chamaecyparis obtusa; assembly: GCA_027943335.1. Lineage (NCBI taxonomy): Eukaryota > Viridiplantae > Streptophyta > Pinopsida > Cupressales > Cupressaceae > Chamaecyparis > Chamaecyparis obtusa. The sequence goes on from BSBK01007367.1 coordinate 303,979, forward strand.
GTCTCTATTTTTTGTTTGCTCTGTCTTTGTTTTGCTTGTTCTCTTGGCCCTTCTAGTGGCATGTTTCATTTTTAGTTTCTATTGTCTTAAGACTTGGACCTTTATTGCTATATTTTAACTTTGTATTGGGTTTTAGGCATCCTATAAAACCTATTTTACGTAATAAAAAACAATCCAATCACATCAAATACACATAACACATATTTTTAACATGGAAACCCTGTTAGGGTAAAAACCACCTGGGACCAGTGACCAAAAATAATTATCTCTTATGAAGTGATCTCAGTTAGGAGCCAACCCTATCAAAGGTTATAAAACATACTATAAGGTGTGACCTAGTTAGAGGATTTATCATTAACAGTTCTCCCTTGACAAGCATTCACTATGGGGTCAACAAGAAAACCAACAACATTCCTTGAATGTCATATTGAAATACAAAAATACTGCTAAGTCCACTTGGTTAAGAGATTTTGCTGTAACAATGGTTAAACTGATATAGTAATGATCTGATTCAAATACAACTAAGATTTGTAGATTTGTAGATCTATGCTAAGCTCAAAATACCTCCTTTGATCAATATTCACCTCAATCCTTCATATCCTCCAACTTGTTTAACTCGGTGAATAATAACCTATCACTCGATAATGCATGTATTTCATCTCAGTTGTGTCTGTAACTAGTTTGATCAATGGTGCATGAAAATAGTCCTTTCACACGAATTCTCGGGTAGTGTTAATAAGCTCTAGACTCAATAATGAATCTCATGTCTCTTTAAATAGACTCCATAAACTATTTTCTTATCATCTGTTAGATTTTGCCTCTTAATCTCCATCATTCCTTTTTCCACTTCAAGCTTCCTTGACAATTGTGTCTATAACACATTTCATCCTTCTCCATTTGATCAATCTTGAATTGTTTCACCTGTTAGATCATCATAACAAACTTTATCTTCTACCTCGGAATCATAAGCAATTGTCTAGCTCATCAATTTAGTCAGTTGTTATAAACTTTATTGTTTTTTT
>BSBK01007367.1:310000-417500 GCA_027943335.1 Chamaecyparis obtusa
ATAAAACATAAGATAATCAACACATAACACAATTATTTTGGTATCGCATAAATCCTTGTTAGAGGATAAAAACTGTGGTGGGGATGACACCAACAAAACTTCACTACTGTAGAATAAATTTTCTCAGTTAGAGCTATAATGCTTAGCTATTTCTGTTAGCTTACCTTGTTAAAGGTATTAACCCAGTTAAGAGTTCTAACACTGCTAAGTCTACTTTGTTAAGATATTTTACAACTCTAATCTAAGAATTGCACCTAGTTAAAGGATTTACAATTAAGATCTGTTAGGATCTTCTTGATTAAGAGGCCTATACAAATCTGATTACTCCTCAATCAGTAATAACAAAATGTCTATCAAACTTGCATCATCAAATTCTATTCAGACTCTATATGCTCATCAATTCATTACCTCATACTATGTATCCATTACACTAATCAATTCAGTACTTAGTAGCTCAATTCTGAATATGTTCTACAATACTCGGTTACTCGGTAGCTTCACTACTTATTCACCTTCTTCTCTAATCTGCAATCTCCAATTTATCTTCACATACATATGCCACCTTTTTGATCTTCATACTTTGATCTCCTTATATACAAAGTTTAAGAGATGCTAGATGTTCTAGAATCTTCACTACAAGCGATGCTACCATTTGGTACACTTCCAATACATATTTCATCCTTAATTCTTATTGGTGTTAGATAACTAAGAGGGGGGGTGAATCAGTTAAGTCATGTTATCCTATAGTTCCAAATACTCCTAGATGTATAAAACAAATGCTTCAATTCAATTAAAAAACTTGGTATAATTTGTTTGTGCCTTTCTGTTCATTAGCTGAATACTAGTAAATTAACTAGTGTATATACTGATCATACTAGTAATTGTAATGTGTAAATTAAAATAACAAATTAACACATCCATACACATATAACACTTGATTTTTAATGTGTAAACCCTATTAGGGGAAAAACCACCTGGAAATAATACCCGAAATAATTTCACTCTTCTAAAGTGAGCTCAGTTAAGAGCCAACCCTGTTAAAGGTTAAAAAACACATTGTACGGTGTGACCTTGTTAGAGGATTTATCACTAACAATTCTCTGTGACCAAACATTCACTATGGGTTCAACATGAAAACAATCAACATTCATTGAATATCATAATGAAATAATAAAGACTGTTAAGTTCCACTCGGTTAAGAGATTTATCTGTAGTAATGGTTAGAATGAAACAATAAATGATCTAATTCAAATACAACTTCCTTTTTAGATTTTCAGATCTATGCTAAGCTCAAAATACATATGCCCATCATAATCACTTCAATTTCCTTGTATCCTCCAACTCTATTTTGCTTGGTTAATTCCTTTCTCTGACGCTTGATGTAGTCTGCAGATTTTCTTAGTTCTTTCTTTAACCTATTTGACCAGCTTCGTATGAATGCAATCTCCTCATGCACATCATCATAATAATTAATCTCTTGTCTCCTTTTATAGACATGATGTATCATCTTAAAATGGAAGCACTTCCATTTGGATAGGTTTAGCACCCTCTTTTAGTGCATTTATCATGATAAACCTGCATTTAGGATGCATTTGTATGTCCTAGGTGAAATTAGGGTTAGGATCCTAAGGATTCTCCTTAATTCCCCTCTTCTATGACTCTAATTTCTAGGTAGGATACAGAAATGGGTCCTCCTAGTCTTCATCATGTCAATCACATGATCTTTTATCTATCACAGACATTCTATTCTCATTAGACTTCATTTCTAAGTTTCTAGGCATCCTCGGGGCCTTTAAACTGCATTTTGGCAAAAGTTAGGGTTTCTGGTCAAGGTCGACCTCGACCCTGATCTGGTCAGGGTTGACCTCCACCCTGTTCTAGTCAAGGTCAACCTCGACCCTGACTAGGTCAGGGTTGACCTCAACCTTGACCTCATCTTGCCGGGATTTCAAATTTTCAATTCCTGCTAATTTAGCTTTCGAGATTATTAACTTCCCACCTTCGGGTCAACTATTTTAGGCTCTGAAATGGTAAATCCTTTAATTACATTTAATTTAGATCCATTCTCTAAAGGTTAGGACCTAATTGGGATTTAATTCTTCAAGGTGGCCCTTCTAGAGGAGTGTTGTTAGAATTTGTAATCTTTCCTTGGTGTATTTATAAACCAAGGTTAGACTATTAATCTTTACTTATTGTAATATATTAGGATATAAGCCAAAGTATCCTAATATACTTCTTTTTTGTCTTCTTTCCACTACATTCTATTTCATCCTCTAGTGGAATATGTGAGGACAAATATTTATTGTAATTTGTAAATTAGTTTATTCCTCCTTAAGAGGAATCTCACACTTGGCCCACACACACTTATGAATGGTGGCATTCATAGACTTGGGAGTTACATTCTAACTCCTCTCTCTCATTTCTATTTAAGAGATCCTCCTCTCTCTCATTTCTTAGGATAATGAAGTTATTGTATTGAGCATGTTGCTCTCTTTCTCTCTTCTCTCTCTCATTTTAGGCTATGGCCTCATTCATAATGTCACAAGGGGTTTTCTTTGCTTTCCCCTTTCAAATCTCTTGGCTCATTGTTTGGACTCTTGGAGCACATTCGTGTTGTATCTTGAAGCTTTCTCTCTCCTTGTATATGGTAATATTTTTTCATGCATTCACTCACTTAGATTCTTTCCTGGTATTGTTTATTTTTCCATATTTCTTTTCAATTTCTAACAAGTGTGACCTAATTCACTATAAAAGGAGGCCTTCCTCTCTCATTTTCACATCTCATCTCAAGTAATCAAGCTCTCAAGTTTTCAAGGTGTTCAAGAAAGCATTTCAAGTCTTCAAGCATCTTCAAGAATTCATATTTGGAGCAAGAGAGAATCATTCTTCCTTGATCCATCATCATCAACATTTCAAGCATTCAAACATGGAGTAACAACTATGGATTGTGAGAATGGTATAAGTACTTTAGTCTTGGGGGCTTGGTATGATTTTCTATCACATTCAAATCTATGCATTGTTATTTCATACATATTCATGCTAGGGTTTTAATCTAGAGGATTAGATCTTAGCTTTACACTTTCAATATACACACACACATACTATTTCAATTGGCTATTCGTGGAGGTGGGAATCACCAAAACGGGGGTTTGACTAAGGCAAAACCCTATATAGCCACCCCAAAAACCCCTTTTTCAAATATTTGCAGGTGCTATTTTGGGAATCAGAGGCCAGATCGGAGTACCCTTTTTGCTGAGCTTTCAAGATCTGCAAACAGAATTGGAATCGGACTTTGGAATAAAAATGCGGTCTTTGACCTTTTAAAAGGTCAAAGTCGATCTGTGTGAATTTGGAGAAAAGATTTATGGGTTTTGTCTGCCTCGACATTTCCATTCTACAATAGGTGGCAGAATTTTCTGAAACTTCATATAGACTTCAGAAAATAGGTATTTCTAGACTAATATCATGATGAGGTATGTACTTTGATCTAATTAATTTCCAAGCATTTTCAAATTTATTTATGATTCTAAACATCCTTTCTAAATGAATAGGTGACGAATGTTATGTGTGTTACTATGCTTCCATTTTCACGTTAGGTTCACCAAAATGAATAATGGTAATTTGGAATCACCACTATTTGTGTATGTGTGTGGGGAAAATGTAAGATTCACTCCTAAATCCAAATTCCCAAAGGAGAGCTCCAATTTGATCAACCAAGAGGTTAATACACAATTGAATCAATCTATGAAGAATATGAAAAAGAGAGAGAAACCCTGTACTTCCCTATAGTTGGATTAAGCTTGAAATCTGAAATAATTGAAGTGCAAATACTAACCTTGAATTAGGGCAGATTTGGAAAATGCTGAATTCTAGCTTTTGTATGAACTTTTTGAAGATTTCATCACCTGTTCTGGGCTGGAAATGCCGAGGCGAACAAAACCTAGAAATCTTTTCTCCAAATTCATACAGGTTGACTTTGACCTTTTAAAAGGTCAAAGACCACATTATTTATTTGAAGTCTGATTCTGATTCTGTTCACAGATCCTGAAAGATTATTGAAAAGGGTATCCAAATTCGCTCTCAGATCTGAGATTCCACACCTATACCTACAAGAAAAATGGTTTTGTTGTTTGTTTGGGGGTGTTTGCCTTGGTCAAACCCCAATTTGGAATCAACCTTAATATTGAAATTGAACTAGGAGAATGCTAGCAAGTAGTAGAAATGAATCTAACAATGAAGCTATGCAATTCAATAGATAAGCTAATGTATTTGGAATGTAATCAAATATATTGATATGAAAGCATGAACATAACATTATCAAATCTCCATGATTGTATGCTTGAAATCCACCTTGAGGAAACAATGATATGGATCTTGAAGATGAATAAAGGATCTTTGAAGGAAGATCACACCACCATGGTGGCTAGATCTCGGGTTTGAATGATAGATCTTGAATGCTTGAGCCAAATCCCTTCAATAGCTTGAATGCTCTAAATCCTTGATCTTCAATGGAGAACTTGGATGAAGAAGAAGACTTGAATGCTTGAATGAATGCTTGCTTAATCACCTTGAGAACTTGAGAGCTTGATTGCTTGAGATGAGATGTGAAAATGAGAGAGGAAGGCCTCCTTTTATAGTGATCTAGGGCACACTCCTCTAGATGGGCCACCTTGAAGAATTAAATCCCAATTAGGTCCTCACCTTTAGAAAATATACCTTGATTAAATACCATTAAAAGATTTATTGTTTCGGAGCCCGAAACAACCGACTCGAAAGTGGGAAATAATTATCCCGAAAGATAAATTACCGAAAAATGAAACTTTGAAATTCTGGCAAGAAGAGGTCAAGGTCAAGGTCAACCCTAACCTAGTCAGGGTCGAGGTCGACTTTGACCTCAAACCCTAACTTTGCCAGATTCTGCAACAGGAGTTCTAGGGGTGCCAAAAACTCAGAAATTGATGTCTGAACAGGACCCAGTGTCAGGAATAGACAAAAAATCCTCAGAATGATGTGATGAAGGACTAGGAGGTCTCATTTCTGAACCCTACCTAGAAAATGGAGCCATGGAAGAAGGAAATCAGGAAAGTCCTTAAGACCTTAACCCTAATTTCACCTAGAATGAAGAAATCAAGTGTAGAGAAGAAGTGGAAGACAAGGGAGAATGCAAAGATGTCAATCATGACCCTAAACCACTTACTTGGAGGGCTAAACACTCTTAACATGGAAGTGCTTCCATTTTAAGATGATACATTAAGCCCCCACTTTAGCAAGAGTATGGATTCAATGCAAACTCTTGGTAAAGGAGAAGAGAGAAGAGATCCTAGTGGATTCAAAATGAGATAAAATAACACTTAGCTAAAGACACAAGCCCCCAGATGAAGGATTCTAACTCAGGATACATACATGAGACTATACAAAAGAACAAGGGTTAATACTAAACAACCCAAATCAATTAGCACAAGAAACCTTGCTAAGAAATATTTCTCATACCAATATCATATTTGGAAAGCTATCATAAAAGCATAAATGATTACTTAAGAAAGACAAGAGAAACACTATAGACAACATAGCTTCATGATCCAGTCCTACTAGCATGAAAGCGAAAAGAGAGAAAAGAGAAAGTGATTACCTCGCCCGATAAGATGCCCACCTTACCATGAATCACCCTGGAGGGAGAGCCCAACAGGTTCACCCATAAACTATGCTTGCAATTGTAATGTGTCTTCTGACGGCTTTTGGAATATCCATAGATCCACCTTCTTGTATCACTATGAATATGAAATGTGTGTCTTCTCAAGATTTAGCAACTTATGTGCATTACCTTTGAAAGATTTAGCATATAGGTGCATGTATTTTCAGGATTTAGCAACTTCTGTGCATTACCTTCCAAGATTTAGCATATTTGAAATTTGGAAATGAGTGTCCCTTCAAGATTTAGCAACTTATGTGTGTTACCTTTAGAGGATTTAGCATATTGAAAATTTTGAAAAATGCATGTCTCCTCAAGATTTAGCAACTTATGTGCATTACCTTCGGAAGATTTAGCATATAAAAATAAAAAACTATAGTACAAGGGAGGCCCTGCATATGCCCCCCTCCTTAATATGGCAAAAAAAACATACTATTTTGTCATGTTAAGGAAAGAAAGAACAAGTATAAGGCCTTCTTCAGCATCAATACAATATCTATAGACAACACCCAATCCAAGCCAAGAAGGTCACAGCTCCTATGAGGCCATGGAAGGGACGAATGTAAAAGATATCATGCAAGAAGTGAAAAGAAAGTAACCCTTAATGAGGGATAGCACACTATTCAGTTTCCAAGGTGAGAGATGTGTCAACCATGGAAACCCAATGTCAAACAACAAATAAGGTTTGTATAAAGGACATAGGTCTGCAAATGCAAACCATAATTTTCATGTATGGATAATCCTCCTAGTTGGGATGAACCTTTGGATTTTGATGTTGATTACTCTCTTCCTCATGAAGCCATTGTGGATAGTTCTACTTTTTGGGATGAACCCTTGGATAAATACATTGATTTATCTCCTCCTTGTGAAGAATTCTTAATACAAAAGGATGACATATTCTCTAAAACACACTCCCCTTCTGTGAAAGAAGATGACATTATAGATCTTTCATCCCCATATAGGATTCCTTCTAGTGATGAGGCATTAGTGGAGAAAGATATGAATTCCATTAATGCTCTTCCTCTTAGTGATGACCTTATGGAAATTTTTTCAAATATGCTAAATCTTGGAAATGTAACGCACATAAGTTGCTAAATCCTGAAAAGATACGCATTCATATGCTAAATCTTTCGAAGGTAATGCACATAAGTTGCTAAATCCTGAGAAGACACACATTTCATATTCATAGTGATACAAGAAGGTGGATCTATGGGTATTCCAGAAGCTGTCAGAAGATGCGTTACAATTGCAAGCACAATTTATGGGTGAACCTGTTGGGCTCTCCCTCTAGGGTGATTCACAGTAAGGTGGGCATCTTACTGGGCAAGGTAATCACTTTCTCCTTTTTCTCTTTTCTGCTTTCATGTTAGTAGGACAGGATCATGAAGCTATGTTATCTATAGAATTGCTCTTGTCTTTCTTATGTAATCATTTATGCTTTTATGATAGCTTTCCAAATATGATATTGGTATGAGAAATATTTCTTAGAAAGGTTTCTTATGCTAATTGATTTGGGTTGTTTAGTACTAACCCTTGTTCTTTTGTTTACTCTCATGTATGTATGTTGAGTTAGAATCCTTGGTCTAGGGGCTTGTGTCTTCATCTAAGTGTTATTTTATCTCATTTTGAATCCACTGGGATCTCTTCTCTCTTCTCCTTTACCAAGAGTTTGCATCAAGTCCATACTCTTGCTAAAGTGGGGGCTTAATGTATCGTCTTAAAATGGAAGCACTTCCATGTTAAGAGCATTTAGCCCTCCAAGTAAGTGGTTTAGGGTCATGATTGGCACCTTGATTGGACCTTTGCATGTATTTGGCTTTCTCCCCACTTTCCACTTCTTTTCTACATAATTCTGCCATCCTGAACTAAAATTCTGAGATTCTTGACTTTTGGGTCAATGACTACATTTTTGGGTCAAAGACTACATTTTCGGGTCAAGGAATACATTTTTGGGTCAAAGACTACATTTTTGGGTCAAGGACTACATTTTTGGGTCAAGATCGACATTTTTGGGTCAAGGTCGACCTCGACCCTAACCTAGTCAGGGTCGAGCTCATCTTTGACCATGGGTTCAAATTTCAAGGTCTCGGGATCTCCAATTGTCAGGTTTTGAAAATAATTGTTTTCCCCCTTCCGAGTCTGCTGTTTTGATCTTTGAAATGGTAAACTCTTAAATTATATTTAATTTAGGTCCATTCCTATAGGGTTGAGGCCTAATTGGAATTTAATTCCCCAAGGTGGCCCCTCTAGAGGATTGTGCCCTAGATCACTATAAAAGGAGGCCTTCCTCTCTCATTTTCACATCACATCATCAAGTTTTGCAATCAAGCACTCAAGCTCTCAAGGTGTTCAAGAAAGCATTCATTCAAGCATTCAAGTCTTCTTCTCCATCCAAGTTTTCCATTGAAGATCAAGGATTCAAGCATTCAAGCCATTGAAGGGATTTGGTTCAAGCATTCAAGATTCATCATTCAAACCCTAGATCTAGCCATCATGATGGTGTGATCTTCCTTCAAGATCCTTTTTTTCATCTTCAAGATCCATTTCATTCTTCCCTCAAGGTGGATTCCAAGCATAAAATCATGGAGGTTTGATTTACATTTATTATTTTGTTCAAGCTTTCATATCAACATACTTGATTACATTCCAAATACATTAGCATATCTGTTGAATTGCATAGCTTCATTGTTAGATTCATTTCTATTACTTGCTAGCATTCTCCATTTCAATTTCAATATTAAGGTTGATTCCAAGCTAGGGTTTGACCAGGGCAAACCCCCCCAAACAAACAAAAAAACCATTTTTCTTGTAGGTACAGGTGTGAAATCTTAGATCTGAGAGTGAATTTGGATACCCTTTTCGACAATCTTTCAGGATCTACAAACAGAATCAAAATCGAACTTCAAATAAATAATGTGGTCTTTGACCTTTTAAAAGGTCAAAGTCAACCTTTTAAAAGGTCAAAGTCGACTTGTGTGAATTTGGAGAAAAGATTTCTGGGTTTTGTAGATCTTGCAATTTTGGTATGGAGTCACAAAAATTGACAATTTTTGAGATCGTTTGAGAGGGTTTTCAGTTGATTCTTTTTCGGAGGTAAGTACCTTTATTTATTAATTTCAATATTAGTCATCTACATTTACTTTCTATATCAATACAATTTAAATGTAAGTGTAAAATATTGGTTTTGGGGTCTCTCTTATGTGCAAACCATTGTTCTAGGACCCCATCCTTATTTTATCCTCTACATTTTGGTGAACCCGACATACTTACTCTCCTTTTCTTTTGTGGAATTAGATTCCCTCTTGTGTTAGATTTTAGATCTTTTTTTTTTTTTTGCATTTAGATTAGATCTAGTTTATGCTCTTGCATTTTACATTCAAAAATCCAAAAAAATTGCAAAATTCCTTTAAAAATACAAAAACATTTACATTTTCATGCTTTTAGTATTCAACATGTATGATTCTTGTTTTGAGTACTTTGATGAGGCTTTTGTTGTTCAAGATGATAGATCCCTTAATGAGGTACATGGAAGTGAGGATGAATTTTTTTTGAATGAGATCTCCATTGATCCTATTCCTATTTCATCTTCCTCTACAACCTCTTCAATTGACCTTTACAAAGATGAGTTAGGGATTGATGTTAATTCTTCTCCTAATATATATCTTTTCTATGAGCCTACTTTAGAATACAATTTTCCTTCTTTCCCCTTTAGGGATGAAGCTTTAATGAGTTTTGACGATCCTACAATGTGCTTTATTCATAGGGATGATAATCCTCCTATTTGGGATGAACCTATGAATTTGGATAATCCTCCTATTTGGGATGCACCTTTGGAATTGGATATTGATTACTCTCTTCCTCCTATTTGGGATGAACCTTTGGATTTCAATGTTTATTACTCTCTTCCTCATGAAGCCATTGTGGATAATTCTACTCTTTGGGATGAACCCTTCAATAAAGACATTGATTTATCCCCTCCTTGTGAAGAATTTTTGATACAAAAGAATGACATATTCTCTAAAGCACACTTCCCTTATGTGAAAGAAGATGACATTATAGATCCTTCACCTCAATTTAGGGTTCCTTCTATGATGAGACATTAGCGGAGAAAGATAAGAATTCCCTTAATGCTCTTCCTCTTAGTGGTGATCTTATGGGAAATCAATATCCTACCTCACAACATTCTTACCATAATATTACTTATATCTATTCACACCCTTTTCCAATTGTGGTTCCAAGTGTTCCTCTGTTGTGTCTTCCATTCATATCACTTCCTACACTTTTATTAGTGTTCCTAATCTTCCTAATCCTAATCCTATATTTCCTAATCCGATTCCTAATTCTCCATCTACTATTCCTAGCTCTTCCCACACTTATGTTGAGGTTCAAACTATGGTTCATGTTGTAGATGTGCAAATATTCTTCAAAGTACCTTCTCCATATTATCCAATCCATAAATATAAAAGAAAAGAAACTTCCCCTTTGAGATTTATTCATAATTTTACCCCTCACTCTCTTTTCCCCTCTAGACTAGGGGGCAAGAGGTATATTTCTTCCTGTCTTCTAGAATCTACTTTGAGCTTAATTGGTTATTCTTTCATTTATCTCAATGGTTTATATTATGATATTTTTTCATCGATTGCTCTCTTCTATTTCTCAAGATATCTTTTTTTTTTTAAAGACATGTATTTTCCAAAGGTATCCCTTGCCTTTCATCTCTAGGGGGCAAGGTTCTTCCTTTTCTCTCTTTGTCTAGGGAACTTCTTTCCTTAGCTTATTGGTATTTGTTTATATTGCAATATTATTTCATCATATTGACAGATATTTTGACTATGGATAACCTTCTTACATGATAAGTTGTTGTCCTAGGTCGTCACTTCTTCTCTATGTTTCAAATTATGTTCTTTATAAACTCTCACCCTTGCTTGGTGTTGGCATTGTTTCCCTCATTCCCAAGATTCCTCTTCCTCTTCTTTGTAGGGGGCTTGACGATTGAATCTTTGTTCATGCCTTTTGAAAGATGATATTTTATCTAAAGCACTCCTCTTTGGTGGGGGTCTTGTTGATAAGACCTCTTTCATTGAGGATCCTTTTCCATAAGTGACATATCCTTTTCACGATTATCTATACTCTTGGATGTAGGAGTCAATATCTCTCGCTAAGAATATAGTATACATTGTTGCAAATAGGATATCTCCTTCCTTTGTGAAGTGGGTATCCTCTTCCATCTTTGTTCCTACACTTGGGGGGCAAGGATGTCTTCTCCTTCTTTTCTGTTTCACACATGAAGTAATAAATATGGATTGTGAGTTTGATAGAAGTGCTTTAGCCTCAGGGGGCTTGGTATGATTTTCTATCTTAGTCAAATCTATGCATTGTTATTTCATGCACATATTCATGCTATGGTTTTGATGAAGAGGCTCCGATCTTAGCATTATCAACATGCAATAATAAATATGGATTGTGATTTTGATAGAAGTACTTTAGCCTTAGGGGCTTGGTATGATTTTTTATCTTAGTCAAATCTATGCATTGTTATTTCATACTTGTTCATGCAAGGGTTTTGGTCTCGAGATTTTGATCTTAACATTGCTAGCTTTTCACACATGGAGTAGAAAATATAGATTGTGAATTTGATAGAAGTGCTTTAGCCTCAGGGGCTTGGTATGATTTTCTATCTTATTCAAATCTATGCATTGTTATTTCATGCATATCCTTATGGTATTCTCTTCTTTTCTTTCTAGGGATTCACCTCTTTCCTTGGCTAAGCAGTATTTATCTACTATGTGATATCCAATCATACATGAAAATTATGGTTTGCATTTGAGGACCTATGTCCTTTATACAAACCTTATTTGTTGTTTGACATTGGGTTTCCATGGTTGATACATCTCTCACCTTGGAAACTGAATAGTGTGCTATCCCTCATTAAGGGTTACTTCCTTTTCACTTCTTTCATGATATCTCTTTACATTCATCTCTTCCATGGCCTCATAGGAGTTGTGACCTTCTTGGCTTGGACTGGGAGTTGTCTATAGATATTGTCTTGAGGCTGAAGAAGGTTTTTTCTAGTCCAGAATAGGTGACATAATTTTTTGAAACTTCATATAGACTTCAAAAAATAGGTATTTCTAGACTAATATCATGATCTAGGTATTTCCAAGCATTTTCAAATCTATTTGTGCATCTAAACATCCTTTCTAAATGAATAGGTGATGAATGTTATGTATGTTACTATGCTTCCATTTTCACCTTATTCATTTTGGTGAGCCTGACATACTTACTCTCTTTCTTTTTGGTGTTAGATCATTTGTTTTCTTGCATTAAGATTAGGTTTCTTTTATGCCCTTGCATTCATATTTCAAAAATCCAAAAAAATTGCAAAATTTCCTTAAAAATACAAAAAACATTTACATTTTCATGCTTTTAGTATTCAACATGTATGACTCTTGTTTTGAGTACTTTGATGAGGCTTTTGTTGTTCAAGATAATAGATACCTTAATGAGGTACATGGAAGTGAGGATGAAAATTGTGTGAATGAGATTTTTATTGATTCTATTCCTATTTCATCTTCCTCTACAACTTCTTCAATTGACCTTTACAAAGATGAGTTAGGGATTGATGATTATTCTTCCCCTAATATATGTCTTTTCTATGATCCTACTTTCCCCTTTAGGGATCAAGCTTTAATGAATTATGCCACTCCTACAATGGACTTTATGGATAGGGATGATAATCCTCCTATTTGGGATGAAACTTTGGATTTTGATGTTGATTACTCCCTTCCTCATGAAACCATTAAGGATAATCCTCCTATTTGGGATGAACTTTTATATTTCAATGTTGATTACTCTTTTCCTTATGAACCCATTGTGGATAATCCTCCTATTTGGGATGAACCTTTGGATAATTCTCAGTTCTTTCTTTAACCTATCTGACCAGCTTTGCATGAATGCAATCTCCTCACGCACATCATCATAATAATTAATCTCTTGACTCATTTTATAGACAAGATAATTCATCTTAAAATGAAAGCACTTCCATTTGGATAGGTTTAGCACCCTCTTTCAATGCATTTATCATGATAAACATGTATTTAAGATGCATTTGTATGTCCTAGGTGAAATTAGGGTTAGGATCCTAAAGATTCTCCTTAATTCCCCTCTTCTATGACTCTAATTTCTAGGTAGGATATAGAAATGGGTCCTCCTAGTCTTCATCATGTCAATCACATGATCTTTTATCTATCACAGACATTCTATTCTCATCAGACTTCATTTCTAAGTTTCTGGGCATCCTCGGGGCCTTTAAACTGCATTTTGGCAAAAGTTAGGGTTTCTAGTCAAGGTCGACCTCAACCCTGACTAGGTCAAGGGTGACCTTGACCCTGACTAGGTCAAGGTCAACCTTGACCTTGACCTCATCTTGTCGAGATTTCAAATTTTCAATTCCCGCTAATTTAGCTTTCAAGATTATTAACTTTCTACCTCCAGGTGAGCTATTTCGGGCTCCGAAATGGTAAATCCTTTAATTACATTTAATTTTAATCCATTCTCTAAAGGTTAGGACCTAATTGGGATTTAATTCTTCAAGGTGGCCCTTCTAGAGGAGTGTGACCTAATTCACTATAAAAGGAGGCCTTCCTCTCTCATTTTCACATCTCATCTCAAGCAATCAAGCTCTCAAGTTTTCAAGGTGTCAAAGCAAGCATTTCAAGTCTTCAAGCATCTTCAAGCATTCATATTTGGAGCAAGAGAGAATCATTCTTCCTTGATCCATCATCATCAACATTTCAAGCATTCAAACATGGAGTAACAACTATAGATTGTGAGAATGGTAGAAGTACTTTAGCCTTGGGGGCTTGGTATGATTTTCTATCACATTCAAATCTATGCATTGTTATTTCATACATATTCATGCTAGGGTTTTAATCTAGAGGATTAGATCTTAGCTTTACACTTTCAATATACACACACACATACTATTTCAATCAGCTATTCATGGAGGTGAGAATCACCAAAACAGGGGTTTGACTAAGGCAAAACCCTATATAGCCACCCCAAAAACCCCTTTTTCAGATATTTGCAGGTGTTATTTTGGGAATTAGAGGCCAGATCGGAGTACCCTTTTCGCTGAACTTTCAAGATATGCGAACATAATCAAAATCGAACTTCGGAATAAAAATGTGGTCTTTGACCTTTTAAAAGGTCAAAGTCAACCTATGTGAATCTGGAGAAAAGATTTCTGGGTTTTGTCCACCTCGACATTTCCAATCCAGAACAAGTGATGAAATTTTCTGAAACTTCATACAGACTTCAAAAAATAGGTATTTCTAGACTAATATCATGATGAGGTATGTACTTTGATCTAATTAATTTCCAAGCATTTTCAGATCTATTTATGCTTCTAAACATCCTTTCTAAATGAATAGGTGACGAATGTTATGTGTGTTACTATCCTTCCATTTTCACCTTATTCATTTTGGTGAACCTGTTTACGACAACTCTTTCTTTTATGGTGTTAGATTTAAATCTTGTAGATTTCTTTCTTGCATTTATATTTCAAAAATACAAATTTTTTTTTTGTAAAATTCCTTTAAAAATACAAAAATATTTCTATTTTTCATGCTTTTAGTACTTTCTTTGTATTCAACATGTATGATTCTTGTTTTGAGTACTTTGATGATGCTTTTATTATACAAGAGGATAGAATCCCTAATGAGGAACATGGTAGTGAGGATGAAAATGGTTCGAATATGGTCTCCATGGATCCTATTCCTATTTCACTCTCAACCTCTCCAATTGACCTTTACCATAGGGTGTGTGCATGGTTACCTTCATGTCCCACTGTTTGCAACATTGATAAACCAAAAATGATATTTTCTAAACCTTTGATGATGGTAAAAGGATGTCCTCCTATAATAGTTAAGGGTAAACCTAGAGATCCCTTGGATTTCTTTGATAACACCAATTTGGTTTCACATGCTTATCACACACAGAATAATCCTCAGCCTACTATTCCAGTTTCTTTACCTCCTTCTCAACCTATGCTTCCCCAAGTGCCTAGGAATCCTTCTACCTTTAAGGAGTACAACTTAGTTGATCAATTACGTGCTACTCCTGCCAAAATATCTCTATGGGAATTACTTCAAACATCCCCGACATATTATGAGGTTTTTCAAAAGGCTTTATCTACTCTTCCTGCTACGCCTCCTAATCAAGACAACATTCATTTGATTTTGGATTGTATGCATGCTATGCCTTCTGTACCTCCTATTATGTTTTCTGATGATGATTTACCTTCATTAGAGGTGCAGAATCAATATGATGCTCTTATGGTGGCTGTCTCTATTAATAAGAGCATCATTCGAAGAACCTTAATTGATAATGGATCTAGATGTAATGTTTGTATCATGGAAATGCTCATGGACTCATGATGAACGTGATCAGTTGGCTTCCCTTTTTCTTGAATTCAAGGATATCTTTGCTTGGACATATTTCGATATGCTAGGTATCGATTCTAAGATTGTTACTCATAACATTGTTTTAAAGCCTAATATGAAACTTGTAAAACAAAAAATTTGAAAGATGAATCCATGAATTGCTTTGTTAGTCAAAGGTGAAATTGAAAAACTATTGGATTCCGGATTTATCCATTCTATTGATTATTCTGATTGGATTTCAAACATCGTGCCTGTGTCAAAAGGAGAAAATAAGATAAGGATGTGCACTGATTTTCATGATTTAAATAAGGCATCCTTGAAAGATGATTTCCCGCTACCTAATATCGATATGATTGTGGATTCCGTAGTGGGCCATGCTCTATTATCCTTTATGGATGGCTTTTTAGGATATAATCAAATTTTTATCCCTCCTGAAGATCAATTTAAAACTGTATTTATAACACCTTGGGAAACCTTTTGTTGGGTCATGATGCCCTTTGGATTAAAAAATGCAAGAGCAACCTATCAATAGGCTATGACTTTGATTTTTCATGATTACATCCATAAGATTCTTGAAGATTATGTGGATGACATCTTGGAAAAATCCATACAAAGAGAAGATCATGTTACTATTTTACAATAGATATTTGAAAGAATTCAAAGTTATAATATGAGATTGAATCCTAAGAAGTGTGTCTTTGGAGTTGATTCCAGTAAATTATTAGGATTTATAATCTCTAAGTGAGGCATCGAGGTAGATACTGAAAAGATTGATGCTATTGTTAATATGCCTCCTCCTAAAAATATTTCTCAATTACGAAGTTTGCAAGGAAAGATACAAGCTATCCATCGCTTTATTTCTAACTTGGCAGACCGAACGATCCCTTTTACTTCCTTGCTTAGAAAGGATGCCACTTTCTCATGGAATGAGGACTATAAATAGACTTTTGGGAAATTTAAGGAGTATCTTGCAAATCCTCCTATCTTGCAGCCTGCTTAGTTTGATAAACCATTTCAATTATACACTTCAGCAACCCCACAAGCTGTGAGTGCATTATTAGCTCAAATTGATGACAATGGTAATCAAAGGCTTGTCTATTACATCAGTCGGACTTTATTGGATTATGAAACAAGATACACACCTCTAGAAAGACAATGCTTAGCGGTTGTTTATGCATGTCAAAAACTTAGGCATTATCTCATAAATGCTGAAGTTAATGTGATTGTCAAATTTGATCCCTTAAAACATCTTTTCTCACAAACTGATCTCTCAGGCCGCTTGGCAAAATGGGTAATGTTACTTACTGAATTTGATCTTAATTTTATTCTTCAAAAATCAATTAAGGGACAAGCGTTGATAGATCATTTAGTTGAAGCTCCTTGTCCTCACTCTGTTGATGGTTCTACTCCTATCGAATTTCCCGATGACAATATTTTAGCTATTCAATAGGATGATATTTGGGAACTATATTTTGATGGGTCTAAGTGTAAGATAGGATCTGGTGTGGGTATCATCTTGATTCCCCCTACAAAGAAACCCATCCCTTTATCATATAAATTGACCTTTCCTTGTACTAATAACATTGGGGAATATGAAGCTCTTCTAGTTGGCTTACGAGCTACTTCATCTCTCAATATCAAACATTTACATATATATGGAGATTCACAATTGATAGTTGAACAATTTAAAGGCAGATATCAAACTAAAAATAATAGAATGACACAATATAGAGATTTAGCTCTCGATGTCCTTTCACAATTTTCCTCTTACATAATCCAGCCATTACCAAGGAAAGATAATCGGCACGCAGATGCTATGGCAAGTGTGACATCCTTGGTTTGTCTCGAGAACAATGCTGAAAATTTCCAATTTACAATACAAACTCTTAAAAGTCCTGCAATTTCTGATAAGATTACCTTTGATTGTTTCAACTTGCATTTGGATGAATGGTATTCACACATTTTTCATTTTTTGAAGGATGGTACCTTTCTTGAATCAGCAAAAAGGAACATGTGTAATCACATTCAAAAACTTGCATAATGCTATATCATTTTAGGAGATGTGCTATACAAATGCTCTTACAAAGGTTTATTATTATGGTGTCTCAATAGAACTGAGATTCCTATAGCTTTAGCAGAAGCTCATTCTGGTTCTTGTGGGGGACAATTTGGTGGCAAATCTTTAGTTCATAAGTTACTTTGAATGGGGTATTATTGGCAAACTATGGAATAGGATTCTTTCATGTTTGTTAAAAAATGCCCTCAATGTCAACAACATAGTAATTTGATTCATGCTCCTGCTCATGAGCTTTGTAATCAGGTTTCTCCATGGCCTTTTAGTATTTGGGGTTTTGATCTTATTGGAAAAATCTCACCAACTTCTTCTCAAGGGCATACTTACATTCTCACCACTACGGATTATTTCATGAAATGGGTTGAAGCTTTCCCTCTTCATTCTACAACAATAGATGTTATTTGTGATTTCATCCTTAATAATATTATAGCAAGATTCGGTATTCCCTCGACAATAGTTTTAGATAATGGAACATCTTTTAAGAATAAAGACATTGTGAAATTCTTGGAGAAATATAGGATTCAACATAGATTTTCAACTCCTTATTATCCTCAATCTAATGGACAAGCTAAAGCATCAAATAAAATTATTGAACAAATTTTGCAAAAAATAGTTAGTAAGCATGCCAAAGACTAGCATACTCAACTGACTTATGCTTTATGGGCCTATAGGACTAGTGTTCGTACTGCTACAGGTACTTCTCTTATAATCTTGTTTATGGTACTGATGCTATTATGCCTTTGGAACTGGAAATACCATCCTTACATGTTTCATTTCATGGGATAATTGATAAAGATACTTTTTGTGAACAACATTTACAAGAATTAGAAATGTTGGATGAACAACGAATACATGCATTAGAACATATAAAAGCTTATCATAAATCTCTCCAAAAACAATATAATCATAAGGTAATTGAATGAACATTTGCAGTTGATTATTTAGTTCTTTATGAGAATCAACGAAATGTGAATGCTTTACTGGGCAAAAAAGGAAAATTTAGCCCTAATTGGCTTGGACCTTTTGTTGTTATTGAAAACTTTGGTTCAGGTGCTTACAAACTTGCTGATATGGATGGTGTTTCTTTCAAGGAACCCATTAATATTATGCATCTTAAATGTTATTACCCTTAATCTCATTTGTTCTATGTGCATTTATGTGTTCCTTATAATGATTTCTTTTATAGGTTATGTAGTTTTAGTAAAAATTACATATTGAATATGTTTATGCACTTTCTTTATTCCTTTCTTTCTATTAAGTTTTATATTGATGAAAACATAATATTCAAGTATAGAACTAATCAGTAAAGAAAGTTTTTCATTTATTAGCAATACATAGTTTTTCAAAGTTCTGATACATATGAGGCCAATGGCCCTATCTATCACTACACCTACCACCATGCCACTCTGATGGTCGATGACTCCCAGATCTCTCTCCTATGTGATAGGAAGATAAAGTTTTGTGTCTTCGTGTATGGCTCCTAGATATGCTCATGGCCTGAACACATTCTCAAAGACTCTGTATCTCTATCATCATCTTCTCCTCCCTCTCTTTGTACATCCTCAACTCCCACTAGATGCATACGAAGATATCGGCATGTCTGCTTGGATCTCTATTCCCAATGGAAGACTCTCGCTCGTCAGCTAGAAGTTGATAGGAAATAATGTTATCCTTGAGAACCTCATATACAAAACTCCTCTATTCCGCTATGCTAGCTGTAGAGGAAACATACTTTTATCATGCTAATATCATATTTTCATCAAATCATATTCAAAAAATTCATAGTCCATACTTGGGTCTCCCTCTTGGATATCACTAAAGTGTCTAGATGGTGGGGGCATGGAGCGACTACTCTCTCCATGCTCGCTATGTCTAGGCCGTGGAGGTGGTGTCTCTATGTGGGGCTGCGGGGGCCATCACAATCTCAATGGTGATGCAGGAGTGATAGGTATATCTATACCAGTATCATTGGCTAGGGGCATGTCCTCAGCTCTATCATCTGCTCTCTCCTCCTCCTCCATCGGTTCCCCCTCAGAGATGTGTTCCTCCTCATTTCTGATATGCTCATCTTCCCTACTGTCTGCACTATCCTGGTGTGTCCTCTATCTATAGTTTGGATCACTTGTAGGATAATCCTCGGGGAAGATAGGGCAGGTCCCCTCTAAGCTCCAGTTCCAAATGTAATCTCGGCTAACCCCTGCATAGGATACATTTGATGGTACCTCAATATCCTTTATCTCCTCTGCATCGCTATCCTCTATGTCTACTGCTGAAGGTCAGCGCATGGCACCAGGTCTCTGATGGTATCTCATCAGATGTGCATAGTGAGGTACTACCTTAGGGACTCCTTGTGGCAGGCTGAACTATCTCATCACTCAATCATAATAATATGGCATCACTATATGGATCTGGTGACCTTCTAGCAGCTTACACTACTAAGAGTGTCTCATCTGGAATTGGGTGTCTGGCCACTCTATCATCTGGTAGTAGGGTCTCCATATCACATTAGTACTGGCAATACGATCAAGATGTACTCTCTAGTAGAGCATATCTCCAAGTTGCCAGATATCTCTCATAGGATATGCAAAGGCTCTTGACGTACTTGCATCTACCATCACTAGCACTCCCTATGGATGTGTACATGCGAAGTGCTCAAAAATCCAAATCTGTAGTGTAAGAATTTTCCTAAGGCAGAGTAGAAACCAAGATCTAGAAGCTCAAGAGATAGCACAAGAGTGACAAATATGATATGATCAAATGATCAAATAAAGATAATAGATTGAATGATTGATTGAATTGAATACATACAATGTAGAATGTCTCAATATATAGGCAATGCATGATATCTAAAAGATATGCAAGTGATAAGATCACAATTAGACATGGTGGAATCACATGTCCACCAAAGGTGGATCATCCTCCATTGTACATGAAAGTATGTGCAACATGAGAGGATGATAATGTGATAAGATCACTAAAGGTGGATCTCACACACAAAGAGGTATGTGATGACAACTATCACACCTAAAGTGGAGATTCTACTAACCATGTGCTAAAAAGAAATGCAAACTCCTAGGTGTCTCAAAGACAACTAATTATGCAAATGCATTATCCTAAGTAAACTTAAGTAAAGTGTAATTAGTAAATACTTAATTACACCAACACCCCCTCTTAGTGAAACTTAGGGGAATGCACTTAAGCTCACAATGCAAGATGGGTCCCAGCTACTAGGCCATGTTAGGTACCCATGTACAATATGCAAGAATAATGCAATCTCTCATAAAGTGGAGAAAGAGGGAAAACCTCATGGGAAAAACCCTCCCCCAAAAAGAGAGATGAATACAAGATGCATGCATGGATGGAGTAATCAAGACCCCCCTATGATGACATACATCATGCATATACAATAAAGAATCCCCCCAAAGGAAGGAAATAGGGAAGAGAGAAAAAGTAGCCCCCCCTCAATGTTGAATCTCCTGCAAAGATGGTCCAAGATGTTGACCAATATTCCTCCATAGGAAGAAAATAGAGCCAATGCTGCACCAAGAATGTCAAAGTGTGACAAAATCAGGTACCAATGTCGATGTAAAATGATCGACGGAATGCCCATTAAGATATGATAGAGATGAGGCATGGAGACACCTGCAAGCACCAACTAGTTACTCAACTGACAGGTTGGTATACTTGAACTTGTGTCGTGCATCCATTGATTGGTTGGAGCATAACCTTCAAGAACCAAGTCCCATGATATTCCTAATCTACTAACATAAGGATTACATCAAATGTGTCATCAATGACAAGGTACAAATAAATGTGGCACTTTATGATAGTGCATGTACAACATGGCTCATGCAAGAGCATACAACATCAAATACAAAGCTGGAAACATGTAGAAGATGAAGCCACCAAGGATGCCCCGTCAAATGCTGCAAAAAATGTGTCCTCCTGTTGGCCTTGTGCTAGGAAGTCTTTGGGACAAAATTGGCCTCCCCCCCTGGCTGCCGGTTGGATGACGCTGCAAAACAGGTATGCAAGTGGCAAAGAAAAAAATAGTGTTCCCAATTTTGCTTATTTATTAATATTTTATTTTTCAAAAAACTCATTGAGCTTAAGAAAAATATTTATTAAAAAACCCCAAAAATACTTTATTAAAAAATTAAAAAAATTACAATTATTTTTAATTTTTTAGATTTAAAAAAACTTTATTAAATACTTAATAAAGAAAAATATAAATATATTAAAAAAAAACATATTAAAATTAAGTTTTTATGAAAAAAACATATTAATATGAAAGTTTTTATTTATTAAAAAAACTTATAAAAAAAACATATTAAAATTTATTAAAAAACTTTGAAAAAAAACCCCTTTCGGGCCACACGCAGTGCAGTACCGCACTGTACAGTGCGGTCAGCACTGCTGGTGCGTACCGCACTATGCAGTGCGGTCAACACTGTGCAGTGTGTACACTGCACAGAGCCTGCGACAATACCAAAAAAACTTCAAAAATAATTTATATTAATTTTTTTTTTCTAAAACAATAACCCCCCCAATTGCAATTTAACATTTCAATTTTTAATTAAAATGAAATATAATAATAAAAATCAAAAATAATTTTTAAAAAATAAAATCGTACCTTTATTGTGCAGTCATGTCCGTACGGCAAACAAGGGAGGGGAATATTTTCTCTGAGACCAACGGTGTCCGATTTGGGTGAATGAACAGTCGATCTTGGGGTTTTTGGCCACTTTGATCGCAATGGCGGTGTCAGATTTAGTCCAAAGTGCTCCAATTTTGCAAATCAGCCTTAGGGGTCCGATTTGCAAAAAAAATTTGCCTCAAATTTGACTTTTGCCCAATATAGACAAATTTATAGTCAAAATTTATGGAAATAGCCACCCGAATGCAATGGTGAGGTCCAATCTTACTCAAAACACTCCCACAAAATGCTAATCTTGGATCTGAATCGTGGCCCTCCAAAAGTTGAAGCAATCGATCGCTCTCCAATGGCTATGCAATGAAAACTCCTTTGGCTCTGATACCATGTAAGAATTTGCCTAAGGCAGAGTAGAAACCAAGATCTAGAAGCTCAAGAGATCAAGAGATAGCACAAGAGAGACACATGTGATATGATCAAATGATCAAATAAAGATAAAAGATTGAATGATTGATTGAATTGAATACATACAATGTAGAATGTCTCAATATATAGGCAATGCATGATATCTAGAAGATATGCAAGTGATAAGATCACAACTAGACATGGTGGAATCACATGTCCACCAAAGGTGGATCATCCTCCATTGTACATGAAAGTATGTGCAACATGAGAGGATGATAATGTGATAAGATCACTAAAGGTGGATCTCACACACAAAGAGGTATGTGATGACAACTATCACACCTAAAGTGGAGATTCTCCTAACCATGTGCTAAAAAGAAATGCAAACTCCTAGGTGTCTCAAAGACAACTAATTATGCAAATGCATTATCCTAAGTAAACTTAAGTAAAGTGTAATTAGTAAATACTTAATTACACCAACATGTAGAATGGTGCATGTCGATAAACTCTCTCATTGAGACCTCACCAGCTGACTCAACTCATGGTATAGCTGACAGAGCATGCTGCGACCCCATGAGAACATAGTCCTCTCTCTCTCTCCATACTCTAAATCAAATGAGTCATAGGTGAAAAAAATACAGTACCCTTTGAGTTGGGTAACACAACCAAGGCTACTATACAAAGCATCACCTTACGTACTAAGGGAGTATGACCTGATACTATGGATGATAGTGAGATGTGATCTGAATGAGTTCGCATCACTAGACACCCACCTGTATAGTACTCTGTATCTGCATGAATTTCCTCCCAACCTCTATGTGTCTTGGGTTGGACAGTCTCTCATCAAATCAGAAGCCTCATAATCCTGTATACATCCTCTAATGTCACTGTAATCTCACCGGTAGGAAGATGGAAGGAGCATGTATCCTCATCCCATCTCTCTATCAGTGTGGATAACATCTCCCAATGCAGCCTAATCTATGGAAGGACTGATACCCAATATAGTCCTACATCTCTCAGTAGCTGTAAACCCTCATCATCCAAATCGGATAGTCTCTCCTTGACCTGCACTAGCAGTTCCCCAAAGGGATGCTCTCGGAAGTAGATGAGGTCCTGCAATCACAAACCAGCATCATATCAGTCATCTACATCATCAAATCTAAAAGTACAACTAATCTAGGTCAAAGTCGACCTCAGTTAGGTCAAGGTCGACCTTACTGGGTCAGGGTTGACTTTTCTGGGCCAAGATCAACCTTTTTGAGTCAAGGTCAACCTAAATGGGTCAAGGTTGACCTAATTGGGTTAGGGTCAACCTCAAGGGGGTAAAATCAATCTTGCTCAACAAAAACATGAATTTGGAAAGAATCTTACCTCAAGGAGTGCTCGTCCGGTAGCTAGATGGTGTCTCATAGTCTCCAAGCGTGTTGCTCACAGTTCCTCTCTTCTTGGCATCTTGCTTCTAATTTCAAATCTATAAATGGTAAGAATGAGTAAGTATTACCTTTTTCATCTCTTTTATAGGTTTACAATTAGGATTAGGGTAAGAATTTCCTTTTATGCATTACAATAGACATTCATTCTTTTCATCATAACTTGAGTTAGATAACTCTGTTTTCCATTCCGTTAGTGGCGTTGGAATCATGATTCAGATATCTAACTCCCTGAACTAGTTTAGGAAGGGTATGAATCCTTCTAATAGGTTTAGGAATGAACTTTTCAACACTCTACATATCTAGTATCTAGAGTTTTCTTATCACCCTGTTTCACCCTTCCAAAGTAGAAAGCCGAAACAGGGGGGGGGCATAAGGGGCTCTATATACTTCTCAAACTATCATATAGTAAGCTCTAGGTGATTATAGATTTTCATTAACCTGGTGTATTGTAGGTTCTAATGGTTTTCTGTAGGATCTTTACATCAAGGACTTGGCTATATCCTTTTTCATCTTTATGATATTTTCTTACTTTAGCTTACATATTCACGTAGTGTCATATCTAAGCTAAAGTGGGGGCTAAATGTATCATCTTAAAATGGAAGAACTTCCATTTGGATAGGTTTAGCACCCTCTTTTAGTGCATTTATCATGATAAACCTGCATTTAGGATGCATTTGTATGTCCTGGGTGAAATTAGGGTTAGGATCCTAAGGATTCTCCTTAATTCCCCTCTTTTATGACTCTAATTTCTAGGTAGGATATAGAAATGGGTCCTCCTAGTCTTCATCATGTCAATCACATGATCTTTTATCTATCACAGACATTCTATTCTCATCAGACTTCATTTCTAAGTTTCTGGGCATCCTTGGGGCCTTTAAACTACATTCTAGCAAAAGTTAGGGTTTTTGGTCGAGGTTGACCTCAACCCTAACTAGGTTAGGGTCAACCTTGACCTTGACCTCATCTTGCCGAGATTTCAAATTTTCAATTCCCGCTAATTTAGCTTTCGGGATTATTAATTTCCCGCCTCCAGGTCAGCTATTTCGGGCTCCGAAATGGTAAATCCTTTAATTACATTTAATTTAGATCCATTCTCTAAAGGTTAGGACCTAATTGGGATTTAATTCTTCAAGGTGGCCCTTCTAGAGGAGTGTGACCTAATTCACTATAAAAGGAGGCCTTCCTCTCTCATTTTCACATCTCATCTCAAGCAATCAAGCTCTCAAGTTTTCAAGGTGTTCAAGAAAGCATTTCAAGTCTTCAAGCATCTTCAAGCATTCATATTTGGAGCAAGAGAGAATCATTCTTCCTTGATCCATCATCATCAACATTTCAAGCATTCAAACATGGAGTAACAACTACGGATTGTGAGAATGGTAGAAGTACTTTAGCCTTGGGGGCTTGGTATGATTTTCTATCACATTCAAATCTATGCATTGTTATTTCATACATATTCATGCTAGGGTTTTAATCTAGAGGATTAGATCTTAGCTTTACACTTTCAATATACACACACACATACTATTTCAATCGGCTATTCGTGGAGGTGGGAATCACCAAAACGGGGTTTTGAATAAGGCAAACCCTATATATCCACCCCAAAAACCCCTTTTTCAGATATTTGCAGGTGTTGTTTTGGGAATCATAGGCCAGATCGGAGTACCCTTTACGCTGAAATTTCAAGATCTATGAACAAAATCAAAATCGGACTTCGGAATAAAAATGTGGTCTTTGACCTTTTAAAAAGTCAAAGTCAACCTGTGTGAATCTGGAGAAAAGATTTCTGGGTTTTGTCCGCCTCGACATTTCCAGTCCAAAACAAGTGACAAAATTTTCTGAAACTTCATACAAACTTCAGAAAATAGGTATTTCCAGACTAATATCATGATGAGGTATGTACTTTGATCTAATTAATTTCCAAGCATTTTTAGATCTATTTATGCTTCTAAACATCCTTTCTAAATGAATAGGTGATGAATGTTATGTGTGTTACTATGCTTCCATTTTCACCTTATTCACATGATAAAATATTTTCTTCTCATCCGTAGATTTTTCCACTTAATCTTCACCATTGATTTTGTTGCTTTAACCTTCCTCAAGACTTTTGTTTGAAACACATTCCATTCTAGATCATCTGATCAACCTTGAATTTTTTCAGCCATTTGATCATCATAACAAACTTTATCTTTAACCTCGAAATCATCCATATTTGTCCAACTCATCATCTTTAATCGGTAGTCATATGTTCCATATTATTTCTTTCACTCGGTCAATACCGTGATGTGTTGGTGACTTCTTACTCGGTTAATATTGTACTCGGTATACACTACACTTTCTCGGTGTATACTAATTTCTTCATTTACCAACTACATAAACTTATTCATTCTTGATCTTCAATTCATAACAGAATTATGTAATACAATCAAATCACTAACATAATGTCATAGACTCGTCAATAAGTTACCCAATGAATACCATATGCATATCTTTCTCATACATCTCATCTTCATGTTAATATCCCATTCCTTCACCATTATTTCCTTCTTTAGATGTTTGTAACTATCATGATAAGTACAGTCAAAACTAGTTGACATCAATGATAATATAATAACTAATTTAATGTGTCACACATACCTTTGTATCTTGGTGATCATCAATCTCTCCCTTTGAAGTATCCAATTAGTTGTCAAAATATCTTTTTAAAATATTCAATCAGTTTTAGTCTATCAATTGGCTAATCACACCTTGCAATCATGTGTAATCATTAGATTTCAATCTCCAATGTTTTGTTATACGATCTCCTTGAGATTGGTAAACTATTTTCTAATCGGTGTCCAGGTTCAATGTACTTAGAAATATTATGGTGTCAGCATGTTATACTCGGTAACACGTTTTATTTAACTCGGTAATTGAGTTCTGTGAGACCTACCAGACAGTCATACTATTACCATTATGTTTTCCATGCTTTCAGTCCTTATTTCACATACATACTAGACTACTTGGACACCTATGTATTTGGGGATCTGTTGAATCCTATTTTATATGGTTGTTACCTGATTATGTAATCAGGGTACACTTGAGATACTACATGTTATGTTTCAGTTTTAGTTACGATTATGTTGCATGTGATGTTATATGATGTTTTAAAACTATTGCGATGAAAAGTTCGTTTAGGAAACCGAAGTTATGCTTAGTTGATTGATTTTCAGATGTAGTTTTAAACCATGCAGTATTGATGTAATATGTTTATATCATGTTTATTGGACCTACTGATGTGTGCAATGAGTGTGTAGAATAAGTTGACCATGGATCTAATGCAGGGATCCAGTATTGAAACTTATGTTTTATACCGTGCAATTCCAAGGTCCTCTTTGTAAAAGAAACGTGGACCTCGTTGTATAGTCTTTTATTCGTATATGTGGTTTGCATGAGTGTATCTAATTTAGCAAATGTCTGTGTATTAGCCATGTCTTTTGTTTTATTAAATGTGCCAAATTTGGAAAATTGTGGCTTAAGTGTTGGCATGGTTAAGTATTTTATTATTGTGTGGGTCAAGGGCTTGACTAGGGTGTAGCCTTAGGGTCTGATCAACTAACCTTGGGTTGGGAAGTTTCTAGAAGTCAACCAAGACCAAAAATCCGTGCATAAACTTTGGGTGGAGTTTAGAAGGGTCATTTGGGCTCCCATAGGTTAACTGGGGTCATTTTTAGCTACCCAGGTTGATACCTTAGGGGTTAGAGGTCATTTTCAACCTATTAAGAGCCTTAAAACTCATTTATGACCCCTCTAAAGTCAATGTTTTCATTTTGGTCGAGATTGAAGAATTGTGAGGTTTTGGTTAACCTCTCTCTTCTTCCCAAACTTGCATTCAACTCCATTTATGGTGAAGGAAGGCAAGTGGGAAGAAGGGAATGGAAGTTTCTTTCCCTCTTCTAATTGGCTCCTAGATTTTAGGAGGTTTACCTATTTAGGGAAGGTTTTAGGATGAGTTGGGTGTTCATCCACTCTCTATTCTTAGAGACAGATTCAGAATTGAGGAAGCCTTTTGGAGGAAAGAACTTGGAAGGAAAGCTCTTCTCAAAATCTTAATCCACCATAGCTTTGGAGTAAGGTTGGTCTTCTTTAGAGTAGATTTCTTATTTCTTGATGTTCTTGAGCTTGAAACTCCATTAATAGAGTCCTATGTAAATTTCTAGTTATTTTCAAGTTGTTTTTTTTGAGTTTTAGTTTGTTGTGTTTAATTTGTGTATAAATTTGGGATGAGATTCTTCAAGGCTTACTCACCCTAGGGAGAGTGGAGTAACCTTGAAGGGGGTATAAGGTAGTAGACCTAGGTTGTGCAGAGTCTCCCATGCGTGGAATGATAAACATGGGGTTCCATGATACCCATGATGCCAAGTATGGCCTCTGGGCATTTGGGGGGGCATAAGGAGTCTAGACCGTATCTTCTTGAAGATGGTCATCCCAAGTCCATGTGTGGCTTGGGAAATCTATATTGTACTATGGCTTCTCCACCTGGTAGTCCACCTCTACCCTATTTTCAGAAAGGCCTCTAGGAGACCTTCCTTATTGTTATACCATGTTGGGAAGTATGTTGAGTGTCTTCGTGTTTTGTTATTTTTCCTTCATGCATGAGTACCTATTTGTATTCTGTTCCAATTTGGATCCCCTAGCTCAGGGGTGCCCATGAAATGGCCTAGGTTGGGAGGTGAGCCTCCATGGTCAACCTAGTTCTAACAGGTGGAGTAGGAAACTTGGTGATAGCAGTTTTGTTGAGTAGGAATTCCAATCTTGTAAAGTTCCATATTTTATGTATAAAATGGAATTGGATGATTCCCCTTGTAAAATAATACTTGATTTTCATTATACTCTTGAGAAATTGTTTATGAGAAAATTCAGAAGTTTTGGTTAAATGGATCATAATGGCATAGTGGAAGTTGCAATTTTCTATTAAATTTTTATATGAGATTCCAATCTTAAAATATTCTTGAATAAGGATTTGAGATGTTATTTAAATTTCAATGCAAACGGATTCTCATTAAACAAAATACGTTGGCAATTAGAAATTTGATTATATATTTTTATATGCAAAATTAAAGGAATATTTAAATTGCTTGATGTAGAAAAGTTTCTCGTTAAACAAAATACGTTGGCAATTAGAAATTTGATTATATATTTTTATACGCAAAATTAAAGGAATATTTAAATTGCTTGATGTAGAAAAGTTTAAATTAATAATATATCTTGTTATGTTCCTATTGGGAAATTTGAAATTTATAAGCTTTAATTATATTTAATTTTGTACTAAAAATAAATAAAAATTGAGAGATAAAATTTTTGTACTTAGTTAAATTTTCTTAAATTGTTTTCAAAAAAATAATTTGTCTAAAATGGAAAATTAATTCCTACAAAATGTTAAGCCTAATTTATGGATTAAAAAGGTACTTTTATTTTTCAAAAAAATTAATTCCCAATACCCTCTGTTTTAGAATTCAGGGATTTTCTTCTATCAGTAAATGTTAAAAAAATAATAATTCCGAAGCCCTAACCCCCAAAACCTCCCTCCGAGCAAGAGCGGCAATAGAGACCAGCACCCCTGCGCACCACCACAGAGAGGTGGGCGGAGGCGGCCTCGACACTGCAGCACCACGCTCCCCCTCTGCTTCTTTTCCTCTCCCGCCTGGTTCCATCGCCGTGAGCGCCGCCTTCTCCTCACCACCCGCCGTGCTTCCCTCCGCTTCACACCGCTACCACCGTCATTTCCTTTCCTCCGCCACCGCGCGCCCTCCCCTGCAACACCGAACACAGGGATATGGAGAGAGCGCGAAACCCATAACATTGGGTTAAAATGTATTTTTATTTTATATTTTTGATATAAATCTTCTGCGATAATTAGTTTCAAAGATGCTTTGGGATTTGGAATATTATATTGGTAAATAGATGTTTTTTTTGGTTTAGTAATTAAATTGGATTTTCTAAAGTAGAAATAGTATCATTACTATTAATATGATTGGGGTATAGTTAGTCTTAAAGTTATATTTCCTTAGATAATTAATGTTAGAAGGAAAATATTATTTTAATAAGTTTGATTTTAGTATTAGGGATATTTAATCTAAATAATATCTTTTCTTTTTCAAATGAGTTTGGAGATTAAATCATTTATGTAGTTGGATAATTCATAAATCAAATAGTTAATCCAAAATTTATCTTTTAAAGTTTTGTTACTTTAAAAAGTTTAATTATTTATTAATTTAGTTATTTAGATTTGATTAAACTAGATTGTAATAGTATATCAAATATTAAATTGAGACAAAGGGGAAACTAATTTTGTAATTAGTTTCATTATTTAAGTGATAATATTATTGGTGTAGATTGTTTGTTAAAGGTTTATTTATAGGTTTTAAATTTAATCAGATTAGATAATTTTGATGGATCTATTATCGTCCTTGGGCCTCGTCTATGGTCTTTATGACCTGTTTAGACTTGGAGGCCAACTTTCGTGCACAATAGACTCTGAGTCAACTCTAGTCAAACTGAAGCCAAGTGTCTCAGTTTGCATGTACAACCATTACCAATTGTATCGTTAAGCTTTAGATGCTTCTTGTAAGCCGATTTAGTGCACAGTTGACTTTTGGGTCAACTTAGTCAAACCTTGGACATCACCTCAGTTTGCATGCATGTAAACTTACCTGTCTTATTCTTAACCCTAATAAAACCTTGTTGGTCACGTTTGGGCTTAGTTGACTATCTGGTCAGTTCTCAGTCAAACCATGGTCAAAGGCCTTGGTTTGTGTGCTCAAGTGTTCCTTTGGTGTTTGATAACTTTTCAGCTCATTTGCACGTACTTTTGTGCATAGTTGACTTTTTGGTCAACTTTGGTTGACTTTTAGTCAATTGTCTCAATTTACGCACCGAACGGAGCTAGTAGCCTAGGGAACCCTTGTAGCTTTGTTTAGAGTTGTTTGATGAAGTTTGACTTTTGGTCAAACTTGGTCAATACTTCTATGATTGACCTTGGGGTGTTGCTAGACACTTCAATGTTGTTAGTCATTGGTTTTCTCTTTGCACTGTTTTGCATGCACATGAAGACTTGTGCCAGTTAGGAGTTTACTTCATAGTTGCATAAGTTTGTTTAGCATAGATGGCTAGTAGTTTTTTTAGAAAAATTTTGTAGTTGTGTTTTGCTCAACTTTTGGGCATGACAAGTTCTCTTATTGGTTGGTGCTCGGTAGAACTTCATGCTTGGTGCTCATTTTTGCCTCACTCGATGCCTATACTTTCTTTCTCTTTACCGGAATTCTTTGTTTACTATTTCCTTTTACCAAATGCTTTCTCTACCTTACCGACTCACCTTTTCTTCCTTGCCAAATGACCTTGACAAACATAATAACTTCCTTATAACTAATGACAACCAAAATAAACTCTTAGGAGTATCAATCTCCCCCTTTGGCATTAATTTGGTATGTTTGTTAAAAACCTTCAAAATCTTCAAAGTCATAATTTTTTTTTTCTCCTAGTCTATTTCTCTTCCTTGGTAAAACTTATTACTCCCCCTAAAGTAATAATTATGGTACATCTCCATACTATATATAATCTTCTTTATATTCCCCCTTTTATATCTATCAATCATATTCCAAAATCTTATATGTATTCCCCATTTTCTACTATGTATATATTCCCCCTTTTTTTAACAAAAATGACAAAATACTTACTTACTTTGTATCTGGTTTGGGGATCTTATCAAAACTACTTTTATACTTCTTTTGTGCATCCTTTAATGATGCTTTGCAGGTGTCTTGTAGTTTCTACAATATTATTAACTTCTCACTTATATCCACAGTATGATTAACCATGCTATCCATAGCACTTACATCTGGTGTGCTCACCAAGTATTTAGCTTTTTGTATTTGCCTCTGCAGTGATTCAATGTTTGGTAACAAAACTATTTGGAGTTATAAGAGATCCATCCTGATCTGGTTCTCCTCTTTTCTCAATTCAAATTGCACTCCCATCAAGTGCTTAAGCTTCTCATAATATTCAATTATTATTTTTGGTTCGGTGGAAATATTTGATAATAGCTCAGTGAGCTCTTTTTCCACATTTTCATCATTTTCCTTTATCTCCTTTGTGAAATTTGACAGTAAACAAATCTTTTGAAATATAGAAAGAATGGATTGCAGCACTTGTTCTAATGCATTGATTAAATCGAAAAGAGTTACCTTATCCAATGCTACCGATTGAAGAACTTCTTCAATCACTTTGGTCTCCATGTCTTTCTTGTGTACTTTCATCATATACTCAGTTGTGTTAGTTCCTCGATGATTGATTTGATTGACAAGTTCTTTTAACTGACTATACATATCTGCCTTTTCATTGATTTTTGCCTTTGAGACAATCTCATTCAAATCCTCTTAATCTGCTCCAACACATCAGCTTTCTGCTTTTTCGCTATAAGCTTGTCTTGTGCAACTTTCCTCTTTAACAAGTCACTAAACTTAGAGAGTTCCTTAGGGCTCATGTTAGTATAGTCAACCTTTGGTATAACTATAACCTAATTTATATCTACCTAAATTTAATATTTTCCTCTTCTTATACTTTCTCTTTGAACTTGATGTTATCTCTATTTGTGCATTAAGTGTTGTAATTATTATCAACTAAGATCAGTCAGTAATCTAAGCTCATCAGTTGGTAAAAGATAGAATAACGAGCTATAGGAGCTAGCCAGTTGAACTTACAAAGCCTTCATACCGATTAGTTACAAGGAAGAACCAAAAGAAAAAGAACATGGGTTTAGCCGAGTATGTTTATCGAGCATCGGAGTATACCGAGCATCAAGTCAGTGAACACTGAGCATTCTACACACCGAGCATTAGTTAATTCACCGAATAGAGAATGCAGTGTTTACTGAGTTGTTCAGGAAATGGCATAGTAATTAGGAAAGACACATATCTCTATGCAAATAGTTTATACATATCTATAAACATTTTACCAAGATTGAGACATATTTATTATGGATGTAATCATTAAATGTTGTGATGATTCCTATGTAATAGTTAGATCTAGGTTATTTTTGTACACTGTAGATCTTAGGTTTTCTAAGATGTTGTAAACCTAATTAGGTCAAAGAAATTTTCTATATAATTGTAATTGATGTCATTTGACAAGAGAGAAGACATGACAAGGAGATCATGAAGCAGTAGTCACTTATAGGACATCAGAATTCAGACAAGGGTTTATATGAATGAGCAGTTATTAGAGTTAGTATTCAGTTTATCAGAGACATACAAGGCTACCGAGAAGAACAGAGAGTAATATAATACACATCAAGGTGAAATCTATTTAGTATTTCATAGATCTGATTCAGACAAGTTTAAGTTGTCAATTGTAGATATTTTCTATTATCTTTTAACCATTATAGCAAGATTGTAAATCTCTTAATAGAGTAGACTTAACCGTCTGTTGTAAATCTCCTAACTGGGTGCACACTTATTTGGTGTTGCTAAAATCCTTTTACAAGGTAGATCTAATCGATTTTATGTTACTCCTAATAGATTAAGATCATCATAAGTGATCACACTTGTAGCCTTAACCGACATAATTTATTTACTGCAGTAGTGAAGAATTTGTGGGTGTCATCCCCACCGCAGTTTTTACCTTCTAAAAAGGGTTTATGTGTAACCAAAATACTTGTGTCATGTGTTTTATTTCATGAGTGATTTTTGTTTATTTTCATGTACTCTACATTTACAAGTTATTTGAATGTATGTTGCAAATAATGGAATTAGTTGGTTAGATAGACACTACTATTGTAGTTGTTAATTCAGTAAAAAAATTTGAGGGTACTGATTCACCCCTCCCCTCTCAGTACTATATCTTTCATATTCCAACACTTGATGCCTCTTTGCATCATATTGAGTTGATGTTTCATCAGTTTTATCTTCCTTCTCCTTCTTCTTCTCTTCTAGCTTCTTCTCTTCTTTCTTCTCATTTATTTCTTCCTTCTTTTCTTGTGTTTCCTTTTTCTTTTCTTCTACCTTTTCTATCTATTTTAGTTTTTATGTTTCTTTCTCTTGTTTCTATTGACCTGTAACCTTGGTGGGGCTCACTGACTCTATTTTCTGACCTTGAGTAGTTTCTTTCTTTGTTGTCTGCTCTTCGGTCTCTTTTGGTTCATTATCTTTTGTTGGCTCGGTAGCAGTCTCAGCATCAGTAGGTGCAACATCAATCACCTCTATATCTAGAAAATCCATTACTTGTATGATTACTAGCTCTTTTGTCAATAACCTTACAGTAGCCGAATAATCTATATCCATGGCTTCTGATTCTATGGCCTTGGTTGCCATTAAATTTTCATCTTCTTTAACTATTTCATCAGGGTCTTGTTCGATAATGTCTTCTATAATTAATTCTTCCTTATTTTTTATCAATCCAACCGGCTTGGATTTACCCTCTTCAACTGTTATATCTTCAATTATCGATTGGTCAATGAAAAAAATCTTTCTCCAAAGATCATCGGTATCCTTTTCTACTTCTTATAATTGACTGACCATTATACTTAAAGCTCTTCCTTTCACCAGAAATATTTTTTAGTATTCATTAAGTGTATCCTTTATTCCTCTCTTTGTAAGGTTTGGTACTATGATTTCCAATGATCTCTCTGTCATCTATTTTTCAGTACCAAGTGCATATTTCCATTTGGCATCTATTTTCTTATACAATTCTCATTCTAGATAATCTACAACTTCAACTGGTAGCATCCTAAATTTGTGTAATGTGGTAATGATTGTTTCTTTTGTTTTATCCTTCTCCTCATTGTTCCTTGTGTCAAACTTTTATTTCTCCATGACTGAATAGGCTCCATATTTCTCCAATGTCTTGATTAGTTCATCAAGACTTCTATTCTTTTTTTGGAGCTATCTTGAATTGTGACAAGTCATCTGACTCGGTGTCACTCTCCTTTTGTAGTTTCAATTTTCTCCAGTCCTTCTAGTAGCCTTTCTTTCCCTAACATAAGCTTTTCTTCACAGGCTCTGCTTCCATTTTCTTCTTTCTTCTCGATGTAGAGGTAGACCGAGTAGATGGTCTTACACCAGCAGGACTAGGGATTTCCTTCTTAATTTTTATTTTCTTACCTTTTATCACTGAAGGCTCAGCAATATCTTCCTCAGCTTCATCAACATCAACAATACCTAATTTCTCTCATAATTCACTAATCATTTTACCTGTTTTCCTTATTACTTTTGGTATCAATATACATGTTCTTATTTTCTCCTTCACCTCTTCATAGGTGTCATACTGATGCAGGAGCATCACAGGTCCTTGGAAATCCTTTGTCACCAAAAACAAGTTTGAGTTTTCCTATGTTGCTTGGTTCCTGCTTTGACTGAGTTGGCTTGGTAGTTTCTTAGTTCCTTCGTTAACCGAGTTGGTTGGTTAATTCCTTGGCGCTCAGCTATCTTTTCCTGTGTTTAGTTGTCCTTGCTTACCGAGTTGTTTGTTTTAGTTTTCTATTGAGGTCGACTTGTGCACTTAATTATCATCATGAATTTAATGTTGGTATCTATCATTGGGAAGCGTGTGGACCTAGAACTAGGTGTTCCTTCCGTTAATGGTAGATCTAAAGGTCAACTTGTTCAGTAGCCTCTTATATATATTGTAATCTTTGGTTGTATTATTGGGAAGTCAGTTTTGGTAGGAGATAGAAGTTAGAAGATTGAAGATAGTTTCTAAATCATTTCATGTTGGAGGACTATTGTACTTGAATTATAATATCTGACCCTAATCAGGAAGGCCTTACATCCCAACATGTATGAATCTATTTGATGAAATATAAAGGAGTTGATCTCCATTCTCTCTCTCATTGGTCTATTGTTGTTTTTGTGTGTGATCTCTATAGGGTAGATCTGGTTTAGGGTGTGCCTTTGGCCCCTCATTCTCCTTTGCCCCTACACTAGGTGGTATCAAAGTGAAGGTGAGATCTGGATCTAGATTTGTGAATCTAGGTTTGAGGGTTCCTTCTTGTCAAACCCTAGTTGATTTTTTGTGGGTAGCAGATTGTGATATGGCCTGCAATTTTAGAGGGTTTCAAGATGGTTTGTGGGAGGTGAGATGCAGATCCAGGATTGGAAGACATGTTGAGACAACTTGCTGCTAGGTTATAAGTTGTTGAGACAGCCCAGCATAGAGGAAGACATCTTGAAGATGTTAGTGATGATAAAAATGAGGAAGAACAAGGTGATGTAGAACCTGCACCAGTGATGGATCAAGGTGAGGAAAGATTGTTGAAGGCTTTGACAAATTTGAAGTCTACACCACATTTCAATCCTCCTAAGTATAGTGGAAAGCTAGATTAAGATGAATTGATTTATTGGATCATCGAGATGGAAAAGTACTTTGAATATAAAAATGTTCCTGAGGAAAAGAAGGTGAAAATTGCAAGCACAAAGTTGAAGAGTCATGCATCCTTGTGGTGGGAAAATCTACAATTGGATAGAAAGAGGAAAGGCAAAGACAAAATTAAGGTATGGAATAAGATGGTGAATAAGTTGAAAGGCAAGTTTTTACGTTGTGATTATTAGATTAACCTAGTTAGGTGAATGCAAAGTTTAAGGCAGAAAGATAGCTCGGTAAAATATTATATTGAGGAATTCTATAGATTAGATATTAGATCTGGACATGATGAAGATTAAGTGGAAAGAATTGCTAGGTACTTAAATGGACTGAGAGTTTCCATCCAAGAAGAAATTAGTTTGGTTAATTTGGAAAACATCGAGGAAGCTTATCAGTTTGCCTTGAAAGATGAGGAGAAATTGAACAAAAGACATGAGCAAAGACAAAGAGGTAGAGGTGGTAGAATCCCTAGATGAAGAGGTAGATCTTATGGTGAAAAAAATAGATCTAAACCAGAAAAGACAAATTTGGATAAAGGAAAGACCGAGTGGAAAGGTGAAAGTTCATCTAGAGGAAGAGGCAATAAATACCGAGGTGGTTATCACAGAGGTGGTTTCTGAGGAACTTGTTAGAATTGTGGAGAAGACGGACATAGATCATTTGAATGTACACATGTAAGTAAGAAGGTTGGTAGCGGTAGAAATTCTTTGGTGCAAGAAGACTCACCGAATGAACCTGAGAAGGAAAAGAACTTGATGGTAAGGAGAGCACTTTGGAGTGAAAGTGATAAGGAAGATCCAGTAAGGAAAAGTTTGTTCAAAACCAGATGTAGATTTTCTGATGAAGTATGGAAGGTAATCATTGATAGTGGAAGCTCATAGAACTTGGCATCTGAGGAAATGGTTACAAAGTTGCAGTTGAAAAGGTTGGAACACCCGAAGCCCTATCAGACTTCATGGATCAAGGATGAGCATACACTCTTGGTAAGTGAACAATGTTATGTGAATTTTAAAATTGGAAAGTACTATGATAAGGTGTTATGGGATATCATGCCTATGGGTTGTTGTCATATTTTTTTGGGTAGACCTTGGCAATATGATAGACATGCCATATATGATGGGAGATTGCATAAATATACTATTTGGGCTGATGGGAGAAGAAAAATCTTTTTACCTTTGATTGAAGAACCTGTTAGTAGTGTTTGTACCTTTGTGAAATTTTTCTTGATGGAATGAAGAAACTTTGTTAAGGATTTGAAAAAGAATGATGTATGTTTTGTTGTGATTCCTAACAAACCAAGTAAGAAAATAGAGGATAGCATACCTGAAGAGCATGATAAGTTACTCACCGAGTATAGAGAGATCATTTCTGATAATTTACCTAATGGTTTTCCACTAAAGAGAAGCATTGATAATTGTATGGATTTAATCCCTGGAGCTAGTATACCGAATAAGGCACCACCTCAGTTGACACCTACTGAGAATCAAGAATTGTACCGACAGATTCAAGAATTGTTGCAAAAAGGTTTGATCCAAAAAAATTTGAGTCCTTGTGTAGTACCAGTTTTATTTTCACCTAAGAATAATGGATAATGGTGAATGTGTACGGATTCCAAAGAAATCAACAAGATAAGAGTGAAATATAGGTTTCCTATACCGAGAATGGATGTCATAATGGATAGTTTGACTGGAGCAAAGTATTTTACCAAAATTGATTTGAAAAGTGGATATCATCATATCAGAATCAGAGAAGGTGATGAGTGGAAGACTAATTTTAATACAAAAGAAGGTTTGTATGAGTGGTTGGTTATGCCTTTTGGTTTAACTAATGCACCGAGTACTTTTATGAGATTGATGAATGAAGTTTTGAAGAGATTCTTAGGTAAATTTGTGATTGTATACCTAGATCATATTCTAATATTCAGTAAGATTAGAGAAGAGAATTTTTTGCATGTTAAACAAGTATTGTAGAGGTTAAAAGAAGAAAAGTTGATGATAAATCTGAAAAAGTGTTCTTTCATGCAAGAGGAGATTGTGTATTTGGGATTTGTGATTTCAGTTGATGGTTTGAAAATGGATCCTGAAAAGGTTGAAGCTATTTTGAATTGGCCTACAGCTGAGAATACTAGTGAGGTAAGATCATTTCATGGTTTGGAAAGTTTTTACCAAAATTTCATTAGGAATTTCAGTTCAATTTGTAATGCTATGACTGAGACTATGAGAGGAGACAAAAGAGAATTTAAGTGGACACATGAAGCTGATAAAAGTTTTGAGACTCTAAAGTAGAAGGTTGTTGAATTACCTATGTTAGCATTGCCTAATTTCAATAAGGTATTTCAAGTGGAATGTGATGCAAGTGGTAGTGCAATAGGAGCCATTTTGAGTCAAGAAGGTAAACCTGTTGCTTTCTTTAGTGAAAAGTTAAATGATGCAAAAATGAAATATTATGTGTAGGATCAAGAATTCTATGCTATTGTTCAAGCCCTAAAGAAATGGAGACATTATTTGATACTGAGTGAATTTGTGTTGTATACTAATCATAAAGCTTTACAGTATTTGGGTAGTCAGAATAAGTTGAATCAGAGACATATGAAATGGGTTGAATATTTACAGATTTATACATTTGTGATAAAACATAAGAGTGGAGTCACTAACTGACTTGCAAATGCATTGAGTAGAATAAGATCTTTGATGACCGAGATGAAAATTGAAGTTCTTTATTTTGATGACATGAGAGATTCATATGAATTTGATCCTAATTTTTCTGAGCTGTGCAGAAAGTGCAAAGCACCTATTCAAGATTAATCGAGTACTAAATGGGAAGACTATTACATTCAAGGAGGTATGTTGTTTAAAGGTATTCAATTGTGTATACCGAGAGGATCAATGAGAACTAATTTGATAAAGGAGAAACATAGTAGTGGTTTGGTTGGACACTTTGGTTTTGACAAGACATTGAATTTGCTTAAGGAGAAATATTTTTGGCCACATTTGTATAAGGATGTTTAGAAATTTATGAAAAGTTGTGGCATTTATCAAGTTGCAAAGGGAGTAAGTCAGAATAATGGATTGTATATACCAATTTTTGTTCCTAAGAAACCTTGGATTGATATTAGTATTAATTTTGTTCTTGTCTTAGCGAAGATAGTAAGAGGTAATGATTCTACATTTGTTGTTGTGGATAGATTTTCTAAAATGGCACATTTTATACCCTGTAGAAAGACATCAGATGCAATACATATAGAAGATCTTTTCTTTAAGGAAATTGTCAGATTGCATGGATTACCGAGGAGTATCATCTCTAACCGAGATAGTAAGTTTGTTGGATACTTTTGGAAGACTCTTTGGAGAAATTTTGGTACCGAATTGAAATATAGTTCTACATTTCACCCACAGACTAATGGACAAATAGAAGTTTTGAATAGAAGCTTGGGTAATCTTTTGAGATGTTTAGTTGGAGACACACTGAATAATTGGGATTCTATGTCGGCACAAGCAAATTTTTCATACAATAATTCAGTGAATAGGAGTACTAGAAAAACACCTTTTGAGACTGTAAATGGAATGCAACTGAGAGGTATATCAAATTTGAGGAATATTGTCGATGAAGAAAAGAGAAGTGCTGAAGGAGTAAAGTTTTCTAAGTTTATGAAGACATTGCATGAAGATGTGAAACATAAGTTGGAGAAAAGTAATAAAAAATACAAAGACAGAGATGATAGATCAAGAAGACATAAGACTTTTGCAATTGGTGATGAAGTAATGGTTCATTTGAAGAAAGGCAGATTTCCTGTTGGAACATATGGGAAGCTGAAAATGAAGAAGTTTGTTCCTTGCAAGATTTTGAGAAAATTTGACAGTGGAAATGCTTATGACATTGAGTTACTTGATGACATGGATATATCACTTGTATTCAACATTGTTGATTTGTATGAGTACCATGAATTAGATGAAGAAATGATAGTACTGAATGATTATCCTAAGAAACAAATAGAAGAAGTTGAGCATATTCTGGAACAAAGAGTTGGTAGAAGTACAAGAGGAAAATAGTATATGGAATATCTGGTAAAGTGGAAGAATAGAGAGATTGAAGACAGTTCTTGGATTTCACAATCTAAGTTGGATTCATCTTGGGTTGTACCTACTGCATGATTCAAAGAATCATTTCAAATAACCCCAAGTGTGTGATGTAGGAGAATCTCAAGTCCTTGGCAATCCTGTGTCACCAAAAACAAGTTTAAGTTTTCCTATGTTGCTTGGTTCTTGCTTTGACTGAGTTGGCTCGGTAGTTGCTCGGTTCCTTTGTTAACCGAGTTGGTTAGTTAATTCCCTGGTGCTCGGTTATCTTTTCCTGGTGCTCGGTTGTCCTTTCTTACCGAGTTGTTTGTTTTAGTTTTATGTTGAGGCTGACTTGTTCACTTAATTATGGTCATAGATTTAATGTTGGTATCGATCATTGGGAAGCGTGTGGACCTAGATCTGGGTGTTCCTTCTGTTAATGGTGGATCTGAAGGTTGACTTGTTTGGTAGCCTCTTGTATATATTGTAATCTTTGGTTGTAGTTTTTGGACATCCGTTTTGGTAGGAGATAGAAGTTAGAAGATTGAAGATAGTTTCTGAATCCTCACATGTTGGAGGACTGTTGTACTTGAGTTATAATAGTTGGTCCTAACTGTGAAGGCCTTATAGCCTGGCATGTATGAATCTATTTGATGAAATATAAAGGAGTTGATCTACATTCTCTCTCTCATTGGTGTTTTATTGCTTCCGTGTGTGATCTATGCAGGGTAGATCTTGTTTAGGGTGTGTGTTTGGCCCCTCATCCTCCTGTGCCCCTGCACCACATACTGAGTTGCAATTCTATCCATTGGTTTCTCCAATAGTCTTTGTATTTGTATAG
Organism: Chamaecyparis obtusa; assembly: GCA_027943335.1. NCBI lineage: Eukaryota > Viridiplantae > Streptophyta > Pinopsida > Cupressales > Cupressaceae > Chamaecyparis > Chamaecyparis obtusa. Next base: position 350,988 of record BSBK01007367.1, read on the forward strand.
TGGTTGCATCTATGTTCATCTCATATCGCATCGGGGGTAACCACTTTGTTCTAGGATCTACTGTCCTTATGATACACACATCGGTGTCTACTTTAAAACATAATTCATCTTAATACTCTTCCACTAACTAAGGTGGAATCCTATACCTTTTATGCATTCTAGATTGGAATTTATTGAAATAATCATCCATTATGACATTAAAATTGTCACCCATGCTTTGAATAAAATCACTAATTTGATAAACTATGGGTTTATCTGCACTCCATGTGACTTCACCGACTTTTGGAAATGAGTTTTGAAAATTAAAGAATATACATACCAACAGTGGACCAAACTTCAGTGTATTTGACTTTTCCTTCTGAATGGTATTCATATTTTCATCTAGTTGTTTCAACAGAATCTTGCATAAGTCAATTTTCATATCCTTCTTCACCTTTTTGTATTTAATATCCATAGCTCTATTGGGTACATTGTCTACCTGAGATGATTGGAATATCCTATATGATATAATATTCAATGCAATTTTCAATTCCAGGTCTTCAACTGTAGAAAGTTTCAAGCCTCTTCCATCCCATTTAGATTTTTTTAGCTCGCACAATTTGTTCTTGTCTATCTACTTATAGGCCCTCGGTCTATCACTGATCAAAAATCCAGTAACAATATATAAAACATCCTTAGTTATCTTTACCAGCCCATTAAGCCACATAAACCTATCATGAACTCTACTCAGTATGATTCTTATCCACTCATTCTAGAAGACTATTGGTAAATGCATTGCATGAACCAAACCCTTTTCTGTAGGTGTGTTTGATCATTCTTCAAGTTCCCATTTACAAACAACTTCTTCTACGATGAATCAATCTTAGCTTGATATATATCTTTGATCTTGCAATGAATGAAGGTGCAAACATCTTCAATCAAAATAACTCTTGGTAGGATCAAGGATAGGGCTCCAATTTTATTGACTTTTGTAGCAACGGTGGGTGGAAGCTTGTGCTTTGGGTTTACAGGGTTGATCTTCTCAACTACGACTAGCTTATGTAACTTAGGTGCCATTGATCTCAAAAATACCTTGAAAAATACTAGGGTTCAAATTTAATAGTAATAGAATCTATAATTTCAGCTCGATGAGCACTAGAAATACCTTAGATGATCTTGCAAATGTTCAGAATGCTTAGTTTGATTTCTCAAGAATGCTCTTCAATCTCGTATCTCTTACTTTTGAAATGTGCTCACAAGAATGTAAAGTAAAAATGGAGTGTCTTGCCCTCTATTTATAGTTTTTCCTTTAGGTTAGGACTTCCAATGGCTATAAATGCTTTTAATGCTCATTACCTAACTTTATTTTACCATTTAACCAAACTAGTCTTTACTTCACCGAATCCAACAAAATAACTCAAATACATTACCGATCAACATATGAAAACATAACTTCAAATTACTTATCCAAATGCATCTAGATATGTTGATATGGATCTTTGTACTAAATCTAGGAACCAATTTAAGATAAACTTTAGGTAATCTTCTCCTATTCATACCTTGACCAATTAAGTGAAGATAGGTGCACCCAATCCAAAGGATGTGGTGCCATCACTAGCTCCCAATTTTGTTCCATCATCTTGTGATTTTCTTCTCCAAGCTTTATTCATTTGTTCCCAGATTTTATTAATGTTAACTGGAGTCTTTTCATTCAGTTTCTCTTCGGTAGAATCCTTATTTTAGTACCTACAGTCCTTAGCAAGGTGACCGACTCTGTGGAAATGGAAAAAAATCCATTCTAGTGTTTCTCCATGATTTCCTATTGTTCATTCTATGCATCCTGAAGCAATTTTTAGCTATGTGGCCAAATCTTCCACATTTAGTACAAGTAATCCTTGTATTATAATCCTATGGTATAGTAGGTCCTTGTCGATTGTTGTCAACATTCTGTCGTTTAGGGATCCATTTTTCATGTCTCCTTTGTGACCTACATTCTCTACATTTTCAACCATATCTCTTTCATTTTTTATAGTAACCATGAAACCTTGGTTTCCTTGGAGTTTTCACAACTCTTGATCTACATTAAAATGACTTATGTCCATACTTATTACAATTATAACAATGACCTTTAAATTTAGGATAATTTGGAGGATTACCTCTCTTGCTTCTGTAGATGTTAGTTGTATGTTCTGGTTTCCCACAATGATAACAGGTAGGCTTCTTAGACTTTGTTGGGGTAGCGGATTTGTCTCGGTTGATTTCTTGTTTGGAGGACTCACCCTTCTCAGTAGTACTATTTGCATTGAAACTGAGTCCAAAGGTCTCCTTTGGTTCCCTTTGGTTCCCTTTGATTTCTAAGTTGTTCATCCTGAATATTCAATGCTTCATTTCTTTTCATGATTTCATTAGCATATTTCTTAGCTTTCATATCATTCTTCAAGTGTTCATTCTCATATCTTAATTCTGCAATCTCACCGACTTTCCAAGCAACATCCTAATTTGCCATAACAAGTTAATCTGTCAAGTTTTAGTGAGTTTGTGTCAGCCTCATATTTTCAATTTATTTCTCATCTAGTCTTGTATTCATTTGTCTTCTTTATTCTTCAACATTTCTTTTGTCATCCTCATCTTTTCCTTTTTGTTTCGCGATCTCACACATCCTTACCGATTGTGCTTCTTATTCTATTTTCAATGTTTTGACCTAATCAGCTAGATTCTTATTCTTTTCAGATAGTTCTGATATAATTGTATCAAATTCATCAGATATACTTCCCTCTGATAGTTATTCAAGTTCTTCAACTTGATCTTGAGTATCTTTCAACTGTAATACAAGCTCCTTCCTTTTATTGATTGAATATTTCAGTTTCCTACTCAACTCTTCAATTTTCTCATTAGCCATCTTCAACTTTGTTTCCATATTGTCAATTATTCTTTCATATTTGTAACTTTCCATCTTTTTAGATCTTTCCTCTCAAGTGACTAAACTCCTTAATAAGATATCGAGCTCTGATACCAATTGTTGGATTCAGGTGTGGAAAGGTAAGTACTGAGAGGGGAAGGGTGAATCAGTACTCTAAATTTTTTTTAAACTTTTATGAACTTCCTTCACATTCATTTACTGACTCCTTAACATTTGTATGCATCACATGAAAATAAATAAAACATAAGATAATCAACACATTACACAATTATTTTGGTATTGTAGAAATCCTTGTTAGAGGATAAAAACTGCGATGGGGATGACACCCACAACACTTCACTACTGCAGAATAAATTTTCTCCCTTAAAGCTAAAATGTTTAGCTATTTTTGATTGCTTAACCTATTAAAGGTATTAACCTAGTTAAGAGTTCTAAGACTGCTAATTCTACTCTGTTAAGAGATTTTACAACTCTAATCTAAGAATTGCACATGGTTAAAGGATTTACAATTAAGATCTATTAGGATCTGCTCGGTTAAGAGACTTATACAATTTTGATTACTCCTTAATCAGTAATAACAAAATGTTTGTCAAACTTGCATCATCAAATTCTGTTTAAACTCTATATGATCATCAATTCATTACCTCATACTGTGTATCCATTACACTAATCAATTCAGTATTTGGTACCTTAATTTTGAATTTGTTCCACAATAATCTGTTACTCAGTAGCTTCACTACTTATTCACCTTCTTCTTTGATCTGCAATCTCTAGTTTCTCTTCACATACATATGCCAGCTTTTTTATCTTCATACTTTGATCTTCTTATATAAAAAATTTAAGCAGTGCTAGATGTTCTAGAATCTTCATTACAAGTAGTGATAGAATTTGATACACTTCCAATGCATATTTCATCCTTAATTCTTATCGGCTAATCACACCTTGTAATCATGTGTAATCATTAGATTTAAATCTCTAATGTTCTATTATACAATCTCCTCAAGATTGGTAAATCATTTTCTAATCGGTGTCTAGGTTCAATGTACTTAGAAATCTTCTGGTGTTGACATGTTCTACTCGGTAACACATTTTCTTTAACTTGTTAACTAATTTCCCTTCTCCATTTTTTTCTTAGTAGAGATTTGTGCTCGATGCTCTGTTCTTCCTTGCTCAGTGCCTATACTTACTTTCTCTTTACCAAAATTCTTTGTTTACTAATTCCTTTTACCAAATGCTTTCTCTACCTTACCAACTCATATTTTCTTCCTTACTGAATGACTTTGACAAACATAATAACTTCCTTATAACTAATGAAAACCAAAATAAACTCTTAGGAGTATCAAAATCATGAACAATTCAATTTGAGGACACACGTCCATTTCCTAAAATCGCCACTAGGTTAGCAACAAAGAATATTGCATAATTGATCCATAGTGATCCAACAACTATGACACTCACTTTTTGAACAACCAAAAAATAGTCCTCTGATAAATCACCCAAAACTTAGTCAAACCAAAATATGAACTTCTAATAGTCGAACAAGATCAAGTACAAATATCCCTCAACATATCCATAACTGTGCAACATCTGATACTCAATACAGTAGCCAAACCAATCCAAACACTTTACTGAACAAACCAAGAACGTTGTCTAAAGTAAGATAATATGTTGACATCAATGAAAAAGCATCAATGTCACCACATATATGCAATATATCTCTAAAATGTCCAATAGTAACAACATACACTTCCTTTCCTCAACTCCCAACCAGAGAAAACTTTTTGGATTTTATCGATGGCATCCACAAATTCAACAGGAGTCTTGAACAAAATTAATACATAAACTTGCATGTTTTGAAGAGATGATTTCAATAGTTGAATCTTACTAGCCTGACTTAGCAAAGTCCCTTTCCATCCAACAAGTTTCTTGTTAAACCTTTCAATTAGAGAATTCCAAAAGGAATCTGGTAGTTTCGAGCAGAGAGGGAGGCCCAAGTTAGTGGAGGGAAGGGAGCCAATCTTACAACCCAAGATGTTAGCAATCCTATGTTGCCTCTCCTTAGGAGTCGCAGTGAAGAAAAGATAGCTCTTACTCTAGTCAATCATCTAACCTAAAGCCTAGACATAAAGATTCAAAGTGTTCTTCAATTGTCTAGCTTCCCTTATAGAAGAGTTTCCCATGAAGATTTTGATCATCAACAAACTGTTGATGAGAGAAAACCAAGTTAGAGGATGAAGGATTCAGACCCCTAATAGTTCCTTCAAGCACAAAATTTTTCAAATATCTCCCCAAAATTTCCACCATAATAGTGAAGAGAATGGAGGAAATAGGGTCTCCATGTCTGAGGCCTCTAGACAACTTTTAAAAATGAGACAGAGAGCTATTAACAATAACAAAAAGAGAAGATGTAGAAATCAGTTTCCAAATAAGTTGTAGGACTATATTACCAAATCCAAAGGCCTTTAAGACTTTAAATAAGAAATATCAATCCACCCGGTCATAGGCTTTGGATAAGTCCAGCTTCATAAGGAATCCATGTTTCTTGGAGACCTCCAAAGAATGAATATTCTCATTCACTGTTATAATAGACTCAAGGATCTATTTTCCTGAGACAAAAGTATTTTTTTGAGGGTAAATTGTAGAAGGAAGAAGAACCAATAATCTTTAAGTAAGAACTTTTAAGATAATCTTATAAAATAAATTACAAAGGATAATAGGGTGATAGCAGTCCATTGAAGAAACCCCTGAAGATTTTGGAACCAAAACAAGAAAAGTGGAATTTAATTCTTTCAGTAATTTCCTAGCTCCAAAGAATTTTTTGACTGCGTTAACAACATCCAGTTCCACAATATGCTAGAAATTATGAAAAAAGAACATGGGGAAGTTGTCAAGATCCAAAGCTTTGTTCCCCTCAAAACAAACACTATTTTTTTAATCTCCATCCTAGATGGGATAGTAGTCAAAAATTTGTTTTTCTCTTCACCAAAATAGAAGGGATAGCCTCTAATAGATTATCTTGAGCTTCATCATTTAGGAAAAGAGAAATGGAAAGAAGAGAAGAGAAGCAGTAGATAGGTTCCCCCTAATGTCTTCTTCCTTCTCCAACATCACATCATCAATAGAAATGTGAGAGATCCTATTAGCATCCTTATGTTTATGTGTTGTTAAATGAAAGAACTAGGTATTTTTTTCACCTGCAGATATGTTGGTTCCTCAAATTGGACTTTATGCTTGTAGTAGCAACCAATACATCTATAGTTATTAAGGAAGGGTTAAATCCAAATAGAAATTCAAAGATGACTGGACCAACTATAGGGACAAGACTGCCCTCTACACTTCTGGCTCTACAATACCAAGGAGGGTACTCCTAATCCAATAAAAAAATCTTTTTTTCAACAATCATAGACTGGATTTCAAAACAACAGATAGATGGTAAGGAAATACTAAATGGTAACCACTCATTTATAGATTCTCCATTACCATTTGATAAAATACAACTTGTAGGTCACAATACCTTGAAGATCTTGATAGATTTATATCAAAATTAGGAATACAACAAAACTTTATCAAGAAATTATTTCTATAAAATAGGTTCACTATTGGCCAATGCCTTATCCATTCGGTAATATCTTACTGCAAAGTGAAACACACAGACAATATACTGAACTTTGATGATTTATAATCCCCAAAAACACTACCACCCTGTGATAATACTAATTAGAGAACTCATAGATTCACACTACTTACTAACATCCTTATGAAAGCTTCAGAGAATTAGTGTTATATCCAAAGCCTATTTAATTTGATCTTTAGATCAAAGCTGAAAAATGACAACACATACACAGAGATAATCCATGCAATGAATCTGAAAACTCATAACTCAAAGAAGAAATACACATAGGAGAGATATGAACCCTGGATTTTATTTAATTTGTTGAAACATATTTCATGTATACACAATGCTTTAGAACATAAGCCATCTAAATATTGAGATAAACTAGTAATACTTGCTTTTCTATATTAAAAACTTGACTTAATACAGTCTGATGTACCCTAGACTCAGAACTTGTCAATAAAATGTTCAAGTTCTGGTCATTCTAAAGTGATCCTGGGAATCCTTTTATAGAATACAAGGATTGCATACAAGCTTCAGTCGATCATTTTAGAAGAGACAAAATAATGACAATCATATAAGACAAGAGTTTGATAGATACAACATTTTTCTGTTACATTATACAAAGTTCCTTATATACTTGAGCGCCAAAATTTGCAACAATTTCCAAAGTTAGTTCAAGTTCTGTCAAGTGTTTCTTTTGTGTTTTCCTTAACCATATGAGATATTTTATGCTATTTTCCTTGCTTCAAGGAGTTGAAGAAGTGCCACATGTTGCAGCTTCAATGAGTAACTCTTCATTCTTTCCACTCTCTGAAGAATATGTAGCTTCCCAAGATGTGTAGATTTCTTCACTAGGCCAATGGAAGGCTACCACCTCATCTCTCTTTTGTACCAAAATACCCCAATCAAATTTTACCTGATGGACCTCTTTGTTTAGGAATTCAAAATGTACTCTGGCATCTTATAGTATTTCAATTTCCTGGACAAACAGAATATTGCTATCTGCACTCAAAATGTTGCTTACCCCGGTTGACAATTCTTCGTCTAGTTGTCCCAACCATACCTTTTTGTCTTTTATAGTTCCATTCCTTTTGAAAAGGTTGGGAAACATTTGAAAGAAATCTATTAATCTCTATTGAGCATTTTAGGTTGTCATTAGTATCAAAGGATAGTAAACAGGTCGGTTGGTTATTTACATTGAGACAGTCGGTAACTAGAAGTAAGACAGAGCATTCGATAAAGCCTTATACCAAGCATCACATAGTTAACCGAGCACTAGCAACACCGACACCAATGGTTAGTAAACACTGAGCATCACAGTGTACACTAAGAAGATTATATAGTGTTTACCGATGATCATAGTAAACGGCATAGTAATCTAAAATGGCACATTATTCTATGCAAATGGTTATAACAAATCGTAAAATAGTTTACCAAGATCGAGGAGCATTTATTGTAAAAGATATTCATTAAATGTAATGATTATCTTATTTGTATTAGTTGATCTAGGTTATTTTGCACCGTAGATCTTAGGGTTATGATTTTCTTTTGTAACCTAATTTCTGTTTAAGTGGCAAAAACATAACACTATATATTGTATATTTTCACACCATTTTATGGGGTTGTTGAACTGATATATATGAATCATGGAGCACTTGAAGAAATTTCCTATCTTCAAGACAATTAGTTTACCAAGAAAAACAAAGTACAAAGGTTTTCAGATTGAACAGAATCAGAGAAGGCTACCGAGCAGAACAGAGCAGAGAACCATCACAGATAAGGTGATATTTTGATAAGAACTTATAGATCTATTTCAGACAATTGAGTTGTCAACTAGTAGATAGTTACCTATTACTTTCTAACAATTGTGATAGATTTTTTTGTGAAATCTCTTAAGGAGTAGACTTAACAGTCCTTGTATAAATCTCTTAACCGAGTACACACTTCATATAGTGTTGTTAAATCCTATGACTAGGTAGATCTAGCTGATCTAATATGTTACTCCTAACAGGGTAAGATCACCAGAAGTGATCAAAACTTGTAGCCTTAATAGGAAAACCTTTTCTATCTGCAGTAGTGAAGAATTTGTGGGTGTCATCCCCATTGCAGTTTTTACCTTCTAACAAGGGTTTCTGTGTTACCAAAATACTTGTGTTATGTGATTGTCATATTGATTTCATATTGTTTACTTTCTTAAGTTAACTAGATGATTGACTTATGCAATTAGATTCAAGTTATTTTGATCAGTTATCACAGTATTTAGTCGTAAGTCAGAAAGGTTTTTGCAACTAAAGTTTTGAAGGCACTGATTCACCCCTCCCCTCTCAGTACCTATCTCTCCTAATTCCAACAATTGGTATCAAAGCTCAGTTCTCTTATTTAACAATTTAACCACTGAAGGGAAAAGATCTAAGTCATGGAGAGATACAAGCTTGACAAGACTATTGAGAATCAGAAGATAAAAATGCAGATGTTTGTGGAACAATACAAACAAGCCAAGGAAGAACTGAAGAAATTACTGGTTGAAAGAAAGAACCTTGCAATTTAGTAGAATGAAATAAGCTATCATGAAGAACCTATTGATGACATATTTGATCATATTGGATCAAGCTCTGGAAGCATCTCTGACAGATTCAAAAGCATAATCTCTGAGCTATCTGAAAAGAATCAGCATCTATCCGAGCAAGTGAGAGCACTTCAAATCGGTCATGAATCTCAAATGGTGAGAATGGTGGAAATCATGAACAATGGTAGACAAGCTGAACAAGATCAAAATCTGGCTATTGAAGACCGAAGACTGATGATTGAACAACTTCAAGAAAAAGAAAGCGAAATCTAGAGATTCACTGATCGTCACTTCCAAGTATCAAATTAGATGATGACAGTCAATCAAGAAATGAACCGAGTAAATGGAGAATTATCAAGAAGACTTGAAGATGTAGCAACACTTAGAGAAGATAATGAAAAACTAAGAAATGAAATAAAAACACAAAAGCAACACAATGAGATGATGAAGATAGCCGAGGATAGCTCTAAAAAGATTGATGATTTTCTAACTAATCAGAGGAGATTCAAAAGCAAAGCCGGTATAGGCTACACTGGTGAAGGAGAATCATCACAACAAGCTGAAGAAGTCAACAACAATCAAAGTCAAAAACCTAAAGTGTTGACATGTTACCACTGTGGAAAACCAGGACATACATCTAATGTGTGTAGAAGCAAAGCACAAGGTAAACCTCCTGTCATTCCTAAGTTCAATGGATATTGCTATTACTGTGGTAAGTTTGGACATCTAGCTTATGAATGCAGAGCAAAGAAGAATGACATTGCTAATAACACTACTGAGGAGAAAATATGCTATACTTGTAATAAGTATGGACACACTGCAAGGGACTGTAAGGAGAAAATGAAGCAGGTCTGGACACCTAAAGAGAAACTACAACAAAAGCCATATCAATTGAAGAGACAAGGTAACTCATATGTTTGGGATTATAATACATGGAATAATTGTACTACATGTGGTTGGTATGGACATATTGCAGAAAACTGTTACAGAAAGAGTCGGATTGGACAATCAAGTAACTGGTCAAATGTAGGAATGACATGTATGCACTGTCACAAGGTCGGTCATGTAAGCAAGAAATGCAGAGACTGAGCACCTGATGAAAACCATATATTTTAGAGTGGATATAACATTGTATAAATTACAAAGTTAAAGAACCCAATGTGGAAGAAGGAATCTAATGAGAATGCTGAGTCAAGTAACACTTTCGGTGAAACCTCATCCACTGGATTGGGTGACATCGGTACCTCCACTTAAGATGACAAAGGTATGTATGGAACTAACATTTTAAATGATCATATTTTACATACAGTTCCTTATATGTGATGTACATATACCAAATTTGCATGAATGAAGATGCACTATGGTCAATACACTATTAGTTTGCAAATGATATCTAGTTGGTAAAAGGGGAAACATGAGTTGCTTACCCATCAGTAATCACTATACAAGGTTAACCGACAACAGTTCAAACCGATGAAGAAACTCTATGTTAACCAAGCTAAAGACTTTACCAATCTGATAGTCGTCTTGTATCGAAAGTTAGGTCATGCATTTAATGCATCAAAGTTTGAGAAATTTTTTTAGAAAACCCTATATATACGCGGAAATAGAGTTCATTGTTAAATCGTGATTTTGAAGAAAGGAGATTTTACAAAGAAGAGTTCAAGCTAACAATTCTTAGAATAGATTCAAAGCAACTAGATCAAACCGATGACATTTCTTTGATGATAACAAGTAAGTTCATCTACCTACCGAACACTGGTTATCTATTTGCTTGCCGAAAACCCTAGAAACAATTTATGGCACCGTCTTCGACTACAAGAAAATCACAGAATGTTGAGGAGGAAGTAGAATTAATTGTTAGGGCACACTTTGCCGAGGAGAAATTCAAACCTCATCCTAAGGTCGCAGCACAAATGGACGATATGGGTGCATTCTCTAGTATTCCTGATAAGGTTTTGTTAACAGAAGACATTAGGGCTTACATTCACTGCAAGATCGATGAAGTATGTGACTTTGAGACTATAGCAGCTTATCAACAAGTCTGTGGACTGGATGGTAAGATCAAACTCGAGCATAAGAAGATTGAGGAATTAGGGTTACGGTGTTTCACATACTTCCTACAATCATTTCACAACGACTGGATATGAATCATGCTTAGTAGATTCCATGATGGAAAATTTTGGCTAGACAAACCAATTGAGGTCACCAAGAAGATTATTAGTAGGGTTACTGGGTACCCTACAACCGACAAAGCCAAAGCATTTCAAAGTTCATCTCGTCCCAACATAGAAAAGAACACTAGAGCTCAATGGGATGGTAGGGCACTAAAGATTTCAACTATCAAAGATCCAGCGGTAAGATTTGCAGCTCATGTCATCAAGTACAAGATATTTCAATCAAGCAGACCGAATAGTGTACCCTGCAGCACTGTGGACATGGCTTACAAAATTATAAAGAAAGATCACCAGGTTGATCTTGCCAAGCTACTACTACACCAACTACATGACAACATGAAAACAATAAAAGCAAAGAAGTCCAATAAATGTAACTATAGATCACTTCTTGTTTGTACATTCCTCTATTTACAAAAATATGTACTGGGTATTGGAAAAGTTAACTAGGAATCGGACAGACCGATAACTACTCAAATCGGTGATATGATGAGAAGTCTAGGAGACAATGTGAACAAGGAGTTCCATGCATATTTCAAGGAATTTCAAACAAGAATGCAACAAAGAAGCAGAATTCTAAAAGAATTAGTAAATAAATTTGAAGATGACATATGCTTTGTGGTAAGCACAGACCACTCAATGATAAAGGCAGTAGAACCGAGAATAAAATGGCTAGCACCAATGGGTTATGAAATGAATCATGATTTTGCTTTGAAATATATCAATGCATTGCTAGCATTACCGATTGACATCACTACTAGTAGGTTTGGAGTGTATGAGGAAGCTAAGTCTAGAATCACAACGGACATTGAGATTGGTAAAATGTCAAGGAGGGAAAAGAAAATGAAAAAGGATCTCACAGCAAAATATGGAACTACATCTGAATCATCTAAGGAGTCACTGGTTGATGAAGCAACCAAAGGTCAGTTACAGTTGGTTGACAAACCCTATGATAGCGAGGAGACCGAGTCTGACAAAGAAAGGGATAACACACCGGTTCCTCCCACCAATGATGAAGAAGAAACTCAACTTCCTACAACTGATGAACAAGATACTTAGCTACCTGAACCTGAAGCAATGAGAACATGTTCAGCAACAACAACCCAATCAACCGAGCAGAAAGAAGAAGCAGAAAAAGTTGCAAAAAGAAGAGCAACCACACCGACAAAGAAATACATCAAGAGAAAGAACAAGAAAGTAGCTGAACCACTGAAGAAAAAGAGGAAATACATAAGGAGTAAGGAAGACATAGAGGAGACTGATACTGAAAATGACCCTGATCAATTCCAGCTAGTTCGTAATAGGGACAGTACCATAGAAGAAATAATTGAAGATATTATTGAGAATGGAAATCTTAATGATCCAGGCATAGGAAAATTCAACAATATGTCAATTGAGGACAAGACAAAGATAGAACATGCTATTGTTCAAATGATGATCAAGTTCAAAAGAGTATTGATGGAATTTGCATGTCAACTGCCAAAGGAACTTGATGATAAAATAAGTGAAAGATGGGCTATTGCCTTAGATACAGAGAAAAGAAAAAGAGAATGCTCTCTAGGCTGTGCAGCCACTCACTTTAGCTATGTCGAGGTAAGTGAATACATGACAAGGTATCAGCCTAGATTTTTAGTCAAGAATAGAGCTATGCAGATTATGGATGAAAATGTAGATGATATGGATGTCGTATGTGACTCCCTATGGACATCAATTTTGAAAGCAGAAGAGAAAGCTAAACAAGAAGCATTCCTAAAACTATCTAAAAAGAGACACAGTTCAAAAGGTAAAAGTATTTTCATTGATGATAATAAAGGCAAGAAAATAGAAGACACCGGTATATTAGTTATCGAGGTAATTGATATTACCGAGCATAAGGAAGAAATCAAAGTTTCACAAGATGCACCGAATCTAGCTAAGATCCACTTGCAAAATAAAATAGATGATGATGCACTCATTGAGGACATGACTAACGGTGATCCTGATGATAAGGATGATGAAGATGTAATAATTACATAATACAAAGATGAAACATTAAACACTGACAATGTGTGTACATCTCTACCGGGTGAACTACCTATACTTGCAGAGGCCATTGAAATAATTTCACAAGTACAACCCGATGTCTCTCATCCTGAGCCACCCAAAGATACAACTGAGATTCAAGCACCTGAGCAACCTACAAATACAAATGAGCCTGTCAAACTAGAGGCACAGTCTACAGAATAGAAGGAACCTGAAGAAACCAAGTCAACCGAGGTGAACCAACCTGACACTACCACCGAGAATCCCACTCAATCCACTGAGGAGCAGAAGAAAGATGATATAGTGTCAACTAGTAAGGACACTCTGAGGAGTGAAGAAAAATCTATTGTTGTAAGTGAAAAGAAGTCACCTCTAGCCCCGAAGAAGAAAAAGAAGAAAGCCAAAGGGCCGGTCACCATTGACGAAGTTATTGTTATACCCGAATGTGACCTAAGAACTCTAAGCCCCAAGGACCTAAGTTGGTATGGGGAGTTATGTTCGAGGAAAGCAGCACAAGAAAAATTGAGGCAAGAACAAAAATGTAAAGAAGTGTTAAATGATGTAAGGGATATTCTACAACAGATAGTACCGAAAACAAACATTGATGAGAATACTCCCATTTTAGATCAACTTGCCAACCTCACTGATAGAATCAATGCCCCTGATACAGACATAGACAAAAGAATAGAAGAATGGGTAGAGTCAAAGATTCAACACAAATTGGCAGAAAGGATTAGCACTGAAGTGGCACTAAACAAGGTGAAATTATCTGAGGTCATTATCGAGGTAAAATCTATCACCCAAGTAATCTGTCAACTACTAATAAAGTTGTGTACTATAGACACCTTCATTGTAGAAATTAGTGAAAAGATTAAAGGTTTAGAAGAAGAAATCAAGGTGTGTACACAAGCAGCTATCGCCGAGCCAACTGCTTTCTTAAAGCACATTAACCGAGTTCAGGAACTCCAGTGGCTGATAGCAAACCTAAGAAAATAGGAAGAGCACACCACCAATAAGGTCACAGAGTTACAGAAAGAACTCACTCCTTACTTGAAGATTTTTGAAACACATACTATCAAAGCCGAGCAACTCGTGGCAACACTAGAGATTTTAGTGTTGGAAAATATCTTTGACATGCATGCACAAGTTGGTCTTGAGCAAATTGCTCTTACCAACTTGAAAGAGGAATGGGAAAACCTCTTGGAGTCTGTGAAGAAAACCCATCAACACATTTTTTATAAGATGTAAGTATACATTACATATTTTTTTGGTATTTGGCATTATTATCAAAAAGAGGGAAAACATGTATATGCCAAATAATATATTTTTTGATATGTATATTACATAATATCGGGAGCATGCACCGAAGGGGAGTACTTTTGTACTTACAATTTTCTATAGTGGATATGTATATAGCAAAGATATAAGGGTTATATAGATACAATTGTCTATATACATTATGAAGTTTTGTTACTAATGCCAAAGGGGGAGATTGTTAATCTCTATTGAGCATTTTAGGTTGTCATTAGTATCAAAGGACAATAAACAGGTCAGTTGGTTATTTACATTGAGACACTCGGTAACTAGAAGTAAGACAGAGCAGTCGATAAAGCCATATACTGAGCATCATACAGTTAACCGAGCACCAGTGACACCAACACCGATGGTCAATAAACACCGAGCATCGTAGTGTACACTGAGTAGATTATACAGTGTTTACCGATGATCACAGTAAATGACATAGTAATCTGAAATGGCACATTATTCTATGCAAATGGTTATAATAGATCGTAAAATGGTTTACCAAGATCGAGGAGCATTTATTGTAAAAGATATTCATTAAATGCAATGATTATCTTATTTGTATTAGTTGATCTAGGTTATTTTGCACCGTAGATCTTAGGGTTATGATTTTCTTTTGTAACCTAATTTTTGTTTAAGTGGCAAAAATAGAACACTATATATTGTATATGTTCACACCATTTTATGGGGTTGTTGAACTGATATATATGAATCACGGAGCACTTGAAGAAATTGCCTATCTTCAAGACAATCAGTTTACCGAATAGAACAGAGTATAGAGGTTTTCAGATTGAACAGAATCAGACAAGGCTACCGAGCAGAATAGAGTAGAGAACCATCATAGATAAGGTGATATTTTGATAAGAACTTATAGATCTATTTCAGACAATTGAGTTGTCAACTAGCAGATAGTTACCTATTACTTTCTGACAATTGTGATAGATTTTTTTGTGAAATCTCTTAACAAAGTAGACTTAACAGTCCTTGTATAAATCTCTTAACCAAGTACACACTTCATATAGTGTTGTTAAATCATATGACTAGGTAGATCTAGCTGATCTAATATGTTACTCCTAACAGGGTAAGATCACCAAAAGTGATCAAAACTTGTAGCCTTAACATGCAAACCTTTTCTATCTGTAGTAGTGAAGAATTTGTGGGTGTCATCCCCACCGTAGTTTTTACCTTCTAACAAGGGTTTCTATGTTACCAAAATACTTGTGTTATGTGATTGTCATATTGATTTCATATTGTTTACTTTCTTAAGTTAACTAGATGATTGACTTATGCAATTAGATTCAAGTTATTTTGATCGGTTATCACAGTATTTAATCATAAGATCAGAAAGTTTTTTGCAACTAAAGTTTTGAAGGCACTGATTCAAATAAGGTTTTAACAAATTTATAAGTACCTTTTAATTGTTCATAAATAATCTATTGAGTTTTAATCAAAGAATAAAATAATTTCAACCTATCTCTCCTGGCAGCCCACCTATCCAAAATTGGGTCCACAGTGGCCACTTCTCCCTTAAAAGAATTCAAAATTTTAACTAATTCCTCTCCAACCTTATAAATCTCTTTGGCCTCAACACCCTCAGCAAACTACAAAATTGTGTCTCTTATTTTGTCTTCATATTTCATGGACACTTCCAGTTGTCCTTGCTCAAACATTTGTCTCTCATTCCTCAATTTCTTTTCCTTCTCCAAGAAAGCCCATCTTTCATTCTCCAATATTTATCTTTGTGTTATATCATCATCCTTAATAGGTGGAGGAAAAGGGGAGAGGGGGAATTTAATTATTGGAATGGATGAAGGAGGGAAAGCAAGGGAGGAAACAATTTGTAATTGTTCAAATATTTGGATTGGGCCTTGCTCTCCTAACCTCTTTCTTAATTCTTCTACCAACTTATCCTTCTCACTAATTTCCTTCTTCATCTCTCCATAAGCTTTCAACACTATCTCAAGCTTTAATGTGATCTCTTCTTTCTCCCTAGCTTCCCTTTCTACCACTTTCACACTGAGTTTGGCTATCTCCAAATCCATACCTGATGCTTCAACAATTGAGGTTTCACTAACCCTTTGTACTAGAAAACTGCCTAAAATATCACCCCTAACAATTTGTTTACCTTTTTTATTCTCATTTTTTCTTGAGGGACCACATGACCAAGGCTTGATGGTCATCACTAAAAGTGAATCCTTTGATTGCATGTTCTAGCTCCTCTTTGGTCTTGTGGGTTGATGTGATCTATTTTCTAATAGCATCAAGAACCACTGCATCAGTAATGTCCCACTCAGGGAGAATGAGCATCCCTACATTCTTCACTAGTTCCCTCCCATGTTCTGGAGTAATTGTCTCAAACCTCTCTGTCATTTATTTCCTCAACTCATCTTCTATGATCTTGAGGTCCTTTTGTGGGTCTTCCTCCTATCTTTTTTCACAGGTTTATTTGAATTGATTTAAGTGCAAATTCCACAAGAATTATATGAAGGCTCTAGCCTTGACAAAGGCATCATCTGCAAGGAACTCATCACATGCTTTCTTGGTGATAGGATCCAGTTCCTTTCCATCCATTTACCCTACTGTTAGGTCTGATTCTGGCTCCTTGGGTGGCTCTGGCATCCCTTCATTTATCTCTTCATAGGTCATGGAGATTTGACCTAAACTACCCAATTATTGTAGTTTCTCTGCCACCTCTTGATGGTCTACAAGATTTAGAGGTGATTGGGTAGGAGAATATTCCTCAACTTGTGTAGGCCTTTCTTCAATTATTTTCCTTTTTGGTGGAGGTGGAGAATTAGAATCAATCTCAATTGGTTGATTCTGTGGTGATCTTGGAGCTTCCTTTATTTTTTCCTGCATCTCAACTTTCCCAGAAGTGGAAGGGATATCCTCTATGCTTCTAGTTTCTTCTAGTTTTCTTGGTCCTGGTATGAACACACTGTATCCAGCCTTCCTCTATACCATATAGCTTCCTGGGGGCACCATTTTGGCAAATGCGAGCTTACTTAACACAAATCTAGCCCTCTCTGGATCAATTTGCATCACATTTTCTTTATTTTAATTTAGGGTCTGGATGATACCCTCAAAATGGCTCATAAGAGCTTCTATCTTCTTCTCAAAAGGGGTAAAATCCTTTAAGGGATAATAATCCCTGACAAAATGCTGAAAAAAATCTAGTGTCTTTTTATACACTAGCCACTTCTCCTTTCTGATTTCCTATTCTTGTAAGTCAAAGATATTCTTGATAATTTCCTCTAGGAAATTGAAAATATGGTCCATAGAGGCACACCTTGTCCTCTTCTTAAACATATTGTTGTAGAAACCCTCGAGATCTGCTACCCTAGCAACTAAAGTGGTCATGTGATATGGCTACAAGATTTTTTCCATATGGGACCATCCACCTTTTGTGATCACAAATTGGTGGGCTACTGTGGTAGTAGGAAAAATAGTTCCTCTAGCTCTTCCTATGAGAGTATTATCTTGTAACTCTCCAAGTTGCTTCAAAAATTATGCAACACCAATCTTGATAGGGACCTGATATGGTAGTATAAAAGGATTCCCTCTAAAACCATACACCCTGAGTACATTAGACACTAGGTAGAGGATAAAATCACCCCAATTGTATACAATATTGATGTCAGTGTCATATTTCTTAGGTTTAAGGAGATCCAACAAGGCTTTTTGGATTCTTGGGTTCTCTAGAAACAACAAAGCCATAAGCCTTGATGCAAAACATCTATCAAAAGTGATAAAGTTGTTCTCATTTCTATCCCAAGTCAAATTGAGATTCCACAGCTGGACTGGCATTTCTTCACCATCCTTCTATCTCATAAGGTCCATTTCTTTCTCAAAATAATTGGCACCTTTATATAAAAACATATATATCAACAAGGAATACCAGCAAAAGGGTCTATCTACTTTGGCCCTCTGGATTCATATTAATCCCTCATGAATCAATTCATCCAAGAAAGGGGAAAAATAAAAAGTGACTACCAAGTAAGGGTGTAGAATTTGTGCCATCATGAACATGTAGTGCATTGGAATCTCTTCTTGGGCATCTTCTCCACAAATCTAGCATAATGACCAATACACACCCTTTTCCCTAAGGTTAAAGTAGTCCATTTTGAATGGTTCTTGTGTATTTGGCCATACTATAATCAGACCTCCAACTTTATTGAAAAATTCCTTCAAAGGACCATTTCTGAGATACTCCCTCTGAGCCATATAGATTTGTCTCTATTCATCAAAGTTAATCTTCTCCAGTTCACTGGTACGTTTGCTCAACCTAAAGACTTCTCTGATTTCTTCAGTTGTGACACTGACTAAAGGGTTTCCATTGATATCTCTAACAACCCTAGCCACATGATCATATCTTCATGCTACTTGGATCATGATATTTGCATCCATGAACACATTGGGCACAACAAGTTTACCTAAGTCAAACTGTCACAGATTGCTACTAGGAGCAAAGGTATGTCTATGGCCAAAACCCACTCTGAATAGTACTAAAATAGAGACCTCAATGTTAGTGTCTCTCATATAATTTTCTTTGTCATACAGGCCATCTACTACTTTGACCCTATGGTTTTTGGGTACTAATGCTTTTTCTTTGATTGTGTCAGTGGTTGAATGATCAAACTTCTCTAAGAGGTCTGCATGTACACCCCTTTCATGATACTCAACCTTTCTTGTTAACTCCCTCCTCTGTACCATTTTTCAAAAATTAGGGTTTCAACAAATATAAGAAAAGGTATAGGAAATCCACCTAGATCTTCTCAGTAGGAATTGCAGACAAACAAAAGCAGGGAGACAATAATTCACAAGTACTAATCAATTTCAGTAATTTCTCAAAAAATGGCAATTTGCTTTGCAATTTTTCTTCACCAAGGCTCTGCAAATTATGTAGCTTTGTGCTTTTAGAAATGAAACAATTAAAATATATATCACGCACAAAAATCATTGATTCTTGACAATTCATTCCACATGATCCAGCCATAAATTCTCTGAGAATTCAAACGGTTTGAACTCAACAAGCGAATTTGCTTTTGCATCAAATTTGGCTAAGTTTAAATTAGAATTGTTGATCTTTACTCAGAAAGCATCCAACAGTTGTCACATGATGCGATCAGTTATTCTCATGCACTTTTCCATCATTCCCTTATGCTAACTATTAGATCAAAATAGATCTACGAGAATTCAAAACTGTAGTCTGTCAAACCCACTTGACACCTAGATTCATTGTCACCGTTGGATGAAAGCTATCCAACGATCACCGTTAAGTACTTTATGATTGGACCCCAATGTCATTTCTTATGTCCTCATGGAAAATGAACGGCTGTTGCAATGCCCCAATCATAAATGTTCAATTACCTTTCATTCACGGGATTATGCTGATCGTCAGATTAAAATTAAGATGTCAACCTCTTAACCCCTTTAGTAACTAAGCCCAGTGATTACATGTCATCAAATCTCCTCAATCAGACGATTGATATAAAACAAAATTGACAGGTCCCACCTGCCTTACTTGCTTAGTGTATGATGCATCAATGGTTGTCGCAATGTCATGATGGTTAACCTTCCTACATCTTTTGATTGTGGCATTGTGTCGACTGTTAGATTGATGAGGAAGATAAGCACTTAAATAAAGTGTGAAAACTTTAGGAAAAGGACACGGGGACTTAGGAAAAAGATTTAAAAGGTCCCAGGGACTTCATACTTAGGAAAAATTAAAGTGTTGGCTTAGGTAAATAAAAACCTAAGTAAGGCCCCTCCCAATGGTAAATAAGACACATGCCTAAAAGGAGACTTAAGTGATTTCAAAAAGTAATGACCAAATAGACAGATAGAAGGTCGACCTAGGGTTTTTTCTTTAAAATGAAAATCATTAGGGTTATTTCAATAGGATAGTTAATTAGGGCTTTGTGGATCACAAGAAAACCTTTTGTAAATTGGAACCAAGATTTAGAATTATTTCAGGCATCCATTAACCGAACAAAAAAGTTTTCTGGTAAACAAATTTTACTTCAAAAATACAGAGTTCATGTTGGAGGTTTTTGCAATGCTAACAAGATAGACAAAGGGATCTTGATCTTTTCTTCCAGAATTCTTCCTCCTTAGTAATAATATCATGGTGTTTGACTAAAATCTCATTTTCCTTGGCTAAAGAGACATAACTATACCCTTTAAATTGGATCTTATCTTGAATCTCTTTAATCTTGAGTTGGATAGAAGCATTTGAAGAAAAAATATCTCCAAACACCTCTTTATTCCAACACTTGACATTATCTTTAACAAATCTTAGTTTCTCGGCTACTTTAAACATTGCAAAACCATCCACGAAGATATTCCACTAGTTTTAGATGATATCCTCCAACTTCGGGTGAGAAAATGATATTTTTCAAACCTAAAAGGAAATTTTTTCTTTCCCAACAAAACATCAACAACAAAATTAATCATAAAATGATCTGAGCCAATTCTGGGGAGGGACATAAGATTAGGAAAACTTTACCATCCATTTATTCGAATGAGAGCCCTATCAAGGTGGACTTGAATTAACTCGTTACCATCCCTATTGTTAGTCCACATATAACTAGCACCTTGAAGATCAATATCATGCAATGCTTAGTTATTGATAAAATCTATAAGATCCAATCTAATCTCCAATTGCACTTGAGATCCTCCAAATTTTTCCATTTCTTGAAGAGGCATATTTAAATCTCCCATAATAATCCCGTTATCATCCAAAAAATTTAACCTAAAAGATTTCAACCTTTTCCAAAATTTACATCTAGCAACATTAGTACTTGGAGGATAGATATTAGATAACACCCAAGAGAAATCATCCCTTATATGGTGAAATCTAACAGAGACAATATTCGCCTCTCCATCTAGAGGCACCCCCTTAATATTATTTAAATTTCAAAAAATTACAGTCCCACTTGAAGCCCCATCATAACTGCAACCAACTACCCCACAATTCTTGAATACCTTAATCTTTTCCACCTGTTCCTTATTCGTTTTAGTCTCCTAAACCAAAACAATATCTAGTTTATGATCGCTAATAAGGTTGTGAAGAATATCTTGCTTATGGGAACTATTAAGTCTAATGCATGAGCATCCTAGGTGTAAGGGCAATCTTGCATCACCCAAAAATATTTTTGGTTTCTTTTCAATAAGGGCTATCTTATGCAGAGCTACTATTGATGGAAACTTATTATTTTTAGTTAGTTGGTCATACAAGCTTAGAATGTTCTGATTTCATAGGAGGAGGTTCATCTTAGTCATATCAGTATTCCAGTTGAGTTACATTTCCATATCTTTTGTATTGGTGAATTTATTGAGGTTTTTGGGTACAAAATCTTTGAGCTCAATTTTGAAGGCCTTAGAGGCTCTAAATCATGATCGAACCCTAGCTGATGGAGCTTGCGTGAGTTAAGCACTGTCGATCAAGTTCTGTGATTTCTGAAAAGTGGTTATAATAGCCAAACAAAGCTACAGTTAAAAATTTATGGCTTCCAAAAGTTGGGCTACCTAAAAATATAATTTGTAATTATTTTGAGCCGACCCTAATGTAATAATTATGAAAAATAAAATAATTCTAGGGGTAGTCGGCCTTAAGGGCTAAAATTTTGGAACCTTCTCGGGTGGTGGACAATTGCCTATACAAGGAAGGCCCATAGTATTTTCTAGGGCAATTTGGGGTAGCAGTTTTGGGTAATGATTTGAGGCTTTGTCCCACAAAATATTGTAAGGAAAATGCCCATGTGGCTTTGCATATTGTAATTCTGAGATTTGTAATTCCACACTTGTGGAGATAATAAGAAGCTCATTTTATGTTCTTGCAAATTGTTGTTGTTTCTCTATTTTTGTTATGTGTTTGTGGTATCAAGGGGAGCACCCTTCATCAAAGTCCCCAAATGTTCCATGAAATTATTTTCATTTTTTACTTAGGGAACAAACCTCCAATATGGTATTTTGGAAACCATCCACTATGTTATGGTAGAGCTCATTTTCTCTATGCCATTTAGAAGATTTTCATCCTATTGGAGACTTGGGAGTGTCAACATCTACCTTCTACCTATTTCTTGTAGAAACACCATCTTGAGGAACATGTTTTCTTCCTTTCTCCTTTCCAATAGTCATGAAAGAACCCTCCCCTTTTGTGACATTCTCAACCTTCTTCTGGACCTCCTTACCATCTTTCTAAGATCCAACAATCGCGTGCCCCTCAAACCAATACATCTTTAGATTTTCCAAAGGAAAAGGAGAGGAAGCATCATCAAGGAAAGTAGATTTAACACAATCCACTTATATTTGAGTTCCAGACAGCATGGAAGGGTTGTAAACCAGAACATTACATGGCTAAGGATCTTCCACCTTGGACAACTCCCTTTAGATTTTATGTTCTCTGGGGAGTTAGAATCACCATCCCCACTTCCAATCTTTCCACTAATATTTCTCCCTCCTCTAAAATTTGATTTGGGTTCACCTCCAAATGAGAGCCTTTAGATTTTATGCATTACAATCTTTTTCCTAATCCAAAGAGGATGCCTTACTAGGAGAGAAAGCATGATGCTCTTCCACTACCATACCATCCCTTACAAGATCTTGCTTCTCCAACTCAACAATATGTTGGGCCCATGGTTTCTCCTTATGAATGGGGATATCCACACTATCACACTCTATTCCTTCTTGTTGGTTATTGTTTTCTTTCTTCTCTCTCCAACTATTCTTCTTTGTAACCTTTTTTTGGGCAATCACCTTATTACCCTGAAAAGGACATTTTTTTCCCCAATGCCCTGATTTCTTGCAAAGGAAATAGACAAAGGTAAATGTTTCAAATTTCACCGACTAAATCCATTAGCCCAACTTAGACACAATCTCCATAGAGGAAGGAATATTTGTGTCTTGGCACACACCAATACAGATTCTAGTGTACATCATTCTCCTTTTGCACGTTTTCATAGGATCAATAGTTAGAAGCTCCCCAAAAGAGGTAGATAATCCCCTAAAGACATCTTCATACCAATATTCCAGCGAAAGTCCTGGGAGCCTCACCCACACAGGAGAAAAAAAAAGATAGCATCATTCAAATCTAACTCAGGGGTCCATCTCTGCAATGTAAGAGATAACTTCCCAATCACCCATAGGACTCCACATAAAACATTAGATAAATATTCTTCACAAGAGAATGCGAAATAAAAAAAGCCCTTTAACATGGCTGTGATTTCAATCTGTCCTTTCAATGACCATCTCTTTTTAGCAAAATATCTAACCAAATCAATATTGGGTTGGGGACCCATTAAATTTCCAACCAGTGAGAGGTCCATAAGGTAAATATTATGGTCAATCATAGGATCCAAAATAGAAATTTGTTAAATTAATCTGAAGATCACCTATACTATGCCCAACCATAAAACTGCTAAAATACTAGAAAAGGATTTGAAGGTGATTGACTATTTTCATATTTCATGTGGAAAATGGAAAGGTATAAACTAGAGCCGTGATATGCATATCTATCACCACTTAATTTTAAGTGATTTTAAACGACATCTCTTTCAAAATATGGATATTATTACTAGATCGAAAGGCTTTGGCATGAGTACTAATGACATCATAAAGGACACCTCACATCGGAAAGGGTTGTATCATAATTTTGTAAATCATGTCACTATCTTGAATGCAATTTGAAGTATTCATGGTGTGTTAAGAATCAATAATTTTGTGATGTGACTTTTATTGAAAAATAATTTAATAATTCCATTTAAGAATCCTCTAGAGTTCATTGTGGAAAGAAGCAACAAAAAGGTGTTTTTTGTTTCTAATAGAGATCTCCATTGTGGACCTTGCCAAATGAGATGTTGTCATCCTATGTTAGGTTCTGCTAAGTTGAAAGCAATGAGAGGTCATCTTAAATTATTTGAGCCAAAATATTGCAAGAAGTTAATGAGGAACTATGGGATATTTTTATGAATGTTGAGCTTACTCCCTATTTTATAGCCATGTGCAAGTATAATAGAACCATATCCACCAAATTCAACAATTCTTGGCAGAAGGGTTTGGTTTCTATTGGTAGTATCAAGTTCAAGGTGACTCCATAATTGATAGATGAAGCTACTAGTCTCAAGTGTGAAGGATAAAACATTGAGAAGATCTCGAATGACTACAAGACTTACATTAAGAAGTTCTTTAAAAAGGGTGAAGTTTTTTTGGTCAAACAAAATGGGTATGACCCTCACTAATTCCTCCCCCTTATGGTTAGTTATCATGTAATGAAATAATTTACTTTGGAAGGTTAGTATACTTCTATCCATGGCTATCATTTCCCCATCCTCAATCATATTAGACATGGTGGTAAAATAGATATGACATTTTTCCAATTTTTCTCCCTCAGTAACAACATTGTTAAAGGGGATTTTCCCCCTCTTCAAAAAAGGTTGATGTTTGTCTGTATCAATTTGAGTTTGATAGATCTCCCTTTAGAAGTTGGTTCATATATTTCCTCCAATTTGAGACAAGACCAATTGTGCAGCTCTGTTAGAATAGATTTAATTGAGAGCATCCCCTTCACAGAGAACTCTAACCCTAGTCCAAAGAAAAATACCAAAGATACTAAGATTAGCACTACTAAAAAATCTATAAAGGTCGAGGCTTTGAAGAAAAGTGCAAAGACCCTAGTTGAAAGCCCAACCCTGTTAAGGCTAGGAAGGTTGGGAAAGGGTCTAAATGTGAAACCCCTATGGTGGAAATCAAAGACCTCGATGAAGACATGGAGGAAGTGGAGAATCAAGAGGAGCCATGGAATGATGTAGGTTTTTGGGAGAGTTGTTTTTCCCATCTCCTTAACAAATAAATAAAAGGAAAAAATATTCTTGAAGAGATTTTCCCTGAGACCAATTTTGAGTATCAACCTAAAGAAGATTACTCAATAGAGAATTTTGATGATGAGGACTGAGTCTAAAGAAGAAGAATTTGGTGTGGAAGATAAAGAGGAACCCCTTGATATAATAGTCAATTTTGATTACTATGATGACCTACTAGACAAGGTATTCCCATCTCTTGTTCTTAACAATGAGGATACTAAAGTTGAGGATTCTTCTCTCCCAATCCCTAGTACAAATGATAATAAGTATCTTCAACTTCAAGAGAAAATAAAAGATTTGCATTACAGAGTTTTTGAGCTTGAGGAAAATGTTTCTTCCACTACCAATTCCAAAGTGAAATTCAGGAATGCAACCACTTCCCTCTACATGGTCACTAATGGTTTAATGCAAAAAGTTGTTATGGGGCTCAAGTTTGGACAAAGAAAAATGAGGAAGAATTTTAAAAAGGATCAAGGTTTTGATCGAGGCAATGGTATGGACGAGAAGGCCTAGAATGCCAAGGTAGAGGAATGGACAAAGAATTTGCATCATCTCTCAAGAAATTTGGAGCTTATTACTATGAATGATGCTACCAAGGCAATTTCTCTCTGAGGTTGGTTGCCTCATGTTTTCTAGTTGTGTTTTTTGCAAGGCATTTGTAAGTGTGAAAAGTGAGTACTAAACTACACTACATTTCATTGAGTTATTAGATGATTGATCTAAACAATGAAAGTACTATAATCTAAAAACCAAAATCAACCAAGGTGACTCATTTCCTTCTTGTAGACTTGAGTATAAGTTTTTCTCTCAAGTCATTAAAAAACCTAGTGACTATAGACGTAATCTAAATGAAGGATTTAAACTAACACGCAATTACAAAGTTCATCTAATCAACTAATGGTTAATCCATATTAAACAAAATGAAGTGTTCCTAGATTTGATTAATGCAATGCAATAAAGATAAACAAACTAAACTATGCTATTAAAATAATTAACTAACAATGATTGAAATGTATAAACAAATGATAACCAAATTGACAGTGTTACACTAAGAAAAAGATTGGATCCTTCTTGTGAGAATGGAGGCCTGGTTATATAGGAATACTCTCAAGAATGAATGAACGAGATTGATTCAAGATGAATGTTTGAGATTTATTCCAGACTAGCACAATCCATGTGCAACTCATTTGATTGGTTCAAAGAATCAGTTAACTGAACTAGTTTGATCAGTTGTTTCAGAAACTTCTAAGGGTGAAATGAAGTTGCTAAAATGACAAATGAGTTAACAAAGGTGTTATCACAGTTAACTAGATTATTTCTAAAATTGTGTTCAGTTGACTGAATGATGACTCCATAAATGCATTATTGGAATATTTAAAGGCTTTAATACATTTTCCTCAAAAATATGGTGACATAATTAATTTAATTCCCTTTTTGTGATTAATTGACAATTCCTATTTATTTAATCAACATCCTAAAATATTAATTAAATAAATGGTATAAGGTTAATTTAATTGCCAATAACATTAGGATTTAGGAATTAATTAATCAAATAGGATCAAGTGCGATAGTTGAATAGGACTTAGAGTATAGGTTAAATTAGATTGATGAGTTGAATTTCCTTAGGTTAGGACTTAGTAGATTTGATCAAAGTTAGGGATTTCTTGATGAATAATCACGATTAGGGGCTTATGGTTTTGATGACCATTTTTAGATGATTACATTTTCCCCTCTTTGAATTGATGTGTGATCAGGGCATTGATTCAAAGAACAATTAGTGTTTAAACTGAGAATAGTTTGATGTGAAGCAATGAAACTAACCTCAAGTCATTTGACTCAAAAGATATCAATTCTAAACTTGATTGAACGAAGATCAATAGGAAGACTAGAATGGTCAGTTTGATGTGATGCGATGAAACTAAACACTTGTCTGATTTGATGATTACAACTAACTAATTTGATGTGGAGAGATGAAATTGATTAATGTTAGAAAAGACTCTTAAACCATTGGATTGGTTTGAATGAATAATTAGTTTGATGTGAAGCAATGAAACTGATTATCATTAAGAGATCAATAGCGAAATTGACTTGATTTGATGCAATGAACCCAATTAGAGTGACGAGGACAATATCAACTTGATGTGAAGTGATGAAACTAATATGCCCCTAGATATGTTTTGATGATGAAGAAACTCAACTTGATGTGGTGCAATGAAGTTGAGATGCCCCTTGCGATGAGGTCTTGTTTGATTTGATTGCTTGATTAAAGATGCAAAGATTTCTCGATGTTTGATGATGTGATTGTTGAATTTTTCATGTCATGTTTATGCCCTCTCGAGAGAGAAATCAAAATATGGCTAGGTTCCCCAGTGTTCTGAAGAAATTTTGATTTGATAAAATTATCTGGGAAGAGATAGATCTGATTTTGATGAGATTGTATGTGGGTAGGTCACATTCTGCACTTATTTTAGGTCATGTTGACCAAGTTTGACCAAAAATTGGATAAGGTTAGACCAAGACTATGGTACTTTGATTTCTTGAGGAGAAAGAAATTTCATTAGTCTGGAGGACAAAAGATTGATTGTGCAAGCCCTCAACTGCGATTAGAGAAAAAGTTCAAACTATGATTTTGACAAATAAAATATCACGGATTTTGATTTTGATCCCAAAAATAGAATCAAGACAGTCAAATTAGCCAAGGGTGTGATTTTCACGTCAATCAAAGAAAGTTGAAAATCAGGTCAAAACATATATAAGGGCCAAAAGGGTCATTTTCATTTCATTTTCACTCCTCCAACTTTGAAAACTTAGAAACCTTCTCTGAGAAAAAATGGTGATTCCAGTAGAAACACATTGATTTGAGAGGCAAAAGGTCCACAATCGGTCGATAAACTACAAACAAACAGTAACTCATCTAAAGTTTTCTTCATTTGAGTGGTTTTTTCAATTTTTGCACATTTGTATGTGTTTTTACGTGAATAGTTGTAGTTTCTCGTACGGGCTCATATAGGGACTCATACAAGTAACTAAATCCAAATATTTTATCATATGGGGCCAATAGAATTTTTGTACAATAAAAATCATTCTCTTGTACAAGTAAATACCATACTATGTGATTCTACTTGTACTAGATAGTTTACTCATATTGGTATGTGAGAATGCTCATACAAGAAACTAGTGAAGTAGGTTTACTTGTACTAAAAATAGAGAGAATTTTTAAGGCCTAAAAAGTCCAAATTTAATATTTATGTTTGTTAATTGACGTTCAAGAGCATTTTCTTTAGCTTCTAGATATACTATTATGACTTGTTACTATGATCATTTGTTCATTTCTTGCAAGAGGTGCTCTGATGTACAGTTCTAGATCATGTATCCACTAACTATGAGACTGATTCCATGCTTGTCCAAGGATGAGTTGACAATCTTAGTAGAGTGTGGTTTCCGTTGGTTTTGGGTGACATTCCAGATATCTGTGTGAGCCACAACTGCTATGGTGGAGAGATTCCATAGTGAGCACAACACATTCTACTTGCCCATGGATCATAGTGACCCCAGAGGATATATATCACATCCTTCGTATTCCCTTTGGTCATCCCTTATTAGAGTATGAGTCCTCTCAACATCCTGGTATGCTAGTCGTTCGTAGGGTATTCCAGGATGACGATATTCTTGACAGATGGATAGGGTGGGACACCTACATGATGTCTATTTATGGTCAGGACTCTCTCCTAGAATGTGTTATGGCATGGTTTATAGGGTGTTTTATCATGTTTGATAGAGGTCAGCAGGGATTCTAGTGTGGGTGGGGAGTAGTTCTAGAGAGATTGTTGGCTCATCTAGCAAAGATAGGGTGGGGTTCATGTCTGTTGGCTCATATGTACCATGAGCTCCACAAGGTTATTTATCAAGGGATGAGTACCTTAGTTGTTGGGGTGTTTATACTTCAAATCTAGGAATGGGAGAATCTCTCTATCTATTGGCCATTGTGTGATGATGTGAGGAAATTAGCGTAGCCATTTGTGGTGTCTCGAGTGTTGCGGCAATATGGGAAGTTGTAGATTATATCACAAGAGTTTTCAACCTATGCCAAATATGCAAATGAGGTATGGGAAGGATGGGATCTGATATTAGTTATGGTGACTACACTACAGGATTTGACTATCATGAGGAGAGATCAATTGGACTATTTAGAGGCTATTGCAGATGCGGGGGTCACTCTTGAGTACATGGAGTATTTTGCATGTCACCCTTTTTGATCGTTCACTGATCCGACAGCTCCCATACCTTGGATCAATGATGAGTGTGATGCTCCTCCTCCACCTCCACCACCATAAGATAGGAGAGATACAGGGTCATGACCATCTGGGGGAGATGCAGGAGCTTGCTTTAGTAGGGCAGCTCCAGTACAGAGGAGGAGAGTAGAGAGGGGTACTCTAGGAGTCATTTGTTTAGTATATATTGGGCCTAGTGGTACAGTAGAGACTCATATAGGATAGGAGTAGAGGGAATATCTTGGAGGGGTAGCCTGAAAGGCGAGGAGGATGAAGGGGTGGGAGATGCAACCATGGGTGGTGAGGGGGAGGCTCTGCAATAGAGGACACCACAAGACATCATCTAATCCCTGTGCATGAGAGTGTGAGGCCTATAAATTGAGATCGTCATTACATAGGATAGGCTGACAGAGTGAGATCAGAGGATAGTTGATCTCATGGCAGAGAGAGATCACTTTCAATGAATGGCCATTCATCAGACTAGAAAAGCAGTATATTACGTTGTAGCTTACAATGCAATTATTCCATTGGATCAACAGGTTACTCCTTACTCTTAGTATATAGCTAGATCAAAGGGTGCATAGATACCATGAGTTGATGAGGAAATTCCTCCTCCACCACCTCCTCCATGAGCTCCAGATGATGTCAAGGATATGGAAGAGAGCTAGACCATGTGATTTGTTATCTTGCTGATATGTTTTGTACCCTATTTTTGGCATTTATATGCGATGACTTTCTCCGATGACATTTGTATATTTTGATGTATCTCATTTGACATTTTGATGATATATATAGATATATTTGATTTGATCTCATTGTACTCATGTATTAATTTTTTTTATGAGATGCATTTAATTCTTTATGATGCTTTATGGATGCACTTTCTATTGATGTTTTTATGATGATTATGTATATGCAAATGTATGAATACAAAATGTTTATACCATGGATATGTAAATGAATATGTAATGGATTTAAATGTATTATGAAATGGATGCAATTGTGCTTTTATATGCAATGGTTTCTAAATGGATTTATGGGATATGTTTATATATTGATATGAAAATGGATTCTAAATTGATATGCAAATGGATTTATGAGATATGCATATATATGTCATGGTTTCAGACATCTCTTGTAGGAAATCTTATTGTTAATACATAGGTAATCGAGCATATCTTTGATGACACAGTTGACTGCTTGATGAGAGAGGATGATGATTAGTTCAAACTCAAGCCTCACAGTCTGCGTAGGAGATAATGTTGGAAAAGTAGTAATGTTGTCCAAATGAAAAATGCAAAACTAACATTAATGCACCCTAGGGTTTAGTCACTGGGTTTTTCTTTGAAAATTTTATCATTGAGCATTTGTGGGACATCGTAGCTAATATAATTCTCACTGGTGCCACTGCAACCATGAGAATATGAATATGGCCTATATCAGATAAATGTGGAAAACTAACACAAGCATCAGGGCATAAAAGCTGAGATGACCTAAGCATCATTTACAGTTGATTTGGCAAGTAACCATAAGCACCAAGGCATAAGAGGCCAGGGTGACCTGAATGGTTCTTACGTAAACAAACAAAATAATAGATAATGAGATAGCTCCTACCTCACCTTAGTGTCCATATAAAATGAGTTGAGGTATGTGCGGCCTTCCAATCAAGATGGAGGCTCTTACCGTAGACACCTAATTTATTGGACAATTTAGGATCATCAAAACCACACCAATAAGAAGACAAACAAAAATGATTATGTCCCAGTCTATGTTCCTCTAATCATTTAGACATTGTCGAGTTGCATAGAAAGGGATAATTAGTAAATCAAATGATAACAAATAGCATACCAAGAAAAATTCACAACCTGTATTGCTTCCTTAGTCGTTTAGACATTGTCAAGTTGCAACAGAGAAGTGATCAACATTAATTCAGATAGTTTTGGGTGTTGTTTTTGTTTTTGCATTCTAGCTTGTTAAAGTGTGTAGTGTTAAAAAAAATATTGTTTGATCTGTCGAGTCTTCCATTCATTATTTGATGATTTTAAGCTTATCTGGTAAGTGTTGAGAAACATTGTTTGTTGATGTCTTCACGTAGTGGGGTGTTGAGAAACACCAGTGTGTGTCAGTGATGAACCTTTAAGTAGTTTTTGGAAAAATGACTCTGATTCACTTTTGATGCCTAACTATCATGATAGGAAACTCCCCCCTAGAAAGACTTGAATTTCCTAGGACAAAGATGAAGACCGATTCCAATCCATGGAAATGTTGTGTGAAACAACTGACTTGTCATGAAAGTGATTGAAAGCTATGTACAAATTGAAGAAAATAATAGGAAAGCAGGAAGGAAGCCAAGACTCACGTTGATAGATGGAGTGCTTGAGTATAAGAGGTGCTTGTTTACCAGGTTTTCACCACTTGGAAGATATGCTATTTTTTCTACCAAGGCACTTTTTTTTATTTTATTTTATTTTTTTGAGATTTTTTATTTTTTTTGTTGATACATCAAAGTGCCTATTTGCCAGGTTTTCACTAAGATGATCATTTTTTTTAGGACTTTTTCTAATTTTTATGATTTTTTTCAAGACTTTTAGATATGTACAAGTTGTTGGATATTGAGAATTTTTAGGTGTAGAGCTTCTTTAGGTAGAGTGTGTTGATGGGATTCCAAAGTTGTTCTCCTTCTAGTGTAGAGAGTCAATAGGTGCCCGAGCCAAATGTTGCAATGATAATGTATGGACCCAACCAATTAGGTTCAAACTTCCCATTTTGTTCCCGATGTGACTGATTGTGGGGATTTTCTCTCAACACTAGGTCACCAACCTAAAGTTCTTGTGGTTTAATATTTTTATTGTATCCTTTGTACATCCTCTTCTGATATTCTTTAAGATGATTGAATGCCACTTGTTGATGTTCATCCATCATTTCTAGCTCTTTCATTTTGGATATTTGATACTCTTCATCTGGTATCAGTCGGTGTAAAGAAACTCCCAAAGACAGGAGTTCTACTTCAATGGGTAAGACCGCTTTTGTGCCGTATACCAGAGAAAAATGTTTCACCCCTGTAGGTGTTTTGATGCTAGTGCGGTAAGCCCATAATGTGTGATTCAGTTGCAAGTGCCAATCCTTTCCTGACATACTCATAGTGTGATGCAATATTTTTAGCAGATTTTTATTTGAGTCTTTGGCTTGGGTGTTGCCTTGTGGATAGTAGATAGAAGAACAGTGTTTCTTGATCTTGAATTTGTTACAAAGCTTAGATATATCACTGTTCTTAAATTGTCATCCATTGTCAGTTATGATGGAGGAAGGGATACCATACCGGCAGATGATATAGTTCAAAATGAATAGAGCCACCTATTTTCCTATTGCAGTAGTAAGTGGGACTACTTCAACCCACTTGGTGAAGTATTATGTGGTTGTTATTATGAACTTGTGTCTATTTAAAGAGGACAAATATATCTTCATGATGAGATCAAATGCCTATTGTTCAAAGGGCCAATGTGTGATAAAAGGAATAAGCTCCTTTACTGGAGCATGTATAAGATTGTCATGCAGTTGGCACTTCTTACAAGCTTTTGAGTACCTTGTTGCTTCTTTCTCCTTGTCTGGCCAATAGTAGCCATCTCTCAGCAGTTTGTGAGCTAGAGTTAAGCTATTAGAATGAGATCCACATATGCCCTCATGAACTTTAGCTAACGCACACTTGGATTCTTCCTTTTTGAGACACCTAAGAAAAGTTTAATCTAAACCTCTCCTATACAGGTCCTTAACAATGATGACATACCATGAGGATTTTTGGATAAGGTGTCTTTTTTCATTTTTGGTTAAGTTATTAGGAATAACTTGGTCTCTTGGAGGTAAGATTAGACATGGATATATTGTGAGGAGTCTTTTTCTATCATGGTACAGATTATCTAGGAATCAAAGGAGTTGTATGTTGGGTAATGGATTTCTTCCACCAAGAACTCATAGCAGAAATCTTCACCTTACTGGGGTAGGGAGGCTAGAGTAGCAATTGCATCATCAACTCTATTTTTTGTCCTTGGGATTTGTTAAAAAGTGATGAAGGTGAAGTATTTCTTGAAATCATCAACCATTCTTTTTTAAGGTGTGATTTTATCATCCCTTTTCTAATATACATCATTGATTTGGTTGATCACCAGTTGAGATTCACAATGGATATGCAACTCAGAGATGTTTCATTCATGAGCCAACTTCGTCCCATTGACTAAGGCTTTATATTCAGCAATGTTGTTTGTACAAGGAAAATGGATATTGTACATTGTAGGAATAGAGTATCTTTGAGGAGTAATAAATAGTACACCCACTCTCAAACCTTGTTGAGTGAACAAACTATCAAATAACATCTTCCGGGACCTATTAGTTATGTGCATGATGGATCCATCTAGGAACTCCACATTGATAGGTTGATTTTCTTAGAGTGGAGCCTCAACTAATTGATTTGCAATTTATTTCCCTTTGATAGACTTTCATTCAACATATTCAATGTCAAACTCATTGAGGATCATGACCCACTTAGCCAACCTTCCATTCAAGGTGGATTTTCTCAGGAGATATTTAAGTGGGTCAATTTTCGCAACCAAATGTACGGGGTGCGCTAGCATGTAATGTCTCAATTTTTCTGATGCAAAGACCACTTCTAGACAAGCTTTCTCAATCACTAAGTAGTTCATTTCATATGAGACCATAGTTCTATTGATATAGTAGATAGCTCATTCCTTTTCATTCTCATCTTGTTGTGCAAGGAGTGCCCCCAGTGATGTTGTAGTGGCTGAGATGTACATAATGAATGGCTTGCCTTCGATAGGAGACATCAAGAGTAGTGGATTCACTAGATATTATTTGATTTGATTAAAGTGATGGGAACATGCTTCATCCCATTGATATGCTGCTTCTTTGCGTAAAGGTTTCGTGAATGGTTGCACTTTGTCAGCTAGTTGAGATATGAATCTTTTTATTGACTAAATCCTCCCTTGAAGGGTTCTCATTTGGTTGATGTTCTTTGGTGGTGGCATCTCAAGAATGGATTGTACCTTTGCAGGATCCACCTCTATCCCTTTTTTGAGACAATTTTCCATGTCACCATGAATGCACATTTCTTTGGGTTCAACCTCAACTTGAACTACTCCATTTTGTGTAGAATCTAGCCTAGATCTTGTAGATGTGTGGATCGCTTCCTTTTTTTCATAATTGTATCATCTAAATAATCCTCCATGTTCTTGTGGATCATATCATGGAAGATGGTTGTAACATCTCACTGGTAAGTTGCACCTAAGTTCTTTAAACTAAATGGCATGACGTTCCAACAAAAAGTTCCCCAAGAATAGGTGAATGTTGTTTTCTCTTGATCCTCCAGAGAAATTTTGATTTGATTATATCTAGATAATATATCCATCAAGGAATACATTTAATATATGGTTGCCATATCTACAATCATATCAATATTGGGTAGAGAAAAGCCATCCTTGGGACATGCTCTATTGAGATCTTTGAAGTCTATGCACACTCGAATGGACTTATCTATTTTTGTTATAGGCACAATATTGGAGATCCATTCTTCATGTGCAATTTATGTGATGAACCCAACTTTGAGCAATTTTTCCAACTCAGCTTGTACTAGGACGGCCACATGAGGATGCATCTTTCGGAGCTTCTGTTTAATAGGTTTGACTCTAGGTGCAATTGAGAGATGGTGCATTATGAGATCTGGATCCAATCCTAGCATGTTGGAGTAGGTCCATGCAAAGTTGATTTTCTTTTCTTTGAAGAGCTGGGTGAATTTTGTGAGTTCTTCTATTGACAATGATTGAGCTAGATGGATCACCTATGGATGCTCTTCAATCCCAACGTTCACTGATTTTTTTGGTTCTATCAGAACTGATGGTCAATCCTGGAAATGACTTGGAAATATATCAAGTACTCCATTCTTCGGTGCCTCGGGGAGGTTTTCACGTTTGGATGCGTCTTTTCTTTTTATTATTTTCTATTCTAAGATAGCCACAATGTGGTTTTCACCACCCTCAAAACAATTTTTTCTTTTCATTTTGATTTTATGACTAAGGTACTTGATATGTGCTTTAGTCATGTTCACTCTAGGTTCACTGGTGGAAGAGGTAACTAGTTCAATGACATTGAGATAACAAGCTAAGGAATAATCATTGGGAAAGGTGGGGATACCAAGCGACTTGTTTTTCTATGTATAGATGATTAGGTCAGGATGCATGAGGGATAGGTCATTGGATGGTTCCAGGGAATTCATGGTATGTTCATCATAAATCATGATTGGTAAGTCAAGATCTAGGTTGTCACCTCATAATAGAGTGTCTAGACCCAAAGGAATCTCATCATTTTCAACAAAATTTATGTTGGATATATGTGAACCTAACTCCTTTGGTCTAATCCTAGGATGTGGATTTCTTTCTTGTGTTATCCTAGTGTTTATTTCATTCATTTGTTGAAGCTAGGTCCTGGTAGGGACTATTTCAATCCTAAATCTTGAGAGGAATCTATTGATGTTATTGTTTATCCGGTTTGAGTTTTTGTCTACACATACTCTTTTAGGTTCTTCTTGAATCACATGTGTGTCTACATTTGCCTCATTTGTGTCATGAGTCATGAGGTTAGAGAACCTATGGAGTTTTTTGTGGTAGGATTTTTGGAGATTCATCATCTTCCCCAAGGTCACCATTTTTCATAGCCCTTGCATTTGAGATTTCACCTTGTTCAAACTAAGTGGCATACTTGTGTATTACATGCACTTCTACATCTATTGTAGTATCTGAGAGTACATCCCATTCATACTCATGCAAATTTTGTTGGTTGTCATCAGATCTACCTAGGTATTGTGCAAGGGTCATGGGAGGTTATTCCTTCTCACCTAGATTGTTTCTCTCTTGTTGTCCACCCTCTTGCATATGTATTATACATTCATCTTCTAGTGCGGATATAGTTGATTCATTGGGATCAAAAAGTGGGTTAGATCCATCACGTGTGATATAGTTGTAACCATATGCCCCCAATTAGGATGTCTATCAATTGATCCTTACTTTAGCTCATTCTCTTCTGTAGCAGATGCTAGATCCTACTCATGTCAAGTTATCAAGGGTTCTTCTGTTGGTGGACTTGGTGGACTTGGGTCAAGGAGATATCTATACCATTGTGGAAGACATGGTTATCCATGATGATCAGAATCCTCTACTTTGATATGCAGTAGTTTTTTGAAGGGTAGATTCTCACTTTCAGCTTCTTCCTCACTTTTTGAATCAAATACGGGTCCTCCCCAATGGACTATAGGATGAAACTTTGTTTATTTAAAACCAACATCATTTTTATCTCTTGGATTCTTGAATTCTGCATGAAGTGGTTCGACAAGTCTTGTCGTATTCATGCCTAAAGGACCCTTCCCTTTATAACCCATTTGTTTCACTAAGTCATACCCCTTACTGTATTTTTCAGGGGATATTTCACAATGTTTGACCTCATTACTTTCAAGTTCTCTATATAGCCATTCTAGAATGGCTTTCTCTTCATTTTCATCTTCAAGAGGTATAGTTGCCTAAACGAAGCTACCATTGTAGATGACTTGAGCCAGTGTAGTTGATGGTTTCATTGCCTTTGAAGGTTTTCCATAAGATCTGGGGGATGTAGGCATCGATTTTAATGACACAATAGGCTCGATCATTGATGAAGGGTGCTCCCCTTAATACCACAAGCACATAACAGAAATAGAGAAACAACAACAATAATATGCAAGAACAGAAAATTGGCTTCTTATTATCTCCACAAATGTGGAATTACAAACTTTCAGAATTACAATATGCAAAGCCACATGGGCATTCCCTTACAATATTCTGTAGGACAAAGCCTCGAATCAATACCCAGATCTACTACCCAGAACTGCCCTAGACAACACTATGGGCCTTCTTTATATAGGCAATTTCCACCACCCGAGAAGGTTCTAGAAATTTAGCCCTTAGGGCCGACCAAACTTAGAATTATTTTATTTTACAATTTATTACATCAAAGTCGGCTCAAAATGAGTTTTGAAACCCAAACATAAATTTTGAAGAAAAATTATTTTTTGCCATTTCAGGTGACCCAACTTTCGAAGACCATAAGTCATCGCCCGTTGACCCAATTGGCTATTATAACCCCATTCTAAAAATGCCACAAAGCGCTCTACAGGCTTGACCCACGCAAAGTGCCCGTCACTCAAATTTTTGACCTCATCTGGGGCCTCTAAAGCCTTCAAAACTGAGTTCGAAGTTTCTGTACCCTGCTGCCAATACCGAAAATCTTCAATATCTTCAAAACTAGACCTGATCTAGCCATGAAACTTTGCTGGCAGGCTGATATGACTGAGATGAACCTCCATATGTAAAATCAGACATTCTGAGATTGTAAGACCAACTTAAAAATAGCAAGTTTCCACAAATAGCAACTCTGCACAAGATAGCCCTTATTGAATACAAAAATAGAAATATTTTTGGGTGATGCAAGATTGCTCTTACACCCAGGATGCTCCTGCATCAATCATGTATCCAACCATCCTTGTATCTCTAATTTTTAGCTTCTTCTCCATCTCTTTCATCATATTTTTTCTAGACTCAGAGGTAGAAGCTTCCCTATTGTGTAGGATAAGCATACCAGCTGATTATTTCAGTGCATTGCAAACATAGCTGGTATCTACAGGAACAATGACTTCAACATCATTGAAAGGGAATTTGATGCACTGGTGATACGTGGATGGGAAAGCTTGCATATCATGGATCCATGGTTGTCCCAACAGAATTTTGTATGTGAGTGGGAGGTCCAGTACTTGGCATATGACCTCTCTTTCAATAGGTCTCACTCTGATAGGCAGACATACGAGACCTTTCAAAGATCTCTCTTGTTCATCATAGGCTTTTATTGTGATTTTCTTCTTTGGGTCAATAAAAGATTCTAAAAAGCTCAATTGTTCTATCAATTTGTAGGTCTAAATGTTCAATCATGCACCTCCATCTATCAAAACTCATTTGACCCGACGAGTGTGGATCATAACTTCAATGTGCAAGGGGTGATTACATGGGTGACTAAAATAATTATCATCTTCTTCTGAAAATGATAGGTAGTGAGATGAATTCAAATGACCCACCATGGATTGGAACTGATATAAGTCCAAGTCCTTAGGGACATTAGTAGTTGAAAAGACTTTATCTGGGATCTCTTTGTGAGCTGAAGAGATTTTGAGAAATTCAAAGATTGATGTCTGAGCAATCATCTTTTGTAGTTTCTCAACAATGTTGTAGTCAGCAACTTGTCATGAAACCATTTGTTTCAAATTCGATGACTTAGACACAGTTGTATTTGGTTGTTTATTTGATGTGGAGGGTTTTGATGATGATGATTGATTGCCAGAGTTGGAAGATCCTGCTCTTCCTAGGGTGACCTTTTCTTGTGCTTGGGTTATAGCGTTAGCGGCTCTAGACTCCCTTTCTTCTTTCTTTATGATAATGGCATTGCAATGTTCAGAAGGGACTGCCTCAAGCATATGGATGACATTGTTATTACTGGTGCCATATGTGTGATTAATTCAGGCATCATCCTTTGGTTTGGAACTCTACCCTTTTTCATACTTTGGTAAGGGGTCTTTAAATGCCTTGTGATTAGTATTTGTGGTGTGATTGTCAACCACAATCACTTCATTGTCAACGAGATCTTGGATCTCATTCTTGAGTCACATGCAATTCTCAGTCTTATGTCCCTTTCTATGAAAATCACAATAACCATTATCATTCCACCATTTTTGGTTTTACCTTAGGTTCATATGGTCTAGAATTATCTGGCAGTGTGATTAGTTGATTTTCCAGAAGAGTCTTGAGCGTTGATTCTTATGACTCACTTAGAGGGGTAAAGTTATGCTTATGTTTGACCCATGTTTTCTCTTTCAGAAGATTGTATGTCCCTTTTTAAGGGGCCTTAGTGGTAGTCTCTGTTAGGAATATAAGATCTTGATAGAGAAAATCTAATGTCTATAAATGTGATGTTTATTCATGTATTTTCTGAGCAAAGAATACT
Source organism: Chamaecyparis obtusa (assembly GCA_027943335.1). Classification (NCBI taxonomy): domain Eukaryota; kingdom Viridiplantae; phylum Streptophyta; class Pinopsida; order Cupressales; family Cupressaceae; genus Chamaecyparis; species Chamaecyparis obtusa. The sequence continues at coordinate 390,780 of BSBK01007367.1, forward strand.
TACTAAATTTGTATTGTATGACTGCAGAGGAGAAGACAATATCGTGTGATTGATTGCTTTCCTCCAATCATACGAATCATATAAATATTATATGAAAGGCCATATCTATGTAGAGACATGGCTCTATGTGGCTTAAGCCACATAGAGCCATGTCTATACATAGATATGCCTTATGGTAGCAAGTCTTATTAACTGTCGTTTAATTTATGCAACCCTTCATAACACATTCTAATGTTACGTTAACTACCTTTCGGTAGTTAACGTAACATATCATATATTAATATGATATGTTACGTTAACTATCGAATGATAGTTACGTAATAGCATTAACAATAATGTTTAGGGATTTATAAATATCAACTATGTCAATTTAATTGTAGGCAATAATAAACTTTGTTTCAATATCGAAGATGATCAAATATTATATTGAGCAACATCAGTATAATTATATCAATCAATTCGATGCTATAATTTAACACTCCCTCTTAGTGAGAGGAGATTGATAATAATAAGAAGTGAGTGCTATTGAAATCCCTGACTTAATTCAGAACTAGATTTCCCTTAAAATAACACAATCACTTTGGATTAGGATTTCTAGCATAATCTAAAACATAATTCAACCTGATAAAGGAAATTTGTCACAATCCCTGACTCAATTCAGAACTAGATTTTAGTGATAAATATAGGTGTCAAGATATCTGACACAATCCAAATAAAAACTTGAACCACTTGTTATCATGATCCCCGACTAAATCCAGAACTGGATTAGATTATAACTTAAGTCAAACTATTGTTGGTTGTCACCTTACAATAGTGACTTTACACACAAGAAAGATCATCATCTTTCAAAAACACAATATTGCAATATTTTAATTTTATTCATGAATACATTAATTTACATATTTAAGAGATAGAATCTCAAAAATTTAATCACAACTTAATCATACCAAGTTTTTGTCTGAAGTACTCAATTTTCAACTTCGTAAGAGGCTTGGTAAAAATATTAGCATTTTGTTCTTCAGTACTTATGTAGACGAGTTTGATAATATCTCTGTCTACCATATCTCTTATGTAGTGATAAGGAATTTCTATGTGTTTGGAGCAATTGTGAAAAACTAGATTTATAGAAAGCTTAATGCAACTTTGATTGTCACAATAAATTAATGTAGGTTTTAGAGGCTTGCCAAACAATCCAAATAGTAACTTCCTTAATCATACTGCTTCATGAGCACCCATGGAGGTGGCCATGTATTATGCTTCGGTAGAACTCTGAGAAACAGCTGACCGTTTTCTACTAAACCATGAAATCATTGTTGATCCAAGGATAAAACAACATCTTGTAGTGTTTTTACGATCAATTGAATTTTCAGCCCAATCAGAGTTAGTAAATTCTTGGAGTTGTATCTCAACATTCTCATACTTTAGACCCAACTCAATTGTACCACATAAGTATCTCAGAATATGTTTAGTAGTTGTTAAGTGAATCTTCTTCAAATCACACATAAAATGACTTAAAACATTTGTGGCATAGCGGATATCAAGATGAGTGTTCACCAAGAACATAAGAGATCCAATTAGTTGTCTATAATAAGAAGAATTTGTAGGATCTGAATTTGTAGCTTCTTCTTTGAATTTATGAAGATTTGTTTCCATCGGAGTGGTTAATGGTTTACATTCCTTCATGCCAAATCTGTTTAAGATATCCATAGTATGCTTTCTTTGATTTAGGAAAATATGATTTTCTTTCTGTACAACTTCTAATCCTAAGAAGTAGTGTAACAATCCTAGATCCTTCATGTCAAATTTATCTGTGAGTTCTTGTTTGCATTTAGCAATAAGATGATCTTCTCCTGTAATTAATAAGTCATCAACATAAAGAACTATGATTACCATTTCACCTTTGGATATTTTGAAGTATATATTAGGATCGGCTTCATTCTTGGAGTATCCTAACTTAGAGATATAATTATCTATACGTTGATACCAATCCTTGGGGGCTTGCTTAAGACCGTAGAGTGCTTTCTTCAATTTGCAAACATAATTATTGTCATGGGTGATGAAACTTTCTGGTTGTTCTATGTACACTTCTTCTTCAATGACACCATTTATAAATGTTGTCTTTACATCCATTTGATGTATCTTCCACCCTTTGGATGCTGCAATGGCTATGATAGTTCTTACTGAAGTGTAACAAGCAACTGGAGCAAAGGTTTCTTCATAGTCAATTCCTACCTTTTGAGAAAAACCCCTGGCAGCAAATCTGGCTTTATGTTTTTCAATACTGCCATCAGATGAATATTTGACTTTGAATAGCCATCTAGAGGAGATGACGGTTTTCCATTTTGGTCTAGGCACTACTTCCCAAACATCATTTTTTACAATAGATTGGTATTCTTTGATCATTGCATCTTTCTAGGCTTGACATGATAGGGCTTCTTTAACATTATTTGGTTCTGATTTTGTAAGTTCTATCATAAGTGCAACATAGCATGTTTGATTCCTTGTTCTTTTACTTTCTTTAGACATTTCATCTAGTTCAACATTGTTTTCCTCAATCATTTTTCTTGTCCATAATGGTCTTTTCTTGTTGTTGGCAATTTCAACATCTTCAAGGTGAGGTGGAGAAGGTTCATGGTTTTCTATTATGTTCTCTCTTTGATTTTCGTTATCTTGAAAGGCATTCTCCCTCTAATTCTCAATTTCATCATATTCTATATTTTATTCTCCCTCTGATTCTCATTTGTTCCTTTTTCAGTGAGTGTAAATATTTTCAGAGCAATGTCCTCTTCAAATTTGATATCTCTACTCATTTCAATAGATTTCTGTCCTGGTATGTATACCTTGTACCCTTTGGTAGTTTCACTGTAACCAACAAATATTCTTTTCTTTCCAAAAGGATCTAGTTTGGTTCTTTTCTCTTTGGGAATGTGAATATATACAGGACATCCGAAGATTCTAAGATGACTTAGATCTGGTTTCTTTCCTGTAAAGGCTTCCTCAAGTGTGATGTTTTCTAGAATAGAGTGAGGACATCTGTTCTGAATGTATACCGCAGTATTGGATGCTTCAGCCCAAAAACAAGTATGAAGATTTTGATCATGCATCATAGCTTTGGTAGCTTCAATAATAGTTCTATTTTTTCTTTCTACTACTCTATTTTGTTGAGGATTAGGATTATAAGATATTGTTTACTCCCTCTTAATCCCAACAGAAATGCAAAATTCTTTAAAGCTTTCAGAGATATATTCACCTCCGTTATCTGATCTTAGAATTTTTATTTTTCTCTCAGTTTGGTTTTCAACTAATGCTTTGAATTCTTTGAATTTTAATAATACTTCATTTGATTCTTTTAGTTTAAGAAAATAAATCCAAATTTTTATAGAGTAATCATCAATGAAGATCACATAGTATGAAAAACCTCCTAGTGAGAGGGTTGACATAGGTCCACACAAGTTAGTGTGAATGAGCTCTAATACAACTTTGGTTTTATGTTCACTAGATGGAAAGGATCTCTTTATATTCTTTCCTAGAGCACATCCTTTACAAATGATTATGTGTTTTGAGTTTAGATTTGATATCCCTGTAGTAATATTCTTAAGGGAGGGAAGAGTGCTAAATCCAAGATGACCTAGTCTTCAGTGACAGAGTTCATTAGTGTTGGATACTTCATGACTTAGAGTTGATTTGATACTATTTCCTACTTTGTATAGGCTTCCATCTCTATACCCTAAGGAAATAGCATTTTTAATATTAGTGTTCTTTGTCCATATTAATACTTTATTTTCTTGGAATGTGACTCGATAGCCTTGATTGGCTAAGCCTGAAATGGAGACTAAGTTCATTTTTATGCCTGGTACAAATAGAACATCTTTCAATACTATAGTTTCCCTTGATTTCAACTTGATTGAGCAGGTCCCAATTCCTTTTGCTTGATAAGTCGAATTGTCTCTAATTGTAACTTCTTCGAAGAAATCTTCTTCTAGGATTTCAAATTGATCTCTGAATCCTGTTATGTGCCAAGATGCTCCATTATCAATTATCCAAGTGATTTTGCTTGAGTTAACTTCACTTGATAATGCCAAGAAGAATAATGATATTTCTGCTCCTTTGACTTTAGCTAATGCTGCTTGAATTTTCTTCTTCTCGGGACAGAATCTATGTGTATGACCAAACTTATCACATTTGTAACACTGTATTTTGGAGAAGTCTCAATTTTTGTAATTTTTATTGGGATTCCCTACATGGCTTGTGTTAGAGTTCCTTTCTTATGTTTAAACTTCCTTTTGTTTCTTTTGAAGTTTGAATGGGTATGTAGGGCTTGAATCTCATTTCCTTTGATAGGCTTGATCCCTCTTGATATTAATCGAGATTCCTCTTGAGTGCAATCATTCTTGAGCTGATCAAACTTGGGTAGAGAAGGACGTCTAGTTATACATTAAATAAAAGATTCCCATGTGATGGGTAATCCTCTAAGAGCTATTGATGTCCGTGTCATCAATATTATTTCCAATAGCAGAGAGTTGATCTCTTAATTCAGAAATTCTAAGAAAGTAAGATGTAATCGTTTCCCCTTTAGTCATCTTTAGATTTAGAAGTTGTTGTTTGAGAGTAATTAATCTACTTGTATTATTAATCTCAAATGTTTCTTGAATAGTCTTGAATACTTCATAAGTGGTTTTAAGTCTCGCTATGGAGGGGAGGATATGATCTTTAACATCATCAATTATGATCTTCTTTTCTTTATTGTTATGTCTTTTCCAAGTTGATTTTTTCGGTTCTTCTTCTGGCATATTTTTGTCTTCCTCAACATAAGAATCTAACTCAAGTTCTTGAAGCAATGTAAGAATTCAAATTTTCCATGAGAAGAAATTAGAAGCATCTTCGAGTCTGTCTTCTACCTTAATACTGCTAGCCATTATAATTTCTCCTTTTGTTTATAATGAATTTACAAGGATTTCAAAGTTAGCTTTAATGATTTTCCTCTATTGAGGCTCTGATACCATGTTAGGAATATAAGATCTTGATAGATAAAATCTAATGTCTATAAATGTGTTTTTTATTCATGTATGTTCTGAGCAAAGAATACTTACTAAATCTATATTGTATGACTACAGAGGAGAAGACAATGTTGTGTGATTGATTTCTTTCCTCCAATCATATGAATCATATAAATATGATATGAAAGGCCATATCTATGTAGAGACAGGACTCTACGTGGCTTAAGCCACGTAGAGCCATGTTTATACGTAGACATGCCTTATGGTAGCAAGTCTTATTAACTATCATTTAATTTATGCAACCCTTCGTAACATATTCTAATGTTATGTTAACTACCTTTCAGTAGTTAACGTAACATATCATATATTAATCATCCCTCTGGATGACGAGGTTGTTAAAGCTATTGATGTTGCATCTTCTGTCTTCGAGGGTCATGGTCTGATCTACAGGTTCAAGGGATTTTGGTTGAGCCTCCCAGATCTGCATGCTTAGATCACCTACTAGTGGGAACCCATTATATTAGGAACAGTTCACATCTTCCCTCTCACAAGGGGTTTCTTCATTTCCAAGTTTGAGATTCCAGCTGATAGGAAGTTGATTCTTTGTGATCACTTCTTTAGCTGGGACACTTGGTTCATGCTCATGCGAAGCCTTGGTACCCAAGCTTTGATGCTTCTACAGAGACTTTCTCCAAGGTGCCTACCTGGGTATGGCTCCCCAACCTCCCTCTTCACTTTTGGGTTGATTCTCTATTTGAGGCAGTGGGCGAGGCTCTTGGGGATTTTCTATTGGCTGATGAGGAATCAAATGCAATTCGTCACTCCACATATGCTAGGATTTTGGTTTATTTGGATTCTTCCAAGGGTCTCCTGAAAAAAATAAAGCTACAACATCCTAAAGGATCCTAGATTCAATCCCTAGATTATGAAGGCCTCCCCTTTAGATGTAGGAGTTGCTTCAAAACTGGTCATTTAGCAGGTCAGTGCGGATTGGAAAAGGTTAAAAAACCAGTTTCTTGGTGGAAGAGTGCCTCCTCCCAGCATTACACTGTTGCAAAGGCCCCGACCTCTCGAAGCTTTTCTCAGGTTGTTTCATCTTCTCATGAGGCTCCTGAGGCCCTTGTGTCCTCGGTTTTAGCCGTTGGCTCTCCTTCGGGTGATGTCCCTTGTGTTTCTTCTATTCGGGCCTCTATTGGAGGTGAGGCATCTGTTGCTTCGCTGGATCATGCTGGAACGGATGCTACAGACTTATCTCTCAACTTGGCTTCTCAGGATTCTGGTGGCCCTATTTCGGGACAACTTCTTGTTTCCCTGCATTTAGGCACCTCGATCCTTGATTCATCTTCTTGGCAGGATTTGGCTAAGAATGCAGAAGATGGGTGGACTTCTGTTAAAGGAAAAAAAAAGATCTAAACTTCTACCCTCTTTCGATATGTCCCTTCATTCTCAGAAGGGGAAGAAATAATCTTTCTCTGCAGTTGACAGGATCTTTCTTTGCTGTCCGTTGTAAGATTCAGGGCTGCTGATTTTAATTTGTTTTATCTTTTTCACAGCGACTTCTTTTGTCAGGGTTCCAGCTTCCCTCTGTTGGTACCATTTTCTTCTCCAGGTTGTGGGTGCCTATTGTAAAACCCTCACTCTGGTCTTGATCTATTCTTTCTTTGTGAGCTACTTTGAATATCTTTTTTGACCAGAATGTATAGGGTTTCGGGGCCCCTTCAAAACCTGTTTTCCTTAATCAAAAACATATCATATATTAATATATGTTACATTAACTATCAAACGATAGTTACGTAACAACATTAACAATAATGTTCAAGGCTTTATAAATATCGACTGTGTCGATTTAATTGCAGGCAATAATAAACTATGTTTCAATATCGAAGATGATCGAATATTATATTGAGCAACATCAGTATAATTATATCAATCAATTTGATGCTATAATTTAACAGTCTCAACAGCTTTCAGGGCCTTGATGCCACTTGTCAGATTGAAGACTGTTCGTTTTGGTTGGGGAGCAACCTAGTTAACCACCCCATCATTTACCACATTTTTTTCTTGTTCAAATACTTGTTCTTGTCTTTGGAACTAGAATTATATTTGCTTTCTTTGTAAAGGGTGATTTCACCCTTTCTAACAAGCACATCTTCTATTTTAAGTGCATTCTTCACCAACCTGTTAAAGGTATCTGGGTCTTGCAATTGGATGGGGAAACTCAACTTAGGGATCAGCACATTAGTGAATATATCCATCTTCTCAGATTCGGGTATGAGGTGTGGATATCAAGAAAAGACTTTCCTCCATCGCTGAAGAAATGTCAAAAAAGGCTCTCCCATTTGTTGCTTGGTATTACACAAATCAGTCATTGCCACGGGATGTTGAATGTTGTAAGAATATTGTTGTAGAAATCGCTCGATTAGTTCGTCAAAAGTTTTGATTCCAGTGCATAACTTTGAAAGCCATTCGATAGCCTGACCACCTAGACTTCGGGGAAAGAGACGCATGAGATATGTATTTTCATGCATAAACTCCATACACTGGGCATAGAATTCCCGAACGTGATCCTGTGGATTATAATTTCCAAGGTACTTGTCAAATTTTGGGATCTCAACTCCGTGCGGGAATGGAGGTAAATACAAGTCCTTATCAAAAGGGAATGGAAAAATGGAGTCTATGGAATATTTTGTGGTTGGCTACTCTTGTTTCTTCTTCACCTCTTGCAACTCTGTTTGCAAGGCTTGAGATTGCTTGGTTACCAAGGTGAGAGGAGTTTCTTCCTCTTTAGCAATGGTGTCTTCATCTTTGTATTGAGGAGGCAGTTGTGCTCCTTGTTTTACTAATTTGAGAAAAAATTGTTCTTTCTCCTGAGCCATGATAGTCTTCATCATTCAAAGAAAATCTTTGTCAGCTTTACATCTAATGATACTAGCCTCATCGGGCTTGGATTCACTTGAGGAACCCTTTCTATCTGTAGCATGAGGACTGACACTACGATGTGTGTCTAAAGTCCTCATGTCCTTTTCCTCTTCCAAACATGTTTGTGTCAACAAAGTTGTCTTGGTGATGGGTTGATCTCCTAGAAGTTTCTAGTTGTTTGATAAAAAGAGGATTTTCTTCAAATGAAAGGGGTCTCTCCTCTCCTCCTAGAAATTGTCTGAAAGAGTTTCTAGTCTGTATAGGCATAACTCAGCTGGTTGTCAAATGGGTGTTGAAGTGAAAACAATCGTGTTAAACAAGTCCAAGGTAGATGATGATGCGAACAAGATAACATCTAGTCAAGAAGGAGATGTAAATGACTCAGATCAAAGTCAAGGTTAAGAAACCTAGATGATAATGCACTCATGACTCAAAGAAGGACAGTTGATAAGGATGATTGAAGATGAAGGTGATGGAACTGATCAAAGTATTGGATCAACAAGACAGAACTCACGATAGCAAAAATTTGAATGACCAAAGATTAGGATTGATTACGACAAGCTCACAACATCAGAGGTATATTTGTGGAACATAGGACAAATCTAATTGGGTATTTGAAGGAAAGTCGGATGAGACTTCAGATTGTTTTGCCAAATGTTTGATAGGGTTGTTTAGTCTCTTGTTTTGGTGATTCTAGTTTCAATTCGTTTTGAAGGTTTTGATGTCAAGTGGTTTCAAGGTACATAAACACAGCAAGCATATGTGAAAAAGTAGCACTTCCTAAGCCCTATAGTCAATTGGTTGAGTGAGAAAATCCATGCTCGTTGACTTAGGTACACACCCAATAGTTAATCAGATGATGGTCACCACCAACCACACAATGGGTATAATGACATCATATTATCCGACTTCAAACGCTAATGGGGGCACGATTTGACGAGTGTCTTGGGGGAGTTACTATCTCCCTTGCACTTGAATTATCCCACTTTTGGGGGTGAACCGAGTAGGCTGCTAATATATGGAGTCTAGTAAGGGTCTCTGTTCAAATACATTCTCTATGTCTGGGCAAGCACGATTTAGACCTAGAGCCCCACAAAGCACCTTTGCATCAATAGTCGCGTAAACGTGATTTAGACCCTAAGGCCCTATTATGTGGTTAGGCAAGAACCATGTATAAGCTCAAATGAAATTTGACTTTCGAGGCTTTGGCCTCAAAGAAGCAATTTGTTTAATGCGAGTTAGAGAGGTGTGGCTTACACCTCGTGCTCACGCAGGTCATTCTCCAAGGGTGGGTAATTTTTCCCACTTAGACAAGCCCATCTAAAAGAATGCAAGAAATGAAAAGAATAGTTACAAGGATCTGGATTTCTAATTTTCCGTCAAGGTGAAAAGAGAATAATCTCCTATCCTTTTCACTATTCCCAAACACACCAAACAATGATTCTTTTTAAAATGTCTTGCATGCGAGGTTCCTAAGAAAAAATAATGCAAACAAAATGTCTAGTTGTTTCCTTCATAGGCAACTTGCACAATATACATCAATAGTCTTTTTGCTCTTATTCTTTGACATGCATCGTGCAAAAGTCTAGATATGGCATGAATGCCTTCACCAAAACATCCCTCATAAACTTGTTAGGCCGCCAAGAAAAACCATAGAAATAAAACAGGAGACCAACTTGTCAAAATTAGCACAAACCCAATTGCATAAATAAAAAAACAGAGATGAATTTTGTTGCTTTCAATAAAAAACCTAGGCAAATTCTCGTACGAGAATCTACAAAGCCTTGTACAAGCATATACACCTTCCCATACGAGTTTCAATCATGACTTGTATTGTCCTGTGAGGATGCTCATACGAGAAAACAGGACTAGAGTACAAACAGAATATCAAGAATTTTTAAAAAGTGGTTGTGAAGACAAATTGATTTTTCTGCCTCACAGTGCGCGCTAGAAATGTGTGTGAAAGGTGAGTACTAAACTACACTACACTTCAATGAGACATTAGATGATTGATCTAAACAATGAAAGTACAATAACCTAAAAACTAAAATCAACCAAGGCGACTCATTGCCTTCTAGTAGACTTGAGTATAAGTTTTTCTCTCAGGTCATTGCGAAACCAAGTGACTATAGACGTAATCTAAATGAAGGACTTGAACTAACATGCACGTGCAAAGTTCATCTAATTTTCTAATGGTTAATCCATATTAAACAAAATGAAGTGTTCCTAGATTTGATTAATGCAATGCAATAAAGATAAACAAACTAAACTATGCTATTAAAATAACTAACAATGATTGCAATGTATAAACAATGATAAGCAAATTGATAGTGTTACACTAAGCAAAAGATTGGATCCTTCTTGTGAGAATAGAGGCTTGGTTATATAGGAATCCTCTTAAGAATGAATGAACGAGATTGATTCAAGATGAACAACTGAGATTTATTCCAGACTAGCACAATCCATGTGCAACTCAATCAATTGGTTGAGAGAATTAGTTAACTAAACTGTTTTGATTAGTTGTTTCAGAAACTTCTAAGGGTGAATTGAAGTTGCTAAAATGATAGATGAGTTAACAGAGGTGTTATCTCAGTTAACTAGATTGTTTCCAAAATCATGTTCAGTTGACTGAATGATGACTCCATAAATGCATTATTGGAATATTTTAAGGATTTAGTGAATTTTTCTCCAAAATATGGTGACACGATTAATTTAATTCCCTTTTTGTGATTAATTGACAATTCCTATTTATTTAATCAACATCCTAAAATATTAATTAAATAGATGATATAAGGTTAATTTAATTGCCAATAACATTAGGATTTAGGAATTAATCAATCAAATAGGATCAAGTGCAATAGTTGAATGAGACTTGTATAGGTCAAATCAGATTAATGAGTTAAATTGCCTTAGGTTAAGACTTGGAGATTTGATCAAAATTAGGGCTTTCTTGATGAATAATCGGGATTAGGGGCTTATGATTTTGATGACCATTTTTAGGTGATTCTGGGCTTCACCACTATCATTGCTCTAGTGTATTTTGGTTTCTAAGTTATCTATTAGTATAGTTTTAATGCTTTTGCAAGACTTGATAGCCTTTAGGGCTAATATTGAGTGTATGCTTATTATGGATTTATCCTCAAACTCTCGTATCAATAGGACTTTGATGTTATTTAATTATTGTTATGACTATGGTGAGAAGTATGGTGATAGCAGTAGCAATAATCTGAGTTTAGTCTTTTTTACTATAAGTTTTTTATTAATATTTTGAAGTCTTAGAGTAGGTGTTTTGTTTTTCGGGTTGTAATGCCTTGAAGGTTGGATTGTTGTGTTATGGTTGCTGTGTCTTCTTGATGTATGAGATCAAGGCCCTCTCCCTACTGAATTAATCAAAAACATTTCTTAAAATAAATATCAAAAATTTTACTCAACTTAAATTTTAATAAGATATTTTTTTAAATAAAACCTATTTTTATTTGTACAAGATTGTAAAATAATTATGCTTCGTCTTCTCATAATTTCCCAAAAAAATTGCAAACATATATATATATATATACAATCAACCATATTCAAAAGTATTACCATTCAGTAGTGCTTATTTAAAGCTCCCATATAGATCAGGTATAAATTAAAAGAACTACTACTCGGTCAATTATGAAAGAGAAAACAGATAGTGACTAAAAATTGGAATTGCAATGAAGGAGAATTAAAATGCCATATTCACCCAAAAATCTAGTACGGGTGAGACACTAAAGTGCATAAGATTTTTGGTAAAATGGATGCAAAGAACAGTCCAGCTTTATATTGTTGAATTTGTGATTTTGGAAAGCAATGGGAAGCACCCTCAGCCACGATTGGGAATTCAAGATTCATACAATAGCCCAGCTTTCAGAATTCATGTTGGGCTGAATTTAACTTTTAATGGAAGTATGACATGTAAAATGTAGAGATGATTTAAACATGTTCGCAAAAATGTTGAGAATTATACCACGATCGTGATCTTCTTTAATGTTACTTTGCCAGCACTTATGTTGCACTCAGTTTTCAACCTCATATGATCAGATGATAATGCAATCGTGTAAATACAAATTATTTCTTCTTATATTGATTTCATTTCTGCTCCAATTTGTGGGAAAAAAACCCAATAAACCTGTACAGTATAAATAGAACATATACAATCTGAAACAAAAACAGGGTAATGGGAAACAGTATTTTCACCTGGGAAAACCCTTCCAAGTTAAAAAGACTCAGCACAACAAAAATTTGCTATTGCAAAAACTTTGTCATTCTCCAATACAATAATAAATCTTTCTTGTGTCACCCTTAAGCAGGTGTAGATAATCAATCTCTCTTACGGCACCCTTAAACAGGTATAGATATAAATAAGCACATCAAAAGCGATTTGACACATTCCATAAAATCATGCAAAAGATAAATCCAGAAGGAAAAAAACCCCTGATAAATTGCTTCACAATTTGCCAATCAATTTGTAAGGTTGATCCCATCCTAATTATTATACATGTAAGTATACAACTCTTATCCAACACTATGAAGCTATGATTTCATGGTCAGGACATTTTCTGTTAAAGTTTTAGAATCATTGCAAATGTAATAGCATAATTTCATTGTATGTGTTTTCCAAATGCAACAATCTTGCATTTATATTGAGAATGAGCCAAGAAGAAACATGTCCCTTCATTGATATGTAATTAATATAATGACAATTATGATTTTATATATATATATATAATATCTCTTGAGTATTATATTAATTTCTCTAATATTTAATAATAATAATATTTATATATATATATATTTAAGTAGATATATACATCTCATATATACTAAATATATATATATACATATCTTTACTAGTATTGACTCGTTTTGTTTATTCGACTAAAGCTACAAAACATCAACACTCCCTCTTAGCTAGGGAGGATAAATCAATCCAATGTCAAAACTTAAGACACTTGACAACATCAATCATATGATGTAAGAAATAAAGGCATCGTCCTCAAGATGTAATCAATAGAAACATAGTCTCAATATGTAGATTGCCTCTATCAGCGATTCTATCCATTTGATATCATGAGTATTGGCCTATCAGAACATCAACATATGATATTCACCAAATACTCAATAAGGTACTGGCCTGCAAAATATCAACACATGATATTCACCAAATACCTATCATATATCTATACAAACAACTCATAGACCATCAATGACATCTAACACTTAGTTGTTGATTTACAAGATATATCTATGCAAACAACTTATAGACTGTCAATTTAATGACATTTAACACTTAGTTGTTGCTTTATAAGATGTATCTATACACACAACTTATAGACCGTCAATTAATGACATCTAACACTTAGTTGTTGCTTTACAAGATATATTTATGCAAACAACTCACAGACCCTCAACTTAATGACATCTAACACTTAGTTGTTGCATTAATTCATCATGATCTGTTTCAACATTATAAATAATGTATATCATGATTTAAGTTATTGTAAGATCGTCACCTTCCAATAACTTCTACAAAAACAAGTGATAATCATTTGGAAGTCGTCACTTCCTCATGATTTACACAGGGGATAGGCCCATTAAAAACATTCATGATTCATTAGTATAATAATCAATTTTATCAAGTTTACCTCAGAAGTGTTTCACCTTCAATAGTGAACTCCCTCTCAATCAATATGATCAAGATTGTCATAAGTTGACTAAACTATCTGCTCCCTCTGAAGCTCAAGTTTATCAACTTCTTGACGTCTTTTGAAATTCCAGACTCCCTTTAGTCTCAATCATCAATTTGTTTGGAAGCATCAAGTTCTTTCTCCCTTGAATGCAATTTTCTTGTACTTCTGTCTTGAAGGTATGTCAAAGAGAGATTACAAATAGCTCACTAAACTATCTCGACCGAAAATACCAATGATAGAAGCATACAAGATTTTAATAACCAATAGTATAGCATGAAATAAAAAAACTCAAAAATTATGCGCATTAATAAAACATGAAATACTTATCTTTTATAAATTTCAAGTATTTCATTCTGTAAGGTGAGCCCATATAGAAAATATCATGCAAATTCACAAAATGATCTTAACATATCTTTAAGCCTCAAATAGTTAAGATCAAGCATCTCTAAGCCAACTTATTGTAGATCTTGTAGGGAAATGTTGATGTTTTGTAGCTTCAATCGAATAAACACTATGAGTCAATACTAGTAAAGATATGTATAATCCCAAAGTAGCTATTTTATATACTGAAACTGTAAAGGGTCTACAAGTTTAAAGACATATAATTGAAAAGCTACATTGAAACATAAGTTACCTCTCTACAGAGATTGCATGTGATGATCCCCATCAGGCTTCAACAAGACAATGCGAAACATTAGAAATATAGTTAGCCTAGACTCACAACTCCCTTATGGGCATGAGCAAGTAATAAATCCACAAACATAAGGTTCTTCTATTCATTCCAGTTCATCTTAATGAACCGCATTGCATCGATAGTCAACACTGCTTCCATTTCAGTGGCCTAAAATGGCCTACAATAATATTATTGAATGAAACAAGGAAGGCCTTTATAATGCTGCTTTGCATTGTCATTTTGGAAGCTTATAAAGACAATATTTCTTTGGCTGTGTTTTGAGATTCTGTAAGCATTCTATATATGTTCCATAAATTGTAGAAAGCAATCCTTCTGTATACTTAACCAGATCGACATCATGAAGTTTCTCTTAACTTTTTTTGAATATCTGATTTATCACCCTGTCATTTCTATTTCAGAAATTCATTACAGTCTGATATTCATTACGGTCTGATATTCATTAGAGTTTCATGTTGTTGCGGTTTTTGAATAGACTCTTGAAGCCACTTTCAATGTAAGCACACTTTAACTTTCATAGAGTGGAAGATTTTTCGCAATGTCTGTTTGTTTTATTTAAATTTATTTAAGTGTGGACAATGTTCGGTGAGTGCCAAATTTACTGGAATATCGCCAGCATGACATAAACCTTCAGCCCAGAATGTATTTTTTATTTTTCCTTTCTGAACCACTTTGTGGAGTAACCTAAGGCTTAGGGCTGAACTTCCACATGCTATTGTTCATTAAAAAAGATGCCTTCTCTGTACAACGGACTACCTATTCCAGTTTTAGAAAATGCATTTTAACCTATATCTCATCTAAATGCCAAAAACCATACAAATCATTTCTGAACTACCTAAGACACTGAACCGAGTGAGAGCTATAGTAGGAGAGGCTTCAGATACTCAAACTTTATCCTACAAAATCTTATTTCCAACTCTGAGAGTGCCTTACTTTAGAGGCTAAAATGAGAACCCATAGTTTTGATGCAACTGTTATACAGATAAACATTAAAAATAAAATATATTCAAATATCCCTAAAGGTTGATAGAGTAACATTTGCCAGCTGCATACACAGGTAGATAGGTAACGAGTTTCACCCCAATCCGCAACAAATTTCATTGAAATATGGAAGCCCAATCTGGGTAGTAATAGAGAGTATAAGCTATAACCCTATTTGAGATACACATTATTAAGATTCATCTTTTAGTATTACCTGCCATTAGATCCCTGTTTGATTTTTCATGAAGAGATATTCAAACTGAGAAACATGGTTAATTTGAATAAATATTTGATGAGCTACTATTGGGATTGAAAAGAAATGGATGCTAAATCTAACATTCAGATAGGATTGATACTAGGCAGGAGGCCATCTACATAGATTATGCAGACCATCGTTTCTTTTTTCTAAATGCATGTAAAAATGGAGAAGAGACAGGGCCCGTGGACTATTTTTTGCGGAGAGCTTGCAAAATGTGGAAATATAAATAAGGCACGTGGCCTTTTTGAAAAACATGGAAGCACAACCAAGGCTTGTGGCAAAAAGTTCATGAAACATATCATCTGATAAAATGCGTATTCAATCTTGAAAATTTTACATTCATAGAGAGGTAAATCATTCATAATGGAGATAATGCCTTCTCTGCAGACATATGGAACCCTAACATGATATAGTAAGTCAGGACAATACCCAGTTGGATTGGTTTGATTGATGCCTATTTGTGAAAATGCAACACAATCGATATGTAAATATGATTGATGCACTGTTTAATGGTCCGACCTGAGAGGAAGAACAAGCGATTGGAGTCACAACATGGGTGGAACCTGAGTGTGATAAGCTTATCATAGCTTCCGTTAACAAGAATTATGTTGATATGGACAAATATCCCATTAGTACAGAATGCAGGTTTGTAGTTTTGAATTGGTGACTTTTATACCATCCAGCTACTATTTTTTTTTTCAAAATTACGAGTGGGTTTCTAGACATTGACTTGAAAATTTAAATTCTTTTTCAAATATATTTCAGATAAACATTATCTGAACACTTATTTTGAACAATTGTTGATGGATTCATCAATTTATTTTATTCTACAGTTTAATATTTGCATATTTGTGGGAACCACCTTATGGTACAGTAGTGACTTGGTTGCACTGTTACTGATGCAACTAAGGTTCAAATCCCCGCCTGGCCCAAATACAAGTTTTAATGCAGGTTTGGGCCCACTTTGGTGGCCGTGCAGGCAGTTGTTGATGGGGATGACATTGGTGGTTGTGCTAGAGATTGTATGTGGTGGGAAGGAAGGGTTTCCCATAGTGATTAAAGGAAGAGGTGTTAATGCCTCAGTTTGTTCTTGGGGATGGGGTCCCCCATTGTGACTCCACTGGTTCAAAGCTCTACTCAAAAGCGACTATCACCGATCTAAAAAAAAATATTTGCATACTTGTGAAAATGCAACATAATCGGTGTGTAAATATGATTGCTGCACAGTTTAATGCCACATGATTGCTGCACTATCTAATGCCCTGCTTGGAGAGGAAGAACAGGCAGTTGGAATCATAACAGTGGGCTCCTCAGAGGCCATTATGCTTGCAGGTCTTTCTTTTAAGTGGAAATGACAGAATAAACGCAACGTAACATTATTGATGGCAAAAAAATAACAACACTTCTACAACAGCAAATAGGATATTGGAATTTGTCTCAGTATAATTGATTGTCACTGCCCTTCTGGAACAGGGCCTATTGAAGATTATGTGCATCTCCATATGTATTTTTATAATATACTCTTTTCTGCTTAATGTTATAGGGCAACACTACCTGTGTTCAGGCATAATTTATCAACTGCTTTTCTTTCTATTGAAAAGGAGTTGGAGAAAATTGAGTTGATTTCCATTTACTTAAGTATAACAATCAAAACTCGAGGAAAACACATAGGAATGGATCATGATTTGCAGCACTTAATGGGGCAAAAATTAATGGCTTGAATTGTAATATGCATATTTATCATCTGATCCTGATCCTACAGGCACCTTTTAGGTGCTGAGAATTTTTTAAATTTACATTTGTTTACAAGTTATTAAATGCCCCAATGTGGTTTTCTAAATATCAAATTTCAGGTGTATCATACCAAAATATTATATTTCATATACATTTGGCTCTCTTTACTACCTACATGGATCTTGTTCGTGAAAATAAATTAGTCCTTGTGATCTAAATTTATAGTGTCTGGTCTAGAATTTTATGAACTAAGTATGTGTGTATGCCTTCACACATAAGGAATCTAAAGATCTCTTTACTTGTACCGAAGACATTTTTATTGGGTATCATGCCCTCGTCCATAAAATCTACTTGCCTATGATAGAAAAGGATGCCCATATGATAATCAAATAGCTTCATAAATGGTAATGTAGGATGTATTTTACAAATAAAGTACAGATGAATGGGAAGCGACGACTCCCAAATCGACATAGATTACTGCCTGGCCCAAAATGCTCTCTACAAATTTTGATGTATTCTCTTAAAGATCAAATAATTGGCTTATATGGAACATTATATACACATAAAACTGAGACTGTGTCCCAAATAGATCAGATTAATTTTACCAGATTAAAACATAAATATTTTCTCAAAACAATGGCAACAGAGAAAAAGACAACAGACGCTCTATGGGCAAATAGGTGCCTCCACATGGAAGTTGTAGTGACTGCAACTTTTTTCATGTGGTCATCTTGTAGGTTTGACATGTAGCATTTTAAGATTAGAGATATCACATGTAAGTGTGTGACTACATCCTCAGGGATTACCCAACTTTGTTTTTCGACATAATAAGCTTTCACTTATAAACAGATTCTACCTGTGTTGAAGCACAGGACCCTTCAACCAATTATGGCACAGGACCCTTCAACAAATTATATCAGCAACAAATTATGTCAGCAATTAATCAGTTCCAACCTCATAGGTTCAACTTACTAGATGACACCATAAATGTTCAAACTCTGTTGATTCATGCAGCATATGTTCCAGTTTCATTTACAAGGTAAGCAATTATTGACAAGATGAAACGGAACATTTTAAGGAATAGGCTGAGCCACTGAAGTATATTGTTTATTTCCTCTTTACATAGAAGAGCTAAGTTCATATACACATGTTAATGAGTTAATAGTTTCCTAGTTTTATATTTTATTTTATTTAGATATTATAACCACAAGCGGCCAAGAATGGCCAATGAGATTTAAGGAAGGTACAAAGCTGATGAAATACACAGTAGCAGTGCCTATTGCATCCTCAGTATAGTGAAGCATCCTTTAAGTAGAAAATGATCATACAACAGATAAAAACTCTACATAAACAAAAGCATGAAGCAACAAATGTAATGCTCAAAAACCCTAAGCTATGTTCAGTAGCCACTTTCCTGAAATTTGATGTTGATGAGAAGTCTGTAATGGGATTTATATGTTATTTGTTTGGTACTGCTGAGATGAACATAGACTGAATGATCCCATACATGTTTTAATTAGAAGGTCTCTTAAAGCTTTCAAAAGTGACCACCACTGACTGGAATTGGTAGTTGGGGGCTGTTACATCTAAGCAATCCATTAGAAACAACAAAAATATATAACCGGATGCCTCTATAATGAGAAAGTACAAGTCCTAAAGGCCAAAGGACTTTCAAAAGAAAATGCTAGAGGCACTTATAAATAGCTAAAATAGAGGATGATAAATCCATCTCAGTAGAACTTCAAATCCCCCTTGAAAAACATAATGTACTCTCATCTGTGATAACAATTATCATATCCACACATTGGTACTACCCACAAAGCTGGATTCCTTACTATTGCTACTCTAGGATGAGCATACTTTAACTGTCGAGTTCCATCTTGAACTAGCTGTCCAAGACTACAGATAGGAGATATGTTAGTCATTACTGTATCCTTCCAGAAGTTATAACCTGGCAAATCACATAGCCATTGTTCATTACAAAATATACAGAAACATAAACATGATGATTGTCAAAAGATTATGTCTAACTCAAGCTAACTCAGTGCAATTGCAACTTTCAAATTTGCAGATGGTTAACATGAACATGACCGCATTATATAATCATCTCTTAAAAGAACTTCTGGACTAGTTATGTTAACTTTGAGCATCTGTTAAACTGAAATCAGAGACATGTACAAATAATACATTTTACCTGACGTATAAGGCTAGTCATTTAATTGTAACTAGAAGCACCTCAATGAATTCAAGAGAAGGCATTTTGAGGCCCAAGGTCTTATAACTGTGGAAACAAAAATTTAATGATTAAATTTAACAAGGATTGAAATCCTTGAAAATAGTAATAGAGGCAATGCTATTGGAAAAAACCTACTCTGACATTTTAGTCAATCTTCAAGTCAATTTCTCCCAATCTCCAGCTCTTTGATGAGCCATAGGCTTGCATGTGAGATGAATCACAACCTGCATATTCATTCATCATCTAGTGAATAAGCACATGTTGGACAAGGGCCATGTCACAAGAAAGTGTCTTTTGTACATCTCTCTCAGTGGTTCAACAATTGCAGCCCGCATACAATAAATGTATCACCTCAGATTACATATTCCATTACCAAACTGTGAAAGCACTGCATTTAGTTTTAATCTCTTATATACTCTCCATGATAAGTGTCAGCCATTGATTTCATCTCAGCCATTTTCTTCAAAATTTTGTTTGCTTCATCAGTTTTGCCCACTTTGTTATAGCCATCAATCATATATTTGTAAGTAGTACTATTGGGAATCAATTCCCTATTCATCATTTCTGTCAGAAGTTTACAAACCTCTTCCATATTGCCTTCCCTGCAAAATCCATTAATCAGGAGGTTATAGGTAGTGACACTTGGTACAGCACCTCCTTTCACCATTTCATCTAGTAGTTTTAGAGCATCTGCCATCCTTCCTTCATTACAGCAGCCAAAGATGAGTACATCATATGTACCAGTAAATGGAATCATACCCTTCTCATACATTTCTTCACACAATTTAGAGGCTTCTTTCAGATTTCCTTTTTTGTAATGACCATTAATTAGCACACTGTAAATGACAGCATCAGGGGCAATCCCTTTTTCAACCATTTCATTGAACAAACGAACAGCCTCAACCGTATTACCTTGTTTAATGTATCCATCAATCAATACCGTGTAAGTGATAGTGTTTGGCATCAAGCCTTTGTCCTGCATTTCCTTCAAATACATGCATGCATTTTCCATGTTGCCTGCCTTGCAATATCCATCAATAATGGTCGTATAGGTCACATGATTAGGTAAATATCTGTTATCTACCATCATCTTTAACAGTTGACTAGCCTCCTGCATATTGCCAATATTGCAAATTCCATGGATGATTGTATTGTATGTTGCAATATCCAAGGAAAGACCTTTTTCTGCCATTTCATTAACCAGCTTGGAAACATTCACATATTCTCCTTCCTTCCAATTTCGGTCTATAAGTATACCATAAGTAAACTTATCAGGTGTAACCCCCTTTTCCACCATTTCCACATATAGTTTATGAGCATCCTGGAGAGCTCCTTTCTTACAGTGTCCATCAATAAGAGTTGTGTATGTGACATTATTAGGTTCCAACCCCATTTCCAACATTTCCTTGAATATCCTGTCAGCCTCTTGCATATTGCCCAACCCACAGAGGCCATTTATCAAGGAATTGTAAATAATAACATTTGACTGAATACCCTTTCTTAAAATATCACTGTGGAGCTGTAAAGCCTCATTCACATTTCCTTTCTTACAATGCCCATTAATCAATGTGCCATAGGTGACAATATCTGGGACCAGACCTTTATCCTGTATTTCTTGCAAGAGACGGTGTGCCTCTTGCATCTTTCCTGCATAGCATAGGCCACGAATGAACACGGTGTAAGTATGAATAGTGGGAGAGATACCTTTTTGCAACATGTCATCAAGCATAGCAAAGGCCTTATCCAAATTGTCTTGCTTGCAATAACCATCAATGAGGGTGGTACAAGTAACATCATTTGGTATCAAACCTCTGTCAAGCATTTGACTGAAGACCAGATCTGCTTCATTCATCTCTCCAGACATACAATAACCATATATGAGTGCATTGTACGTATAGGCACTAGGTGATAAATGTTTATCCAGCATTTCCTTGAATACTTTATTGGCCTCATTAATCTTGCCAGCTCTGCAAAGGCCATGGATAAGAGTATCATATGTAAACACATCTGGAACAATTCCTGCCTTAATCATGTCATCTAAAAGCTCAAAAGCATAGTCTGTATCACCTTCCCTGCAATGGCCACTAATAAGAGTGGTATATATGACAACATTGGGCCTCAGACCTCTTTTCGCCATTTTGTTAAAGACTTCATTAGCTTTCTGCATCTCACCCACTTTGCTGAGCCCCTGTATAATTACCCCATAAGTCATGACACTAGGTGCAATGTTCTTCCTTTCCATCTCATCAAGCAGCTCAAAAACCTCATCCATCTTTCCTTCTTTGCAGTGGCCCTCCATCACAAAAGTATAAGTAGCCTCATTTGGTCTCAATCCTATCTCTCTCATTTCAGTCAAGAGCTTCTCTGCCTGTTGCACTTTACCTCGCCTGCTGACCCCGTGTATGAGTGAATTGAATGTAAAAACATTGGGCTTGATCCCTTTTACCATCATTTCCTCTTTTAGTTTAAAAGCCTCTTCAATTTCTCCTTCCTTCATGAACCCAGAAATCAATGTCGTATATATAACTTCATCGGCCTTCAAACCAACCTTCTCGATCTCCACAAGGAGTTCCCTCGCTTCACTCACTCTCTGATTATTGCACAAACCATTTACAAGTGCACTGTAACTAAAAATATCAGGAACCAAGCCCTTTACACACATTGTATTTTTCAGACCAAAAGCTTCTTTAAGATCTCCTTTTCTGCAACATCCACTAATTAAGGTATTGTAAGTAACAACATTTGGACTGCACCCCTTGGCTTCCATTTCAAAGAGCATCTTCTTAGCCTCTTCCAACCTCCCTTGCTTGCAATAAGCATGAATCATGGTACTATAAGTATATACATCAGGCGCCATCTTAGCATCCAACATGTTCTGATAGACAGTCCCAACCATATCCCAACTGTTTGCTCTCAACAGTGCCTTTAGAAATGCATTACAACACCTCAAACTCGGCATAATACCATGCTTTTGCAATCTCTGGAATGCAGCACCAGCTTGAAAGATCTTGCCATTCTGAACATATGCATCAATTAATATGTCAAAAACCATTGGGGATGAATCACAGTCTCTGTATGTGTCCACAAGGGCATCTACCAAATTGGCTGGTGGGGTAGATGATTTTTCTCGACCAATCACACCTTGTATAACGCCATTTGCAGCTGCAAACATTTTTGCTCTTGACAGTGTATGCAACATGATTGAATATGAATGAACACTGTGAGCACAACCCATTTGTTTTTCAGACCAAACAAAAAATTGACGAATCAGTTTCATATCCCCTACCTGGTGCTTGAGCAGCAACCTGTATATTAGATCTGGGTGCAGCTTTTTTACGATGTCTGTATTGGTTACAAGAGAGTTCCACTCATTCTGATTGAGCAGATTGCATACTTTTTCTGCCAGTTCGTCTTCTTCTTCTTCAACTAATGTCGGTTTTTGCTTGCCTACAGTGATACAATAGGCAAGTGTCTTTGTCAATTGCGTTCGTGGGATCTTGATGAATGCACCCCGACTCCGGAAAAAAATCTCCATTGTTTCCTTCGCGCTCTGATTTAGGGTTCCGGCTAGTCTCTGCGATCCTAAACCATGGAATTTATGTGACAAACCTTTTACAATACTATCTCCCTTGATTGATATGGAAGGAAGACACACCAGTTATGCACCCTCATTTCCTACTAAAGTTGTTACATTTATTTTCTGTAATCGCTTCCACTGACCTGCATCTCAATGGGTGAGTTTTTCGCCCAAATCAATCCCCTCCACCAACAGTCAAGTCATTTTGTGAGACTTTTGCTGTAGAAAATGTCCCTCATGAAAAATTCTAAGAATCTAATTTCTAGGGTTTTCAAAAAAAAATCCTTCGAGGACAATGATCCATTCTCAGCGTCTTAATACAAATGCTTCGTTTTCTTTCGAAGGGTTTCCTTCACAGGATAACGAGTGCTTCAATGGTATCATTTTAAAAGAAATATGAACCAATTCTTAAAAGTTGTTTGAGAGTTCATTATTAGTTCCTCTCTTGGAGGAATATTTACATTTTTTTTGGCTATTAGTTCATAGAGCTCAATTTTAAAAATGTGAATAAAAAAGTCTATAATTGTCATTTTTACACATTTTTCTATAATTTGAAAATGATCATTTTCTTATTTTTCTATAGGCTTATATTCTAAACACTCAGTGCAAATTATGTAAGCAAAATGCATTTTAATTCAAAAAATAACAATTTTCCTACAACCAAAACTTTTGACATGAGATAAAAATTTATTTCTTCAGTCATAATGAGTTGTCCTTTTCTCTATAATGCATATTTTGACATTTTGATTCATAAGTCTTTCTCAAATTAATGAGGATTTTGAGAGTGCATACAAATGTAGAAAAATCTAGAATTTTGTTGTATTCGTCACTAAATTAGATAGTGAATGATAACTAGAAAGCTTTTCATTTATTATCCTATTCAATATGCATTTTGAAAGTGCATACAAATTTTGCAAAATTTAGGTAGAATTCTTCAACTCTTTTTCAAAATAATTGATTTTTTTTTTCTATTAATTGAATCAATTATATTGGGAAAAAAAATTTCATTTCTAAACTTAGAATTTTTGTACAATTTTTTTAAAATTATGAAATGTTATTTATCTACAATTCTATTGGCTTTGGATGTGAATAGGCATTGCAAAAAAAGACTCATTTTCGTGTTCCCATGAATGGTTGTTTCCCTAAACAAATCACTTCTTAAATCAAATAGACTGAAATTACTAGGAACACACTTGAAAGATCCCCAACCAGATTTCTAAGGAAAAATTTGATTTTTGTTTATTTTTTCCTACCAGCATTTTGAGCTTTTTTTTTGGAATTTTTGATAGCTGAGATGCAGATGCTAAAAAGAAAGAAGAAATACTAGAAAGAATTTAGCAATAAATAATTAACTCCAAACAATGACTAAATTCTGATTTTATTTCATCAAATAATAATTATCATATCCATACCAGGGATGTACAACCTATAGCAAGCTTGATCAGCAAACTAATTGACAACATTCAAGTTCTTCTCCTCTAATTTATTTCTGCTATAAAAATTATTTGAACAACACTGACAACAAAGTTTTTTTTTAATTACAAAATTGACACCAAATCTTTCAAAGATTGGTCCATGCCTCACCACAAGACAAATCTCATTATTAATTTTGACTTTTTAATCTCCAATATTAAAAGCGCAAAAAGTATCCAACCTTCCAAAATTTATTTGTGCTTATCGTTTTATTATGGATGGACAATTATTCATCTACAACGTAAATTATTTATGTGAAGCAATTATTTTTTGTGCAAATTTTTATATTTTTGGTCGATAGCTTATGGTTCATATATTCAATGCATATTAAATGCAGAAAATCTTTTTTCCTCTATATGTGCTCAGAGCTTCTTTTTGTTTGTCATAAACAAAACATAAGAAATTTACAAAAATAGTTATTTTGGTGCCATTGCCACAGTCATTGTGATTGCTAATATTTTTTCTATGCTACACTACTCTATCTTTTTATTTTGCATGTTTAACAACTTTATTATTTGTGTAAGCTTCTAGTATGACTCACTCTGAATATCTTTTGTTTGTGTGTTTTTATTTTTGTAACTTACGTCTTCTCATGTTCTAATTGTGTTGGTTTTCATCTTGATCAATGGTTGTGTTCTGCATCATGTTGATAGAGGGCCAATCCTATTTTTCGAAGGAGAAGAAATAATTTCAATGAGAGATTTATTTGTCTTTGTTTGATCTATTCCCTTCATGTCTTTGCGCCACATTCTGGCAAGATCCCTGAGGAATGTACACACTTGTTCCAAAGCTCTCGTTCTATTAGGGGTGATGAGGACAGTAGCATAGAATTTGACTTACATCTTATAATTGCTTTCTCTTAATAGTTTACAAAGAATTTTTTGAAATCCTGTATCTAGTATATATTCGACGAGCATGGCATTCCATGACATCACTTTGCTTTCAGTTGTTTTTCTACAAACAAATTGTCTACCTTGTAAAAGTCATTACTCTAATTTTCTTTGGATGCTTACGTTCTTTTTTTTTTTTTTTTGGTAAAAGGCCTAAGCCAAGCTTTATTAATTATAAAAAGGTGTTACAAAAGACTTCGCTCAGTACAGGTGCTGGTAAGAAAGAGTGGAGTTGCGAAAACCTCAAGCCTTGCCTAGGATCTTAGTTTGGATTCTAATACATGAATTTTTAAGAGGGCATTCCCTCTTTTTCCAAATTTTTAAAGTGCACCTATAATACAAAAGATTACTACAATTCTATTTGTTTAAGCCTTCTTGTCCTAGATTGAGAGATCTAGTGTTATGTCGTTTGCTTGCCGCTGGCATTTGGGGAGTCATGTTGAGCCATGTTGAAATTTGTTTGTAATTTCATTCGTGACTTATGAACCTATTTTACCTGTCACATCTCAGCCTTGACTAAGATCTGCATTATAATGTTCTTAATTGTTAAAAAAATTCTCTTTGCTACTGAAAAATTTGATGAAAAAGGAGCTTATCTTTACCCTTGCCAAGAGTGGCTTAAATTAGGAGATGAGCATGCTTTGTCTGCACAAAACTACAAAAATTTCTAAAGGCCTAACCTACTAACTGTTAAAACTCCCAAGATATCCATATAAGACTATTTAAATGAAGATATTAGAGTCGGCACCAGAATAAAACCTTACTTAAGAATCATTAGCTTAACTTCCATTTTTATTTGAGTGCCCAAAGATGATCCTCCATATAGCCTTAACTAAGGATCTTGTTTCTATTTTAAAATCTGTAAACCCCCAAACGACCTTAACAAAAGACCCTGAAACTAAAGGTAATAATGAAAAAACAAAAATAAACCATCGATAGGGTATTCTACTGGCTGTAAGTTTTCATCATGCTTCCTACGTTGGCATCTTATATGGACTGATTCCAAACATCAAACATCTTAAAAGAGAGTTAGATTGTGATCGAAATAAAAGAAAAGTAAAGGGTAGAAAATCAAGATGGAAAGGAAATGCCAAATAAAATACAAGGGCAGGGAAAAAAAGGAGTTAAAGCTACCACAAAAAATGATGTTAGAGCATCTAACATCTCAAACCATTAGTCCTTAATAAGAATGAAATAGCTAAAGCTAGCAGATAATAGCATCTTGAAGATCCTTAGCTTGAAGTCAACACAGA